>JAXLNO010004933.1:0-351606 GCA_038087875.1 Malacoraja senta
CCGTAAGTGTATAATAAAATTTATGAATAAGAAATTAAACACAAAAATGACTCAAAAATGCATTTACATATGATTAGTCTATTTATAACAATTTCTCTCGGAACCCCTCGCGACCTCTCGCGGAACCCTAGCGTTCCGGGGAACAACGGTTGAGAAACACTGCATTAGACAGTCCTTGGAGAATAAGTATTTGAACCTCTTGCTGAAGCCTATGCCACTATCAGTACACTCTTGCAGCTGTAGTAATAATGAGGTTAGTCAGTAATGATTCCCATAATACTGTTGGAGCAACAGACAAAGGCAATACAGGTCATTGTTCAGGAGAAATGATGAACTTCTGCAGTGGATCAACATTTACCAAATCACTTTCCTAGGCCAAATGATGAAATGGTCATCATGCATTGCCTCAATGACTACGTCTGTGACTGAGCTTTCATCCTAGGGCATGCTGGCAGTAGCCTTGATAATGAGTCCAGAAAGGGTCATCCTTCAATACTGCCTATCATCATCTTCCTTTTCTTCCTGCTGCTCTGCAGTGGACAGGGCTGTGGCCTCATTATACCAAGGTTGTGCTGGATACAGCAGAAGGTTATAGAGGGAGATACTCGCTCTGGAGAGTATTCCCAGACATCCACTGATTAACAAGGAAAGATCTAATCTTCACCTCCTCCAGTTGTTACATCGGTGCCAAGAGGTGGATGAGGATGTTGAACACTCCATTCATTTTTGTTTGGAATGAGGTAAACGTGTGTCTCCATAAAGTTAATTGTTGAGATGGTCCTACATTAGTTTGCAAGTTTCTTCCTGTGAAATGGAGAGGCTGTATTTGTGTCCTTTTAGCCACACGTACCAAGAAATTGAGAAGACTTGTGAGAGGGAATGAATGTGCTGCTATGTTGAGAAGCTAGTACCATGTGAGAGTCTTTGTCACTAGAGCATGACATTAGCATTAAGCACTGGTGGGGAAGAACTAATTGAGCTTGAGGATACCACTGAGTGGTCAGGATTGATCTAAGGGTTTCATTCATAATATTGCAAACCTGGCTGGTGGAGTATTCCTCCATCAACTGCACATTCTCAGAGAACAAGGCTGGTGCTTTGCTGGAAAGTTGGAAGGGGTGTTTATTTTATTAGAAGAGCCAATTGTGAAGTTATTGTTGCAGAAGCTTTGGATCTCCTGATTTTCTTTATTCTACTGCCAGCTGTTCCCCTCTTCTCAAGCTCTTGGCTCATTTCTATGTATTCTGTTTATTCTTTAACACCACCCAGACTAATTTCTGGCTAAGTATTATTTTAGGAGGGTGTTTGTATTACACATTCTTCCTTTTTATGTTGCACTTCCATCTTGTGTCACATTTAGACATGGCGAAGAAACTGATAAACTCTGCCTATCAATGTCACCTTCTATCTATGAGCAAGAAAATGAGTTGAGATACAAGTAAACCGGAACGGAAAACATGGATTCAGTCAAAAACCTTAAATTGTCTGCTAACAATTTCTACACTGGGAAGATATCATCAGGCAAGGGATAATTATAGATACAGATGCAGGTGGTAATAAATGGAATAAAAAAAAGTGAGTAATTGGTATTAAAAAATCAAGTCCAAATTACCTGTATAGCTGTGGAAAATTTTCATTATAAAACGGAGGTACCAGCAGCGTTAATATTTTTTTAAGTAATCAGGAATGGTTGTGATTACTAAGAAATGGGATGCAAGAAAATTGGGACACATGAGACTGCAGATGCTGGAATATGTAGCAATAAAAGGAAAGCTGGTGCAGGAATTCAACAAGTCCGGTAGGGAAATGGATAGTCAATGTTTTGGATGGAGACTCTATCCAGAGAGTTCCTCCAACATCTCTCCCTATTTTAAGAAAATCAAAAGCTGTAAACATTACTGTAAATAACATAAATTGAATAGATGAAGAGAACAAAAGAGGTAGTGCATTAGATATATTTATTAGAGGTACAACAATGGCAAGAGAAGTAAAAGTAAATCAGTTATCAATAGGATGTAAATGAAAGCTGAGGATATGGATGTAGCTATAGATATAAATGAAATAATTAAACAAGTAGAAAACATATTAATGTGTGTTTTACACCTGATAGCGGATAGGAAACAAAGAAAAAAAAAGTTAATTTTGGAAATACACCAAGAAAACAAAAATTGGAAAATCTAACTATCACAGAATAAATCACCTAGTAGGGGTTGATATAGGGGATAAGAGAATGGAGTTCCTACATTGCATACATGACTTCCTTCTTGATGTGAGAAGCCTAGGAAGGAACAATTTGTTACTGAAATTCTTAATGAAGAATGCATTAGGGCAATTAAGAAAAGTAAAACAAAAGGATAATATGCCTTGGGACATGAAGTGAGAATGACATTAACATTGTGTAGATCAGAGCAATAGATTGCAGAAAAGCTGATTTCCAGGACAGTCTTGGGAAGAATATGGACACCCCACACAAATAGCACATAAAGTTTGGATCAAACACAACACAGCATGCTGGCATTGCAGTTAAAGGCCTGTCTCACGAGTCTGCGGTCATTGGCGGCGAAACGGGAAGAATCTGCCGCCATAGACCGCGCACTCGTGAGAACGCACAATTCCGGGGCCGTGCGGCGGTGTTCCCAACACCGCACGGTGCTAAAATAAAACCGACAATGTCGAAAACTATATACTTACCGCACAACCTCCACCAGTGATGCACGTGTGCGGCACGGCCGCCCGCAGGGCCGCCGCCAGTGTGGCTCGAGCGCCGTGCGTCAAACCTCCACTGCCACAGCCTCCGCCAGTGAGGCACGTGCCTCCGCCAGTGAGGCACGTGTGCGGCACGGCCGCAGGCACAGCCACCGCTACAGCGCCGCGATCAGGACGGCCGCCGCCACATCCGCCGCTAGTGAGTCACGTGCAGCGGGCCGACGTCATCGCAGTCGGCCCGCCCTTTTTTTTACTTACCGCAAGCACGTGGGACCCGCCGTGTTTGAATTACTCGGCCCCCGCGCAGCATCCGTGCGGCGCTCCAGTGGATAGGCTCGGCGCTCTCGCCGTTGCTGTGCGGTCCCCGCTACCGGCGACGCCGCGCTTCACCGCCGATGACCGCAAACAGGTAAGACAGAGCCTTAAGTGCCGTTGCATCACTGCTTCAGAGACCCAAGATTTACGATACAATTCGATAGAACTTTATTTATCCCAGGAGGGAAATTGGTCTGCCAACAGTCATAAAACACAACAATATACATGAAACATGAAATTAAAGTGATGAGTGGAATGTCCAGGATCGGGGATGTGCAAAGATTGGGGGAGGGGGGGGAGGGGGAAAGGGTCAGTCTACCCTACAACAGAAGGGGGGGAGTTGTGCCGTTTGATAGACACAGGAAAAAAGGATCTCCAGTGACATTCTGTGCTACATCTTGGTGGAAGCAGTTTGTTGCTGAAGGTGCTCCTCAGGTTGACCAGTGTGTCATGGAGGGGGTGAGCTGTATTGTCCAAGATGCTCTGCAGTTTGAGGAGCATCCTCCCCTCCAAGACCACCTCTAGTGAATCTAACTCCACCCCCAGGACAGAGCCAGCTTTCTTGATAAGCTTGTTAAATATTTTTGCGTCCGCTACCCCTCACACGATAGCGAAGAAGATGGCACTGGGCACCACCGATTACTGCAGATGTTGAAAGAGCAGAACCTCCACAGAAAGTACAGACGGCTCTGTCCCTTCTTATACAGTGCCTCAGCGTTCCTGAACCTTAAAGCCCCTGTCCCATTTAGGCGATTTTTTCAGCGACTACAAGCGACTAGGATGTCGCCACATGGTCACGGGGTGACGTCTGTATGGTTGTGAGTAGTCTCGTCAAGTCGCCTAAAGAGTCGTGATGTTTTTCTGGTCGCCGCTGGATTTTGAAATGTTCAAAACTTTTCAGCGACTGTGGGCTTGACGTAACTTGTCTTCTCCTGTCGTAGGTGCTTCGTGGGTTGTCGCCAGGATGTCGCAGGTTGTTGCCAGGTGACGTTGGCTGACTTTGGTGAATTCCATTGGCAACTACCTACGTCAAACTATGTCAACTGGCGACTGAATTGTCTTCAGTTGTCATCGACAGGGTTGTTGCTTGTTGTAGCTTGTCGCGGGTGGACGTAAGTTGACTTTGGTTGTTGTAGGTTGTCGCCTGTGTGGTTGTAGGTTGTCCTAGCTTGTCGTAGACATTGTCATGGCGGGGGGGGGGGGGGTCCAGTCGCCGCTTTTTCAGCGACCTACTATGACTATGACAGTCGCCTGCAGTCGCCGAAAAAAATCGGGACAGGCCCTTTTGTGTTTGAGTGTTTTATGTACTGTACTCCTCCCAATACTGCACTGGTTTCCTCCCACATTCCAAGGGTGTGCTGGTAGGTTAATTGGATATGGCAAATTGGATCTTTAGTGTAGCTAAGTGACAAAGAGGATTTGATGGACATACGACAAATAATTTGTTGCATGGGTACGGGAAAGGAGAAATGGAACTGATTGACTCATACTGAGCCAGTATAAAGCAAATGCCTGAATGGCCTCAGTTGTAATGTCAGTAAAATGGTTAGCAATATTGAACAGCAGTGAGAAAACTTTAAAGCTTTTCAGCAGAGTCGGAGGAAATGTATTCTGCTAAAAATCAAGATTAACGATCACTAATACGGGACCATTAATAAATAAAGTCATTTACGCCAATAAAGGGAAAGAATGAGGATGAAGAAAAGGGCATTAAAGAGAATACGATCACGGGACATCAAAATATGTTGAAAACGTAGAGGAGGGACAATGACGTTATATTATTGAAAGACATTGCATAAAAAGAGAAACTATTTTATAGTCACATAAATAAAGTTAAATTGGGAGTGGAGTAGTGGCAAGATAATCACAGGCAAAAGGAGCATATATTATATTAATTAAACATAGGGGATAGAACCCCAGTCCAAAAGGTTTAAATCCACATGTTTTGAATGATTGGTATTGGTATGAAAAGGACTGTTCCAGAAATTGGCAAGCAACCAGATTGGAATGTGAAAAAAACAATACACTCATCAGTTTAGTTTAGTTTATTATTGTCATGAGTACAGAGATGCAGTGATAAATGTGCTCTGTTTACTGTTCAGTCGAATCATACTGTACATGGGTACAACTGATCCTCTTCTGGAACAGCACCATCTTGCAATTCTACATCTCTGAAAGTCTGATTGTGGCGGAAACGAGATATGCAATTTCTTGTATTCTCACATCGGCCAAGTAGGATGTTTTTAAAAGTGTGCTGAAGAAAGCTCAGGATGTGTACGTCTCTTTTAGAGTGAAGGGCAAAGTCGGCAAACATAGTCGGCAAACATAAGGAAGTTTGGCTGACGAGGGAAATTGAGTCATTGGTAAAAAACAAGAAGGATGCATGGGACAGGTATAGGCAGCTGGGATCAAGTGCATCCCTGGAGGAGTTTCAGAAACAAAGGAGTAAACTAAAAAAGGAAATCAGAAGGGTAAAAAGGGGCCAGGAGATAGCTCTGGCGGGTAGCATTAAGGACAATCCCAAAATATTTTATAAATACATAAGGGGGAAAAGGGTAACTAGAGAGAGAGTGGGACCTCACAGGAATCAAAGCGGTCACCTCTGTGTGGAGCCACAGGAGATGGGCAAAGTCCTCAATAAGTATTTCTCCTAGTATTTACCAAGGAGAAAGACAGTAGGATGGAGGAAATTGGAGCAATCAATGGACATGTCCTGAGAGCAGTCAGGGTTACTGTCGAAGAAGTACTGAAGGTACTGTCATGTTTGAAGGTAGACAAATCTTCAGAGCCTGATCTGATATTTTCGAGGACATTTTGGGAAAGTAGAGAGGAAATTGCGGGAGCCCTGGTTGAAATTCACGAGTCGTCCTTAATTACAGGAGAGGTGCCGGAAGACTGGAGGGTGGCAAATGTGGCACTGGAGGGTTTTCAAGAAGGGCTGCAGGGAAAATGCTGGGAACTATAGGCCGGAGAGCTTAACATCTGTAGTTGGTAAGTTACTAGAGAGTATTCTAGAGATAGGATATACAGACATTTGGATGGGCAAGGGCTGATTAGGGATAGTCAGCATGGCTTTGTACGTGGGAGGTCGTGTCTCACAAATCTGATTGATTTTTTTGAAGATGTGACCAAAAAGGTTGATGAGGGCAGAGCTGTAGATGTTGTGTACATGGACTTCAGTAAGGCGTTCGACAAGGCTCTGCATGGTAGGCTGCTCTGGAAGGTTAGATCGCATGGGATCCAAGGAGAGATAGCTGAATGGATAGCAAATTAGCTCCATGGAAGGAAGCAGAGGGTGATGGTGGAAGGTTGCTTCTCAGACTGGATGTCTGCGACTAGTGGTGTACCTCACGGTTCGGTTCTGGGCCCGTTACTGTTTGTCATCTACATCAATGATTTGGATGAGAACATACAGGGCAAGTTTAGCAAGTTTGCTGATGATACAAAAGTGAGTGGTTTTGCAGATAGTGAAGATGGTTGTGAACGATTGCAGCAGGATCTGGATCGATTGGCCAGGTGGGCGGAGGAATGGTTGATGGAATTTAATACAGAGAACTGTGAGGTGTTGCATTTTGGGACGTCGAACAAGGGCAAGACCTACACAGTAAATGGTAGGCCTCTGGGTAGTGTTGTAGAACAGAGAGATCTAGGAGTACAAGTGCATGGTTCCTTGAAGGTCGAGTCACAGGAAGATTAGGTGGTCAAAAAGGCTTTTGGCACATTGGCCTTCATCATTCAGAGTATTGAGTATAGAAGTTGGGAGGTCATGTTGCAAATGTATAAGACGTTGGTGAGACTGCATTTAGAATATTGTGTTCAGTTCTGGGCACCATGTTATAGGAAAGATATTGTCAAGCTTGAAAAGATTCAGCAAAGATTCACGAGGATGTTGCCAGGATTAGATGGTGTGAGCTATAGAGAGAGGTTGAGTAGGCTGGGTCTCTATTCCATGGAGCGCAGGAGGATGAGAGGAGATCTTATAGAAGTATACAAAATCATGAGAGGAATCGATCTGGTGGATGCACAGTCTTTTGCCCCGAGTAGGGGAATCGAGGACCAGAGGACATAGGCTCAAGGTGAAGGGGAAAAGATTTAATAGGAATCTGACGAGTAACTTTTTCACACAAAGGGTGGTGGGTGTGTGGAACAAACTGCCAGAGGAGGTAGTTGAGGCTGGGACTATCCCATCGTTTAAGAAACAGATAGACAGGTACATGGATAGGACAGGTTTGGAGGGATATGGACCAAGCGCATGCAAGTGGGACTAGTGCAGCTGGGACGGTGTCGGCGAGTTGGGCCGAAGGGCCTGTTTCCACATTGTATCCCTCTATGACTTTCTATGACTCTAATATTATTAAAATGTTAATGCAAGTAATGGATGAGTCATTTTAACATCTGATTCACGTGATGCAAGGAACTCTGACAGCCATTAAACCTGTTTTCACTCCACTGGCTGCCCACTCCTACTAGAATGCTAATTATATTTATAGGCAAATGCTGCCTTCAATCTTCATCTGGCCAATACAAGTTTTTTTTAGCTATTATCAGGATTTTCTTAATTGCATGGCTTGATTAATTTTTTTGAATTAATATTTAAAATGGACAGGCTCCTTCTCTCAAGTAACAATTGAAAATTGCCTTGTGTTTAATTGCCAGTATCGCAAGTTGCACTTCGAAAGGACTTTGCAATTTTCTTTCATTAGCCTTGCAAATTTGTGAGTGTTTTATGTTGCTTTCTCTCAAGAGATTAAGTGAATAGGACAGAATCAATGATGGAGTACAGTGTATATGGTTTGTGGCAGGTTTGTTCAATTGTCTGCTGCAAGGTGAAATTATAGACTATGCCTGGAGCTGAGATGCCAATGATATCTTGACATTATCGTGCATACTATTGGTAGGTGCTGTGAAATATCTAGGATGGAGTATCACTGAGTGAACTGCTCTTTAACTGGATGCATATGAAAATCTATAATAACACAAAACTTTAATGTTGGAAGAAATGTGGTGAAGAAATTATAATTAAAACCTTTGCTGTAAAACTGGCCATTCAGACTACATTAGTGAAAGATGGGGATGAAGGTTATAGTTTCCATCTTTTCACAGCATCATAATTTAACAAGTTTGAGGCAGATAGGGAGTTCCTCTTTCCGTCCTTAGGAATTGGTGTGAATGATGATGCACTCCTATATTTCCCGCAGGGCACAAGAGTGATTGCTGATAGACTGCCTGAGCACAGCAGGAGCTGGAAGGATGGAACACTGGCCTCAAGTTCAAAGCTACCTGTCAGTTCTAATGACTTATTTTTAAGATGTTTTCTGTGCATGAGCATAATGGCCTGCAGGGGTCCCAGCAGCTGGCTGCCTGAAAAACTACAAGAAAGTGCCTTATTTCTGACCTGAATAACCGTAGAATGTCTCTTAGCATCGCTGCTTTACATGCAGTATGCGTATCTGAGAGGCACACAGCAGCCTTCATGATATGGTTACTGTACAGCGGTTATTGCTGCAACACATTTAGACACTGTGCAGCTATAATTCGTTTTGACATGATATCCTCATTTGGCAGGGTCCACAAACCCAGGTCTCTCACATTATGGGGGAAAAAAATCTCAATTCTTGTTTGTATTGAGCATGGGTCGTATTGATACAAGGCCCCAGTGAACGGAAGGCTGGAAAGACGAGTTTAATCTACAAACCCTACTGGAGCCTAAAATATTTTAAATTTTCCAATGTTTTGATACTTTTGTTGCAGCTGATGGGTCTTTATTACTGTTACCTGATTGTGCATGTTTGATTCAATATGCAGCAACTCAGATGCTCTGACAATAATCTCGGCAATTCGGACCTGTCTGGGTATGGCACAAGAATCGTTTAGATATTCTATCAGCACGTGTAACCTTAGTCAAGTGTACATTGACCTGCTGCTGGTGGCTTTACTAGAATCTTATCCATTTATTCATTTTGCCTTCAGTTGCTGTGAAGGAACTAATCAGTAAATGGTTGATAAATCTGCAAAAGGTTTCTCAAAATGTTACACTCTCTACCCCTGCCACTCTCTTCCAACACAAATGTTTACAGTCTGTGTCTTGCTGCAACTATAAGCTGTGACCTTGGCTGTGCTTACCGATGGTGCAGCTGTTCCACTACTTATTAGTTTAACCCCCCCCCCCCCCCACCACCACCTCATATCCCACCAATGACTGATGCAAACTGATTATAGCCGATCATCTCCTGGGCCGAACTTTACTTTTGCAATGGAGATTGTTAGTATTAAAATGGGGTGGAAGATTGCAACCTTCACGTGGTCCGCCCTGTTTCGACGAATGCAATCAACCTGGTGTGCATGTCAGTCCTGGCCGAAATTGAGCAGCCATAGTACCCACACTTTAATAAGGACCTATGTATTGCTAAGCCATTTTGCTCAAGTCTGGTGTGCTCTGTAGAAATGGGACAAGCTTTAGAATGGTGCCAACAAGTCTGTAGCCCAGATCAGTGTTGCATATTCAGTTGACAGATGGATGAGATTTCTGCAAAGGACATTCAGGGAAATGTAAAATGCATGAGGTTAATTGGATCTCTGCAAGAGTCTTGTATATCTTGTAAATAATGTTGCGAGACAGTTACCCTGTTAAGTGTTGATTGGTTGAAATGTTAAGCCCTGCCTGGTTTGTTTGAATCCCAGGGTAAATGTTGCATTATTCAAGATTCTGTTAGCCTCTTCTGGAAGCTTCTCCTGCAAAAATGTAAGAAGATTCTGTAATTGGCCTGTGTACCTGTCAGCAATGTATTATTGTAATTTGTTATACTTGATTGGATTGTAAATATACCTCTGTAGTTTGGCCCCTCAAGGTTTGGTGACCTATAAAAGGCAGCCCCCACGAGGTCCGTTGTCGATCTTCTGGAAGAGCACTTGGGACTGCGTGACCTTTTGGAGTGTTTCTGCTTGTACGAGGCTAAAGGGCTTGGCCAGGCAGATACAAGGATCGAACCTGCAGTGGTTTAGGTATCATAGAGGGTGATTTGTTGTGTTTCCCAAAAATAAAGTTTAGTTGTTCCAGTGCTCGAATCAGTGGTTTATTGACTGAACTAGACAGGGGGGAAGCTTAGAAAGAGCTTATTTACGTGCACAATCAAATAAGATCAAATAGAACAAGTTGTCCTACAACTTTAGGCTGTGCACACCATACTCAAGAAGAAGAGTGTTAAAATATCTGGTAAAAACAAATGACGATTTATCATTGTCCAACATAAAGACCGCACATTTGTATCAAAATATTTGGCCTGTTAAATGGACATGTGCAGTTAAAGTTTTGTACCTTTGCATGAGGCAGTTTTTCGCATTTTAGTATTTTTCAGCCCTGGCCAAGATTAGGAGAAAAGGACTGGGGATGAAAGGAAAACCTGTTTGGTTGCAAAAGCAAATGTGTGAGGAACTGATTTGAATGGTGTTTGATATCGTTGGAGAGAATGGCCATTTTGGTATGGAGATACGTGAGATTGGATTGTCCTGAACAGCTTTGCACAGCCAGAACATTGCATTGCCAAGCCAAACCCCCAGGAAACAGATTGTCCATAATTGGTTGTTTAATGAGTTTGTATAGTTTATAAACTTTTGCGACTTTACATACATTGTCAGTTAAGCAGAATTATTCAGGGTTATAATACTAGGGACTCAAACAATAAAATTTCATTATATGCAGACGATATTCTTTTATATATTACAAAATCACAAACGAGCATACCAAATTTATTAAACTTAATAGAGGAATTTGGGTCCTTTTCTGGATATAGAATAAATTGGAATAAAAGTGAAATCATGACGTTAAAACCTCAAGAATCTACACACTTACTGAAGTTCCCCTTTAAAATAGCAACAGAAAAATTTAAATATTTGGGTATTCAGATTACTAGAAAATATAAAGCATTATTCAATGCTAATTTTATACCTTTATTAAACAAACTTAATATACTGATTAAATTTTGGAAAACACTTCCTTTATCATTAATAGGTAGAATAAATGCTATAAAAATGATCTTTCTACCACAACTATTATACCTATTTCAGTCTATACCAGTATATATACCAAAATACTTAAAAAAAAATTAGACTCTAATTTTACTAATTTTATTTGGGATTATAAATCACATAGAATTAAAAAAAAACACTTATGTAAACCAAAAGATGTCGGGGGACTTTCACTCCCAAATTTTCTGTATTATTATTGGGCAGTGCATATTAAGAATATCATTTACTGGTTGGACAGTTCTACTCAACAGACAGAATGGATAAAAATGGAGAAAGAGGATTGTTTTCCTTGTAATTTAGGAACGATCCTCTTCTCCCCGAAAAAACTGAACAATACAATATATAAGAAGAACCCAATTATACATGATACAATAAGAATATGGAAACAAATAAAATTATCCTTAAAATTAAGAAATTTAACATTGTTAATACCAATAGCGAATAATCCTTTATTTAAACCATCTCTTATTGACAAAACATATAATCAATTGGAAAATTTAGAAATTAAAAGGATCGGGGATATGTATGAAATGGGAAATTTATTATCATTTCAACAATTACAATTAAAATTTAAATTGAAAAACAACCATTATTTTAAATATCTTCAGATTTGCGATTTCATGAAGAAATACATACAAGGATATCAAAAAATAACTCCTGATTTATTGGAAGAAGCATTGAATATTAAAGCTGACTCACAAAAATTAATATCATATTTATATAATAGTATTTTAAATATAGACCTACCAGCGACAGAGGTACTTAGAGAAGAATGGGAACGGGAATTAATGATAAAAATTACGAAGGTTACATGGGAAAAGTATTTGATATACATTCACAAATGTTCGATTAATGCAAGACATAATCTAACTCAATTTAAAATTTTACATAGATTATATTATTCAAAAACAAGATTAAATAAATCCTATCCAAATATATCCCCCATTTGTGCTAAGTGTTTAACCCAAAACGCAACTATAACACACTCTTTTGTTTCCTGCACAAAACTTTATGGATTCTGGAGTGATATTTTCGAAATATTTACAAAATTATTTAAGATAAAAATGGAACCTAATAATGAATTGATTATATTTGGGGTAATGGAAGATGGGAATAAATTGAATTCATCTCAAAATTTATTTTTTAATTATGGTTTAATAATAGCAAAAAAAGTAATACTTAAATTTAGGAGAAATACACCAATACCAACGCTCAAAATGTGGATTGCAAGCATGTTAGACACCGCACATCTTGAGGAAATGCGATTCCTCCTAATAGATAAATCTGACCAATTCATAACGAGTTGGTCTCCATTTGTCGTCTTTTTGGAATCATATGGTGCAACACAATTGTAAAAGCTAACTGTCTCGGGACTGGGCGAGGGATGGTCAAGATTATAAATAAGATCTCCTTCTTTTTTCTTTTTTTCCCCTTTTTTGTACTCTCTTTTTCCTATTTTCTACTCTTTAACTTTCTTCTTTCATTCTCTATTCTTCTTCTCCACACACTATATATCTCATGTTTTTCTATACTTTATTATCTAATTTCTTTTTCTTTTTCTTCTTTACTATAATAAAAAAATAAGAAGCTGTACATAAAATGTATTATGAAAATATGATTGTATACAATTGTACTTACTTCTAATAAAATAAAAAAATATTTTAAAAAAAAAGCAGAATTATTTTTGCTCGAGTGTACTTGTTCTTTTTCAATTCAATATACCTAAATAGTCTCCCAAAATTATATACATAAAGATAAAATTATATATGCAAGGTATCTTTCAAATGGCTTTGAGCGAATTATAAATGTACACATTCCTGCATACTGATCTAAATAAGGCCAATTGATTTAATCACAGATGGTGGATCTAAAATTATCATTGTTTGAGATAAATCCATTTTCAGATCAATAAATCTTATTTCATTTATTCATCACTCATTTATAAATCAAATGATTTTTAAAAACAACAATAGTAAACAAAAACTACCCCTTAATTCACTTCCCAATGTGTTGTTTTATGGCAGGTTTTACATTTGGTAATATGTAAGTAAATTTGAGTGAAAACAAGTAAAATGAAAAAATGTTTCAAAATGGACAAAATTGAACAGAAATTTTAGATAGAAGATAGAAACTATTCCATAAACTCCATAGATGAATGTGAGGCACTCTATATTACAATTACAAATCTGTGGATTTTCCTAATATCCTGAATTTAAAAAAAAGAATTATTGGTTGCACACCTGCACAAAGTCGACACTCATCACTGAATTGACTGAAGTTTAGATGTATGTACACTGCGATACCACTAGGGAACAGTGATGCATCTCCCACCAGACAGCCAAGCAGCAAACTACCTTTGCTGGATAGATGATGAGACACACATGAAAGGAGGAGAAAGAAATCTGAAATAAATATAGAAGATGCTCAGGTTAAAACAACGGCCCTGTCCTTTGATAAAAGATAGATTCGTATATTGGGTAAAGCATTTTCGTTGATACTGAAACTATTTTGGAGGATGAAATAAAATGACAACAAAATTAAAAGCGTCTGATAAAGACGTATTCTCTTTTAGCACTTTCCCTGAGAACTGGCAATATTATGGTGTGGGGATGAAGTGTTAGATAACAGGCTTCTTCTTACAGAGTCTGAAGAAGGGTCTCACCCATTCCTTCGCTTCAGAGATGCTGCCAGTCTCACTGTTACTCCAGCAATTTGCGACTTTCTTCTTACAACAGCTGGTTTTCCATCTGGTTTTAGAGTCATAGAGCGATCCTGCATGGAAACAGGCCCTTCAGCCCAACTTGCCCACACCATGTCCCAGCTACATGTCCCACCTGCCCGCATTAGGTCCATATTCCTTCAAACATGTTCTATCCATGTAAACTGTTTGACTTTCCATTCTGTGGGAAAGAGGGAGATAGGCTATAAGAACTCTCTCAAGTAAGTCTTTGGAGCAATGAATCAGACTATGATTGGAGCTCAGTTGCATTATCGGTGCTTCTCAGTGCGATAGTCTGAATGAGGGTGTGGAGGCTAAACAGTTCCCCATGGAAGCGGGGTATGTGCAACAGGGCTGGGAGAGTTGTCACCAGGTTTTACTGCAGCCGTCAGAGATTACATCTTGACTGATGATTGTTAATGACCAGTATACCCATTTACAGGAAGGTCTGAATAAGACAACGGAGAAACTATCCTGTGGAACAAGTACAACACTACTGCCTTGAAATTCCTGACGGTTGGTTATGCTGATGCGCCACTTGGGAATATCAGTGCATTATCCCATGGTTTAAAATTCATTCCGCTGAGGTCAATGGAAGAATTTCAGAAGCAGAGTTTACAGCAATACCAACAATATAGCCCACATAGAATCTTTGGGCTTGTATATAATCTTACATATCAATAAAATATATTTAATATTTGAGCAAATTCTGAATAACGATAATCCAGAAATAATCCCAGTCAATTAAATTTGTGTCAAAATTAGATTTAAATGGAATGTTCAGGTGAAGATAGATTCCGTGGTGGTTTTCAAAACGGAATTGATCAAAGGCTTGGAGGAAATCTTTGCCATGCTGTGAGAAAAGAGCAGGGAACTAGGGACAGTTAGATTAAAGAACAGCCCCAATGATGATGGGTTAAATGGCCTCCTGTGTTATAATATTTTAGATTTCTACAGAGGCCCGGGGAGCCGTTGGAGCGAGGAGGAGTTACCTGGAGCCGTTGGAACCCAAATCTGCAACGTTCCATCTGCAACTGCAACGTTCAGGCAACGTTCCAGAGAAGGAGTGTGGGGGAAGCCTCTGATTGGTCGAACGGACTAGAGGAAGCAGCTGATTGGCTTGTATCCCGGGTAAGGGGGAGAATGAGGGCCAGGGCAGTTTACTGTTCTGGATGTCAGATGTGGGAGGTCATGGAGTCTGATAGCCCTCCAGACGTCCACATCTGCGCCAGGTGCGTCGAGATGGGGCTCCTAAGGGACCGTGTTAGGAACCTGGAGCAGCAACTCGATGACCTCTGTCTGCTCAGGGAGAGCGAGGAGGTCATAGAAAGGAGTTACAGGGAGGTGGTCACTCCAAGACCACGGGAGACAGAAAAATGGGTCACAGTTAGGAAGGGCATTGGGCAGAGGCAGGGACTGGTGAGTACCCCAGTGGCTGTACACCTTGAAAATAAGTACTCATGTTTGAGTAATGGTGGTGGCAGCGACAGCGGCTGGGGGCAGAAGACCGGTCCTGTTGCTCAGAAGGGTAAGGAAAAGAAGAGGAGGGCAATTGTAATAGGGGACTCTATAGTCAGGGGGTCGGATAGGCGTTTCTGTGGATGCAGACAGGAGACCCGGATGGTAGTTTGCCTCCCTGGTGCCAGGGTCAGGGATGTGTCTGAACGTGTCGAAGAAATCCTGAAATGGGAGGGAGAGGAGCCTGAGGTTGTGGTACATATAGGTACCAACGACATAGGTAAAAAAAGAGAAGAGGTCCTGAAAGAAGAATTTAGGGAGTTAGGTAGAGAGTTAAGGAGAAGGACTGCAAAGGTAACAATCTCAGGATTACTGCCTGTGCCACGCGACAGTGAGAGTAGGAATGGAGCGAGGTGGAGGATAAATGAGTGGATGAGGGACTGGTGCAGTGGGTATGGATTCAAGTTTCTGGATCAATGGGACCGCTTTTGGGGAAGGTGCGACCTGTACAGAAAGGATGGGTTGCACTTGAACTCGAGGGGGACCAATATCCTGGTGGGTAGATTTGCAAAGGCTACTGGGGAGACTTTAAACTAGTATGGTTGGGGGGAGGGACTCAAATTGGGAAAGCTAGCAGTCAGTGTGTGAGGCAGGAGGCAGAGAATGGAAGCACTCTGACCCAAAATGTAGGGGAGAGAGAAGAAAAAGACAATAGAGAATAAGAGAGGGTGGGTTTCTTAAATGTATATATTTTAATGCTAGGAGCATTGTAAGAAAGGTGGATGAACTTAAAGCCTGGATTGACACCTGGAAGTATGATGTTGTGGCGATCAGTGAAACATGGTTGCAGGAGGGCTGTGATTGGAAACTAAATATTCCACGATTTCGTTGCTTCAGGTGTGATAGAACATCTTGGCAGGACAAATCAAAATAGGACGTACATGGTAAATGGTAGGGAATTGAAGAATGCAGGTGAACAGAGGGATCTTGGAATAACTGTGCATAGTTCCCTGAAGGTGGAATCTCATGTAGATAGGGTGGTAAAGAAAGCTTTTGGTGTGCTGGCTTTTATAAATCAGAGCATTGAGTATAGAAGTTGGGATGTAATGTTAAAATTGTACAAGGCATTGGTGAGGCCAATTCTGGAGTATGGTGTACAATTTTGGTCGCCTAATTATAGGAAGGATGTCAACAAAATAGAGAGAGTACAGAGGAGATTTACTAGAATGTTGCCTGGGTTTCAGCAACTAAGTTACAGAGAAAGGTTGAACAAGTTAGGGCTTTATTCTTTGGAGCGCAGAAGGTTAAGGGGGGACTTGATAGAGGTCTTTAAAATGATGATAGACAGAGTTGACGTGGATAAGCTTTTCCCACTGAGAGTAGGGAAGATTCAAACAAGGGGACATGACTTGAGAATTAAGGGACAGAAGTTTAGGGGTAACATGAGGGGGAACTTCTTTACTCAGAGAGTGGTGGCTGTGTGGAATGAGCTTCCAGTGAAGGTGGTGGAGGCAGGTTCATTTTTATCATTTAAAAATAAATTGGATAGTTATATGGCCGGGAAAGGAATGGAGGGTTATGGTCTGAGCGCAGGTATATGGGACTAGGGGAGAATGCGTGTTCGGCATGGACTAGAAGGGTCGAGATGGCCTGTTTCCGTGCTGTAATTGTTATATGGTTATTTCATGCAAAGAAAATGAAATTATTCATGTAAAAGGTAATAAAAGAGGTGGTTCCATATTCCAAAAAATTACAAACTCAATGGTAATATTAGTTTGAAATATACATATCCAGACTATTTTAAATCAACGTTTTGATGTTGTATAGAGATTTGCGATATGTAAACTTAAGTGAATAGGAGTCTTTAATATAACACAGAGTTAAAATCTCTGTGGAAGAGTAAGGCTTGAGTATGTAATTGCCCAGTAAATGGTGTAAATCAATTGAAGAAAATCAATTGAAGAAAGAACTTACTAATTTTTCAGGATGATATTTATTAAATTTGAGCATCATTTTGTTGTCTTAATGTAAAAATAAATTTGGCGATCTGAAAAGGCTTCCCCTATCCCACTTTCCCGAGTTACTCACGAATTCTCCCGAGTTTTCCCCTTGATTCAAACTCGGAGATGCCAGCCGTAGGTACTCGGGGCTATTCGTTTTACTCGTGCACATTTTTCAACATGCTGAAAAAACGTCCTGACTTACCTGATGCCCCGAGTACCTACGGCTGGCATTACGAGCCGCTACGAAATTCTCTGCCACAGAAGGTAGTTGAGGCCAGTTCATTGGCTATATTTAAGAGGGAGTTAGATGTGGCCCTTGTGGCTAAAGGGATCAGGGGGTATGGAGAGAAGGCAGGTACAGGATACTGAGTTGGATGATCAGCCATGATCATATTGAATGGCGGTGCAGGCTCGAAGGGCTGAATGGCCTACTCCTGCACCTATTTTCTATGTTTCTATGTTTCTATGTCTATCTACGGACTCGCTACGAACTCCTACGGACTCGCTACGGACATTCTCCGAGTTTGAATCAAGGGGAAAACTCGGGAGAATTCGTGAGTAACTCGGGAAAGTGGGACAGGGGCTTTAAAGTTTGGATCCTTTGATATATTCTGATATGTTGGTGTGCTCTCAGTTATACAGTTTAATGGCAAGTTTTTGGGGGGAGTAAATCGCAGACGGGGAAAACTATTCACAACTGTAATTATATAGTATATTGAAGGCTACAAACAATACATTAGGAACAGAGCTTTAAATTCTTATGCATTATGCCACTAACATTAAGAAAACTTTTAATTGAACAACATGGAACAGGTTTTGGCATTAAGCAGACCATTCTTACCCTTTTGAAAATATTTTTGAAAATATTTTATGGTGAGAAAGGTTTAAAGGCAAATTCATTTTGTACCATTGTAAAATGGATCAGGTACGCGAGGTGAATAAATGCTGTTTGGTGCACTGGACCAATAGAGGCTCAGCAGAGGTCTACCTGCATGCAGCTGAACAGCTGTTTCTTAATAATGTCCACTGTCTATCAGCTGGAAGGATTAGTTTATATTTAAAGAGAGTTATTGGATTGCATATTTAAAGCTGGTGAAACAGCCTTTCGTACAGTTTTTGCAGAAAGAAATATCGCCTCTATGAATTAAAGATTCTGTGAAGATTTAATTTGGGATATCTCCAAGAAGAAAAATGTCAAGTACACCCAGAAGTTGATGCAAGCATCACAAAGGAAAATTCTCTTATGTCTGTCCCATTCCCTTGGTTTTTAGTTGATAAATCAGCAATGATATTGTGGGGTATTCCCATGGGTAAATAGAAATATCTATAATTTGAGTGTAATTATGCTATTTTTGCTGTAATTTCCTGCTTTTTGATTTACTTAAATTTCAAGAAATGCAAGTTCCACAATTATTTGAAGAACAATTATTGCCAGCATACATTGCTATAGGAGAGCAATGCATAAGTCCCTGGTTTATTACTTTTTACATTGGAACAAAACTAGAGTAACACAGTGGTACAGTTGCTAAGCTGATGAATGTGATCTACCAGTGTGCTCCATGGAAATATTTAGAATCTGATGGGCACATTTTGAGAACTTGGTTTCCAGCCTAAATGAGTTGAGAATTCCCTCAACATGTTAAGCAGATCCTTTGATCCTTGTGTCAAAATCAAATAAAACTGGCTGGACCATGCCTGAAGATGCTTAAAGAAACTGGTGACTTCTGCCAAATGACACATGTTTTAGTTAGCTTCACTTAGGTTCAGTATAAATGAGGGAGAAGTTCAGGCACATGCCGTCAGGGTAGGCAAGGTCGACACTGCCTACCCTGACTAAAATTATAAAATGGTAATAACTGAATATAAATAATAAAGGCATGGGAGAATTATGCATATCTAAGAGATCGATCTCCTAGGTAGGCATAATTCTCCGTGCCTTTCATCCGTAGCACTTGTAACCCTTGAAGGTCTGTGCAGCCCACGTGCCGTCGGCGCTGCTTCAAGCCGTCAATTTCAAGCGGGGCTGAAGGCAGCTGAAATTCTACCTTTGCAACACTGCGCATGCTCAGCAGACTACTGCGCATGCGCAGCAGACTACTGCGCATACGCAGCGCTGGTTTCTTGGCAGGGTTTTCAAATATGGATTGGCATTATTTTAAATGTATCTTAGGAAACAAAGAGTGAAGAATGGAGTTCGTGTACCGATAATGTGGGGGTGGGGGGAGAGCTCCTTTCATGGCGTTTGGGGAGTCTGGCCCGGGGTAAAGTTACGGGGAGGGCACGAATGTTGTGAAGGAGGGGATCGGGATAATGCCACTTGCGACATTCCTTGCACGGAGCCACCGCATTGAGGCGGGGAGGGGGGGGGGAGAAGTAGCTCGGGTGGCTGTGAGTGGCCGCCGGGCCGGACAACGGAACCGGCCGCCACCTCAGCGCCTTCTGCTGGCCCCCGCTCACCTCTGGCAGCTCTCTGTCTAAAAACCTCTCTCCTGCCGCTCGCTGGCCTCACTCATTCCGACAGCGCGATTGAGGTTACTCGGCTGTGGGAATTTAAGGATTTGCGGGAAGCGGCTGACATGAGCGAATTCGGGTGAGAGGTGTTCAGACGGAGAGCACTGCCAGAGGTGAGCGGGCCGGCAGAAGGTGCTGAAGTGGTGGCCTGTTCTGCTGTCAGCTCCCGGTGGCCGCTTGCAGCCACCCGAGCTGCTTCTATCCCCGACTACAATGCGGTGGCTCCGCGCCTGGAGCGCCGCGGCAGTGGTGAGTGAGTAGGTTACTGGCATTATCCCCGACCCCCTCCTTCTCAACACTCCTGCCCTCCCCGCAACTTCACCCCTGGCACAGACTCTCCACACACTGTGAAAGGAACTCTCCCCCCAATTGGTCCCTTGAACAAGTGTTGTCATTCAATTAGATGACAACTGATTCAACTTGTCCCGGTGCTCCCGTTTTTTCCACCATCTCTCCACCTGCCATCACCCTTCACCCCCCACCCATTCAGTAATTCAGAATAAAGGAGACTTGGAAGCCTTGGGAAAATTGAATTGTTACTGTCTTTATTTTAATTTTTAATTTTTACGGAGAGAACAATCTGCGCATGTGCGGTTTAATTTTTTTTTTAAAGCCGACTGACTGCCTACCCTGAGTAATTACTCACGGCACATGCCTGGAGAAGTTGTACTGTCAAATGTGTTGGGCTGAACTCACCCCATCTATTTGACTTTCCTCATGTCTCCTTTGTGCTGAAGGTGCTCAGCTTTGAGATGGCTTTGGTGCAGTTTGCTGGTTTATGGAAATGTCGCGCTTGGTCCAATTTGGGAGTGAGCTTGATTCACTGTCTTCATTCCTGCATTCCAGATTCGCAGACCAGTTTGCATCAGGAGCCACAACAATACAAATTGCTCTCCCAATATCAACACAGTGATTACATTGGCTATTTGAATGAAGTAAAAAACATTCTTGGAAAGTAAAAACATGGTGGTAAGTACAATTTCTATTTTTACAGAGAGCATGGAACACAATTCTGTTGAGCCAAATGTGCTTTTACTGTAGAACATAAAACATTACACAGCAGGATCACACCGTTCGGCCCACAATGTTTCTGCCGAACATGATGCCAAATTAAACTGGTCTCATCTGCCTGCACATGATTTATGTCCCTCTATTCTCTACACTTCCATGCATCTATCTAAAAGCCTCTTAAACACCTTTATCGCTTCTGCCTCCACCACCACCTCTGGCATTACATCACTACTCTGTGTAAAAAAAACTTGCATTGCACATCTCCATTAAACTTTCCCCCTCTCATCTTATAGCTATGCCATCCAGCATTAGTCATTTCTACCTTGGGAAAAAGGTTTTGACTGTCTACTCTCTCTATGCTTCTCATAATTTTATATACTTCCATTAAGTCTCTCCTGAACCTCCAACGTTCCAGCGAAAACAATCCAAGTCCATCCAATCTCCCCCTGTAGCTGAAACCCTCAAATCGAGGCAGCATTCTGGTAAACCTCCTCTGCACCCTCCCCAGAGCCTCCACATCTTTCCTGTAATGGAGCAAGCAGAACTGCATGCAATCCGACAAATGCAGCCTAACCAATGTCTAATGGAACTGCATCATGACTTCTTGACTCTTAGGTTCAATGCCCCCAGCAATGGGGACAAGCACACCAAACACCTTCTTTAGCACCCTATCTACTAGTGCTGCTACCTTCACTGAGCTATGAACGTGGACTTTAAAATCCTTCTGCACATCAATGCTGTTAATGGTCTTGCCATTAACAGTATATTCTCTCCTTACTACGTTGTAACTTTCTGAAAAGTAATAACAAAATGCGGGAAGTATTCGTTCGTTCAGACAGGATTCAATAGTTCAGAAACAAAGCTAATACCAATTGCTCCTTATTAGTTCTGTTTTTCTCTCCATTGATGCCTCTTGACCAGCTGAGTATTTTTTAGCATATTTCTGAATTCTGGAATCTGCAGTTTTTATGCTTTGTAATATCATGTATTTTAGATTCTGTGTTTCTGGGCTTGGTGAATCTCTTTGTATCTGAGTGCTCCGTGACATTCAGCTCTTTAAAAAGAAACACTGTTGAAGTTATAATATTGAGGTGGAAAATAAGCTCACTCCCTCCACTCACTCTGTAGCAACCTCAACATTATCATCATACCCGCCGACAAGGGAGGTGCCATGGTGGTCTGGTGAGCTGACCTCTACCACGCTGAGGCCAGGCGCCAGCTCTCGGACACCTTCTCCTACGTGGACCATGACCCCATAGATGAGCACTAAGCCACAATCTCTCAGACCATATCTGATTTTTATCACTTCTGGCTGTCTGCCTTCCACAGCCTCCAACCTTATTATTCCCGAGCCTGCACGGCCCAGTTTTATCTTCTAACCCAAATCCATAAACACAACAGCCCTGGCAGACCCATTGTTTCTGCCTGCTCCTATCCACCTGAAATCATTTCCACGTACCTCGATTCCATCCTAATCAGGGTTCTGCCTGCTTGAGCAAGGCAGCAGCCAGCATTTATAATGCTCTGTAATATGTTTATGGATTTGGGTTAGAAGATAAAGTCCTATCAAGCGACTTTGAGTCCTGAAAAGCGCTATATAAATAAAATCTATTATTATTATTATTATTATACCCACTGGTCAATCCCCCCTGACCTATGCCCAAGATACCTCACACGCCCTTTGTCTCTTTAATGACTACCGCTTTCCGAGCCCCCACTCCCTCATATTTACTATTTAGCTGTATCTCTCATTTCCCTTTCCCCTGACTCTCAGTCTGAAGAAGGGTCTTGACCCGAAACGTCACCTTTCTCCAGAGATGCTGTCTGACCCGCTGAGTTACTCCAGCTTTTTGTGTCTGTCTTTGGAAAATAAGCAATGCAGTTTTGCTGAACGTTACTAAGTGGATCCAAGATGACTGACTTCCTTCAGAATTCTCATATACAACTAGTTCTCAACGAACACTTCATTATAGAACATCCTTGTACATAATGAATTAGATTAGATATTTTAGGTAACGATTTATTATGGGTCATTTTATCCACATTAGGGGCAGTACATATTTTTTTCTGGGCCACTGATTTTCTGCCAGTATAGGCAAGTAGGAGAGAGGAAATTGCACCTATTCTCAGAAAGCCTTTTGATTTTAATAGAATTTTAACATTATATGGAGAAATTTTATAGCAGTAAATACTAGAGATTTCCTTTCAAGACAGACATGTCTGCTAAATCTGGTGATGTATTTGGACAAACAATGGACTCATGATGACTGCACTGAAGGGGATGTCTGAAAGTGAAATTTAGGATGATGCTGCTGTACTGTCTAGAATCCTTGGCTTGGAAATGCTTCACGATCTTGTATCAGCACAATGTTATTGCAATTTGATCAAAGATGTTTGATCAATTAGAAGATCTGACATTGGTGAAGGAGACATTCAGGGTGAATTTGATCAGGTCTGTGTCATCAACAGTGCTTTGTACATAATTAGTTTTAGCCTTAATATAAGCTGTGTGCCTGATTTTACAAGGTGTGATTTGGGGGAGTTAAAGGAGACTGCATATTTGGTCTGTGCAGGCTTTGCATTAATATGTAAATTAATGTTACAGAGCATTATAAATGCTGGCTGCTGCCTTGCTCAAGCAGGCAGAACCCTGATTAGAAAGCGTTCTTAAAGCTAGGTTATTGCTTTTTTGGCCTGCATTTAGGAATATGATTGATTTTTTTTTTGCTAATAAGAATTAGCCTAATTATTGTTCGACCATCATTGTGGACCGTTCCAGTTGCCATCTCCCTGGCCGCCGGAACTCATCACCAGAACATCTAGATATACACGGACACCTACATCAGGCTCCTAATTATCCTCTCTAGCTCACACTTTGATACCATCATCCCAACCATACCCATCAACAAATTCTCTGGATCCAGGAGCTAGCATCTGCCTTTGCCACTGGATCTTTTGACTTCCTGACCCCCAGACTCCAATCAGCGAGGATAGGCAATAAAACATCCTCCACAATAATTCTCAACACGGGTGCTAAGCAAGGATGTGTTCTAAACTTCTTCATTTGCTCCTTATACACTTCTTCTTCTTCTTGCGTTTGAGGCAGCAGAAGTCCGCAGCAGGATGATGCCATCCGGTTCGACATCCGTAGGTGCCCGCCCTAAAAAGGGCGCATGTTCCGGGTTGGTGCCAAGCTGCGGCATTGCTGCTGTCTCTGTTTGTTGTCGTTCGCCTGACTGAGGTCAGTTGACAGGGCTCACCACGGGGAGGTCGACAACATGAACCCCCTTATACACTCATAACTGTGCTGCCCACATTTTACGTAATCTCCATTTACAAATTGCCAGATGACACCACTGTGTTGGGCTGGATCTCGAACAATAGCAAGACAGAATACAGGAAGGCGATAGAGAACTTAGTAACATGGTGTCAAGACAACAACCTCTTTCTCAATGTCAGCAAGATGTAGGAGCTAGTTATTGTATTCAGGAAGCGGGATGGAATAGTCGCCCCAATCAGCATCAGTGGTGCTGAAGTGGAGATGGTCAAATTACAAGGCGTAGGTATCAACAACATTTTTTCCTGGGCCAATTACATTGATGGTATGGCCAAAAAAGCACCCCAACACCTCTACTTTCTCAGAAGACTCAGAAAATATGGTGTGTCTACAATGACTCTCACAAAGTTCTACAGATGCATTGTGGAAAGCACTACCAGGTTGCATCACAGATTGGTTTGGCAACTGCTCTGCTCAAGACCAGAATAAATTACAGAGAGTTGTGGATGGAGTTGATTCCATCACACAGATCAGCCTGCCCACCATTGATTCAATCTACACTTCACTCTGCCTCGGAAAAGCAGCCAACATAATTGAGGATCTTTTTCATCCTGGCCATTTGCTTTCCTCCCTGCGTCTTTCAAGCAGAAGAGAGAAAAGCTTGAAAGCATGTACCACCAGATTCATCTTCTGCTCCACTGCAATCAGATTACTGAATGGTGCTCCTATCAGCCGTGGTATAGTCACTACTTCACTGTGGACCATGGTCATTTATTTAACGCTATAGTGCTATTATGCTGTAACACTTGATTCTGCCATGGGCATTCGCATGGACCGCAGCCATGCCTGTCTTCTTGTCAGTTACTTCCAAAAGTCTTTGCTTCAAATGTACACTGGCATCACCCCCCACTACATCTTTCTCCGCTACATTGACGACTGCATCGGGGCTTCCTCCTGCACTAGTGTCCACCTTGCCCTCCACTTCACTTGGACTACCTCTGACCTCTCTCCCCTTTCTTGACCACTCTGTCTCCATCATAGGGGACAAACTATCGACTGATGTATACTACTGACCTATCGACTGCCACTGTTATATGGACTACACCTGCTCCTACCCTACTATCCCCTGCTCTCAATTTCTCCATCTCTGCCGCATCTGCTCCCATAATGAGGCTTTCCATTCACGGACATCCGAGATGTAATTCATGGGTCCCTCACTTGCATCTCCTCTGTGTCCCGTAGTTCAGTTCTCACTCCTCCTCTCCCCAGACAGAACAAGGATAGAGCTCCCTGGACCCATTTTTCACCCCACCAGCCAGGCTTTGTCCAGCACCTCATCTCTTACAGATTTCTTTCCCACCCCTCCTACAATAAGTTTGAAGAAAGGTTCCAACTTGAAACATCAGATATCCACTTTCCCTAGAGATGCTGCCTGACCAACAGAGTTACACCAGCACTTTTTTGTAAACCAGCATCAGCAATTCCTTGTTTCTACTGTATTCTTCAGTCTGGGATTGTTCTCTTTGCAATATCTGTTGTACTTGTGTAATGCTTGATTGTGCTCATATATGGTAAGATTTGACTGGATACCACATAAACAAACATTTTTGCTGCACACATGACAATAACTAACCAATGCATCTTTTGTCCCCTATTGCTGGTGTTTTGTAACATTTATTTTTTTGCTTTCAGTTCCTCTGTTTAAAATGCGTTCATTTTAATTGAAATAAAATGTATTAAGATTGCTGAGATGAGCCAAGCTGCATTAACACTCGTACTGCAGCTTAATTGGAATTAGTAAGACTACTTCACGAAAGAGTGACCTTTACGCACCCATGTTATCAGGAGATGTTTGTGTAAAACATTGAGTCCTACCTCGATATCTCAGCTGATCCTTATTTTCAGCACTTCTGCTTCCTGGCAGACACAGTGACAACACCTGCATCTTTTTTCAGCAATGATATAAAGAACTAGGAAAGCTCTTAATGTTCCTGTGATAGCCACAGTGATGCTCGGATTCTATAAATCTGATCCTCTTCAGAGGATCTATTTCGAATTTCCAGTAGAGTTCAGACAGATGAGCCAGCCTTAAGTTCATTTCTACATTGGACAAATGAGTTCCCTGAGTTTGCAACACCACACCAAACCTTGTGTCAGAGAGGGAGAAAAGGGACGCTCCCGACGGCTGGCGTGGGGCCTTGCAAGAGTGGACCCGGCGGCCGTTACAAACAACCAGCTGCCCGCTTGTGGCCACATGCGGCGGCGGGCCAGCTCGCCACTGCGAAGAAGGGTCCAGCGGGCCGCTGCCTGCAGGGAGAAGCTCGGAAGTCCCGAAGGACGGAGAGTCGAGGACGGCGCCTCTGGCAACGATGGACACGAGGTAGGTAATGTCATAAGTGATAGGAGCAGAATTAGGCCAATCGGCCCATCAACTCGACACCATTCAATCATGGCTGATCTATCTCTCCCTCCTAACCCCATTTTACTTCAGAGTCACGTGAGTGACTACGTGAAGAACCCCGCCAGTGCGCCTGCGCGTCATTACGTCAGACGCATTGGCGCAAACAGACGCGAGGAGCAGAGCTCCTCTAGTGGAATTGTAGTTTTCAACTACAAGGTAAGTATAAAGTCGCAATATTGCGGTCGGCGACCAGCCGCCTCTGACCACGGTACAGTCGCCAGCAGACAGCATAGCGACTGTGGATATTGGGGCTGAAGGGAATTTAGTCAGCACCAGTGGGGCAAGGCAAAGCCGATAAAAAGCTGCGGGAATGTGGTCGGTAAAGGACTGCCTCATACCCTACAACAGTCGCCGGCTGGGAGTGGGGCGAACTGTGGACTTGTGCATTAAAGAACGGAGCCAGCGTCAGTTGGGTGCTAGGCAACATACAAGTCAGGGCCATGGAGCAAGAGTCAGTTTGGGATTCACCTCCAAGGCTGGATACCACTTTCTGAAGTGGATATTCCAAATGGAGAACCTGTACACAGGTTGCTCCAACGAAACATACTCCAGGAGGAGTGATGTCAGAACCAGGCTCCAGAAGCCAGGTCAGCAGCACCTAGTATAGGGCTGCTTGATAGCACCCTCATTGATGAGGTGCGTGCACAGGGTCAGCAGAGTTTCCAAAATAAGCGAAGATGGCAGCTGCCAGATGGGCTATTCCTGGCAGTACGATTTGCTGCTCTGTGAGAGTTCTGACCCCGAGTCTGACGGTGAGGCCGATACAAGCGAAGACGGCAGCTGCCAGATGTTTTACTCCTGGTAGTACGATTCGCTGCCCCATCAGAGTCAAGAGAGCCACTGGAAAGGACGTGGTCTCTGTGATCAACTATTGTGTCTACCATCAGCTCTAGTAGCTTACGATGGATGAAAATGCCAAAAAAGCACGAGATCCCAAGGAACTGTGTATTGCTGAAAGTACTAGCAGTGAATCAAGATAAGGGGTCAGATGGGCGAAGGCATGTAAGCCTAAGGAAAGTAAACTGCAGAGAATATTGAAGCTGCTCAGTTGATGAACAACTTGCAATTTGCAAAACAATGGATGGAGGCCATGGATGGAGATGCATCAAGTGGCACTAAGGTTGCTATGTAGCACCCACTTCAAGATGAATTGTTTCTGGAAGTATGCCATTCGGTCCAACATCAACCCAAAGTTGCAGCAACTCTGTAAAGCCCAGCAATGTGCAGTCATTCAACTTATTCTTCAGAGAAAAAACCTCATGAATCGTGGGGAAGAGTTGTATAATGAGGCAAAAACAGCAAAGTTGATCACAACATCAATGGTCGTCAAGTCTGCAAAGAGGACGTATCCTTTCAGACATCATACAAAATCCTGGACCGACATCAGGAGCAAATCGACCATTGAAACAGGTACTCAGTTGATGTCCTGCAGCAGGAAAATGAAAAAGCGTGGGTTTTGCCTGCCAGGAGCCAGGGACCACAGGTCACTCAGATGACAAAGGAGGTAGGTGGACCTGGTTCTTATGGGAACATATTAAGGCAAAAACAGCCAAATATTGGAAGCAAATTACTTCAGTTATTATTCTGAGTATTATAGAAAGGTTTCTAATTGATTCGATTCAAATACTGATTTGCCATCCAGCATGTTCCAAGCAGAACACTCCAATTTCACATTAAAATAATTGATGGAGGTTCAAGCTGAATTGAAAACTTGTTTATAAACAAGTAATTGAAAGGTCGGTTTATCAAAACCACCAAATTGTGTTTAATATTTCTCAACCTAAAAAGGTGAGGAGTATTTTAGATCTGACAAGTCTTTAAAAATTTGTGAAGTATAGACACTTCACAATAGAGACTTTGAGACTGCCAAACAATTTATTTCAAAAAAGATGTTTTATGGCACATAGATCTGAAAGATGTATATTACAATGTTTGTTCATTTATAAAATAAAATTATCTAAAGGAACAATTATGGCAATTCAAAGTTCTGTTTAACAGGTTGACTTCAGTCCCTAGAAATTCACTAAATTGGTAAACCAATTTTGCGGCTAATTAGAGTCCAAGGACAGATGTGGATGGCTTAACTGGATGATGTCCTAATTAGGACGAACAAGAGAATTCGTGAGTTATCTCTCTCAAATTATTCAAACCACTTTTGAAAGTTGGGTTTAATTCATCCAGAGAGAGATTAAGTTAACGATACTTACAACAATTGATTATTTGATTCAATTGAAAAGGTAGTAATTTACCCAGGGTAAAGGGTAAAGCTAATTGATGATTGTATTAAGCAGTTGGAAAAGCAACAATCTTCAATTAAGACAGGTGGCCAGTTTGTTAGGAGAATTAGTGTTATTTCCAGCAATACAATATGGGCCATTGGACTACCAGCAGCTGCAGACTGCAAAAAGAAAAAAACACTAAGATGCATGATGGCCATTTTTTGATAGGCCATGCGATTAAACAACAAATGCTGCTTCTGATTGCAGTAGTGGATTTAACATGTCTTCAGTAGTTCAAGCAAGATACGGATTGAACAGCCTTCCATGGTCTTAACAGACTGATATCAGTGTACTAGGATTGGTGCCACTAAAAAGGTATCCATCTGTGGACAGATGGAATATGGAAGAAGTATTATTTTACAGACATGGAGAATCGACGTTTTAAAGTCTATTGGAAGGTTTATGAGCTACAAGCTTGTTGTTAAATACAACTAATCTGCATGTTCAGTTTCAAATTAACAACACTACAGCAATGGCATGTATTAATTGTATGGGTGGAATTTCCATGATAACAAAGAATGGATGTTTAACCTTAAGATTTTTTAATGATATAATAGTCAGATTTTGGAAGCCAGATATGACTTGTTTCCATCCAGACTCAATCACCAGTTACAGAGATATGTGTTATGGGACTACATCGGGAGACAGTAGCGATGGATGTTTCTAGCTATATTAGGATGGTATGTTGTTATATGCATTTTACTTCATCCTGTCTCATAAATACGAAGCAGTATGCTGCCTCTGGGGTATTCGTGGTACCAGATGGGTCTCTTGGTTCCCTTTGATATTGAAATTTATGACACAGTTTCTGATAAATGTTCCAAAAGAAGGAAGTTACTGGTGTATTCGATAATTGGAGAGTAACATCCGTCATATGCCTGTATGGATGCAGGGTTTAAAAAAGAGGATTGTCTGGGCATGCTGTGGACATGCTTACAGCAGACTGGCAGAAGAGTACTCAAAAGCAGTACATTTGTGAATCTGAGTTGTGACTCTGTAAATACTGCTTTCCCATTATGTAAAGAATGAGGGGAAAAAATTTCTGTGTATAAAAGAATATGGAATGTTGTGTGGCACATGTCTCAAATATCTTGGATTGACCTCTATTTAATGGGTTGAGGTATAGTGCGATTTATTCACACAGAAGTATATTATTCCTAGGTTTTATTTGATGAGGTTGGAAAGACATCCTGTTGAGTCTTGTTCTTTTATTTCCAGATGAATGAAAGGAATTTTAATTCCAGACCTTCTAAACCTAGGAGGGAATCTGGAATATAGAATTGTTTTAAGCTACTACAGCAAAGGAGTCTTGGTACAATTCTGATTTGGCCAAGTTCAGCATGAAGGTAGTCATGTTTATGGCACTTGTAACATTACAAAGTTACAGATTCACAGAAGTACCTCAGGATTATGTTATGTTTTACATTTTATGAACTACTCAAATGAAGTAGGATCAGGTGTGACAGGATTCAAGATTGTTTTATTAACATATTCTATGGATCCATGTCTATATGTTAAGACATATTTATTGCAAAAAATTGAGGCTACAAAGATCTTATGAAATATGAAAACAAGATTGTTTATCATTCACGAAAAACCATACAAGATAGTGTCAGTTTAGACTATTTTAAGATGGTTAAAAACAAGTTTTAGTTGCTGCACGTGTGAACATTGATGGTTTTACATTCCATTCAGTTTAGCAGCAACATTGACGACCAGGGCGTAGGAAGTCCTGTCGATCATATTCTCACAGCCGCCGGGTGATCTAATAAGTTGGTGTTTCAACACTTTTACCATCGGGCTATTGCCAATACGGGGCTGTTTGCAGATACTATATTAAGTTCTGCTTAATTTTCCCTGGGTCAAAGGGGATACTATTAATTCTTTTATTCAAATAAATGAATTACTGCATTTGTGGTACAAATGTTATTATTAATGCATTATTGAATATTCTCGTTCCGAGTCAATCAATGCAGTGAGAAGCCGGGATTTGTCTGCGGCATGAAATCACAAAGCTTTAAAATCTTCACGTAGTCACTCGCGTGACTCCGAAGTAAAATAGTAAGATTAAACGAGAACTTACCTAAGTTTGAAGTTTGATCTTTATTTTATGAGGAGTTACGTTGGTGATTACGTGCCCACCATGACCCAACCCTCTATCATAAAGGTCAGATGGAAGTTCTTGTATTACTCGTTTTATTATGATACTATATTACTTCGCTTGTTGTTTTTTGTGATTTCACACCGCTGCTTCGAAGATTGACGCGCAGGCGCACTGGTGGGGTTCTTCACGTAATCACCAACGTAACTCCTCATAAAATAAAGATCAAACTTCAAACTTAGGTAAGTTCTCGTTTAATCTTACTATTCTCCTGCCTTCTCCCCATAACCCCTGACACCTGTACTAATCAAGAATCTATCTCTGCTTTAAAAATATCCATTGACCTGACCTCCACAGCCTTCTGTGGCAAAGAATTACACAGATTCACCACCCTCTGATGAAAGACATTCCTTCTCATCTCCTTCCTAAAGGAACGTTTTTTAATTCTGAGGCTGTGATGTCTAGTCCTAGACTCTCTCACATGTGGAAACATCCTCTCCTCATCCACTCTATTCCAGCCTTTCACTATTCTGTATGTTTCAATGAGGTCCCCCCTCATTCTTCTAAACTCCAATGAGTACAGGCCCAGTGCTGTTAAACACTCATCGTATGTTAACCCACTCATTCCTGGGATCATTCTTGTTACCATCGCTGATGGTAGGAGAGGGACCGGACTTCAGGGTCAGCTTAAGGAGACGTCCCCCGGGAGATAGAGGCAGTCGGACGTGGAGAGGGACATCGGGTCACAGGCCTGCAGCAGCCTGGGGCTTACATGGGCTTCCAGCATGTGAATCGGACTTTGGACTTTGGAATTTGATCTTTTCCTTTTTCTTTGTAAAGAGCGCCAAAATATGACGACTGTGCATTTGTGAGTTGTGCAAAATAATTTCATAGTGCTGTGCATACGTGACAATATTGAACCATTGAAAATGTGTTTCTGCATTCCAGTGATGTTCAGGTATCTTCTCATCCTTTATGTCATGGGTGGGAGGCACCCACAATGGCTCATTTGGTGGATGGGAACAGGGCATTTCCATGTGCCTTCTTTCCTCAACTCCAGTCTGAAGAAGGGTCCCGTCCCGAAACATCCTTTTTCTCCAGAGCTGCTGCCTGACCCGCTGAGTTACTCCAGCACTGTGTGTCTATCCACCCCACCGTCCCCGCTCGAGCTGCAACAATCGGAGGCTGTGTCAATTTGCGCAGAATAGAGAGCGCTGAGCCAGCTCACTTCTCACTCACTGAGTCAGTGAGGAAGGCTGGCAGTCACACTTCCCTCTTCTGTTCACTGTCCTATCGCAGCTGTGTCTATGATCCTCTCCCGCACACTTTTATTGTGCATTTCCAACAAGAACTATTAAAAGGCCTGTCTCACGAGTCTGCGGTCATTGGCGGCGAAACGGGAAGAATCTGCCGCCATAGACCGCGCACTCGTGAGAACGTACAATTCCGGGGCCGTGCGGCGGTGTTCCCAACGCCGCACGGTGCTAAAATAAAACCGACAATGTCGAAAACTATATACTCACCGCACAACCTCCACCAGTGATGCATGAGTGCGGCACGGCCGCCCGCACGGGCCGCCGCCAGTGTGGCTCGAGCGCTGTGCGTCAAACCTCCACTGCCACAGCCTCCGCCAGTGAGGCATGTGCCTTCGCCAGTGAGGCACGTGAGCGGCATGGCCGCAGGCACGGCCACCGCTACTGCGCCGCGATCAGGATGGCCGCCGCCACAGCCACCGCTAGTGAGTCACGTGCGGCGGGCTGACGTCATCGCAGTCGGCCCGCCCTTTTTTTTACTTACCGCAAGCACGTGGGACCCGCCGTGTTTGAATTACTCGGCCCCCGCGCAGCATCCGTGCGGCGCTCCAGTGGATAGGCTCGGCGCTCTCGCCGTTGCCGCACGGTCCCCGCTACCGGCGACGCCGCGCTTCACCGCCGATGACCGCAAACAGGTAAGACAGAGCCTGAAGGTTACCAACAGATCTTGAGAATGAACCCTAGTGTAACCTAGGGACTGCCTGTAAAGATAGCATCTGACCACTATTAAGTGGTAACAATAAAGGCATATCTATCTATCTATCTATTAGAAAATCGCACGCAGCTGCAAATACAACTATGATATAGCCAGACCATAGCGGAAGATCGCTGATGGTGTGAAGGATGTTGCTGCAATTGCTTCAACATCTTGTGAGATTGCAAGAATATTTAACTTTTTAATCAATCAATTACAAAGTATCAACTCTCACATAGATCCGATTCCTCCAGGACCACAAGCCATCTGACTATTTTTTCTCTGTGAGTGATTTTACTTCTTCAGAATATAACAAAGAATATTAGAGGAGCCTGGATGGTACCCCAAATAAATACCTTTTGATTACAGTATCTCCATTCTTGGACCAGAACTTTGTGAAGACATTTACATCAATCTTGTCACGGTAACACCAGTAGGTATAGAACTTATAAACATGATGTCAGATGAATTGTAAGTGTTCTTCCTCTTTCTATTGCATTCAAAGATATTATGGCTGCTGCTTTTGAAGAATGTGAAATACTGACCCATGAAGAGCCAACCTTTACTGTTGCAGCTCTGGAAGTAAGACCTCCAGAGGTTTATCACTGTAACATATTGTTGCCTCCCAAGCAGTCTGACACTGAAAAATGCACCTTCCCTTGAAAGAAAGTTAAATGCTGCTAACAAGCCAGATTTTGCAATGGGCAGCCGCAGCGATGTCAGAGCTGGTATTTTGAGTGCTTCACTGTACAATAACTCAATAACTCAAAGCAAATAAAACCGTTCTTAAGAATTAAAAATAACAGTTTCTTAAAATCTGTCACCTTTTTCGTTGATTATTCAAATATTTGTCATGGCGATGAAAGGAAGGATACAGGAGAGGGAAGGAACACCTGGTTGAGTGGTGCCGCAATAACGATCTCTTGCTCAACATCGACAAAACCAAGGAACTAATTGTTGACTTCAGAAAGGGAAAATCAGGAGACCATGCAGCAATTTACATTGATTGGTCCGCAGTAGAGATAGTTACCATCATCAAATTCCTGAGTGTTAATATTGCAGATGAATTTTGCTGGCCCCAGCAAATAGTTGTACTCGAGAAGGGGGTGTGCCAAGCCTCTAACTTTCTTGAAGTTTAAAAACCTTTGGTATGTCGCCGAATACTCTTAAAAACTTCTGCAGATGTACTGCAGAAAGTATCCTGACTGGATGCTTTGTGGCCTAGTGTAGTAATTCCAATGGACAGGAATCCAAGAGGCTGCAGAGAATGATGGACACTGCCTGGTCTGTCATGGGCACAGCCCTCTCCACTATCCAGAGCATCTAAATGAGGGATTGCCTCAATAAAGCGACATCTGTAATCATGGATCGCCACCATCCAGTTAAGTTCCTCTTCTCACCATTAAGGTCGAGCAGCAGGTACAGAAACCCAAAGTCGCACAGTTTCATGAACAGTTAGGTTCCCTACAATTATTTGGTTCTTGAAGCACAATCTTAATCTTACCTCAGCAATGGAATACTCTGACCACCTCCCATACCACCATTGACTTGATTTTTTTTAAATTTAAGTTTTGCACTAATGTCTTGTTTTTGCAGTCTTTTAAAATTGTCTTGCAAAATGTATGTAACTCTTGTATAGTTTATGTCTTTGTGTGTTGCCTGAGTCTATATGCTGGTGATGTTGCTGCAAGCAAGTTTTTAATTATACCACCACCGCACAGTACGTGCATATGACAACAGACTTGACTTAACTTGAATCCTCACAATACTAAACCATCAGACAATACCATGACTTTCACACCTTCTGTGTAACAGATATCATGGACTGATTTGCTCATCATAAAAGGAAATAAATTTGGCACAGTCCATACCAACATAACAAGAAATGGCAATATTCATGTCCAATATAAGGTGCTACTTCTAGTTCTCAGGCAACAGCAGGTTAATTTTTGCTTTGAGTGAATGAAAAACTACCAATATCGATTCAGCCTTACGTTATCAATCTTTTCTGATTTTCACTTCCATTGAAATCAATAGAAAATCAGGAGAGATGTATAGCAAGCAACTGAATCAATATTGCCCTTGTTGCACTATTGCCCAAGTTCAAATGTACTTCCCTGATGTGAGGCAAAATAATTCTGATGTGTGATTTTCGAAGGATGACCGTATGTGATAGTAAGGCTGGCCGTATATGATAGTCATTTCATGCCACCACATTTACCTGAGGAAGTAGCCACATTATGTTTCGCTTTTTTCCTCTTTTTGGTCTAATTTTGGTTAAGATCAGGAAGGTACGACGGAAAGATTGGTTTCAACCTGAAACCTGTATAAGTTGATGGATATTTTTGATTTAAGCCTGTGGCGAACATGAAAGTGATGGTTTTGTTTTGATAACATGTCTGCTTCAGACTGTTGCTTTTGCTTGGTTTGAGTGAATTACGTACATGGAACGATGCTTCACAATGGAACATGGGGGCAAGACGATGGTTTGCTTTTCACTCAGACTTCCAATGCAAGTAATGCAATGGATTTTCCACTGAAGTGGAATTACACTGCATCTTTAGCTGCCGAAAACAGAGATGCACTGTGAACCCAGTTAAATTTAGATTCTCAGGGTAAACAAGGTGGAGAGATATTGTTATATCTCAAAGGTACTTTTACATTTAATATGATATTTGATATTTAAATGCACTGTGGCATTGGGATTGAGGCCAGGTCAACAATAAGTACACCAGACACTCGCTGTAAGGTGAACTCACGTGATATAGTTCATTTATAGTGACAAGGGAGTCCAGGTCTGCGTGGGGTTGCTGTCCCTCGGCGTCAGTGTGCACGCGAGGAGTCACTGGTAATCTCGGGCCTTTCCAGGCGGATCAGTCCTGGTCTTGATGGAGGAAGCACGGCGACCTCAGGCTTGTTCTTTGCAATTCACGCATGCCTTGAGAGAAGGTGTTGGCAGTCTCAGGCTTGTCCTGGCAGCCCAGCTTAGGGCTTGAAGAGGATGCACTGGTGGTCTTTGGCTTATCCTGGCAGTTGCGTCTTTGCCTGTGTGTGTGTGAGTGCAGTCGTGATCTGTTGGCAAATAAGTGGCACTGGTGATCTCAGGCTTGCCCCGGACCCTAGGTCTTCCTTGGCAAGAGCTTGTCCCAGCAGCAAAGTCTTGCCCACAAGGTGGAGCTGATGGTCACAGGTTTGGCCCAGTGGCCCAGTGGCTCAGTCTGACTCCAAACCTGCAACGAGGGAACACAGCTAGCAGGGAAGCCCTCTTCCTCTTCCTCGCACATCTGGGTTTATAAGGAGTAGGCTGACGAGTTCCAGGTGGGCCAATCCAATATCAACTAATTATTCAGCTGTGCCCTCAGCTCAGTGGTGCTAAGGTCTCTCGGGCCTGTCTTCAGGTGATGGGATTCAGAGCGACATGCGAGCGAGGGAGGGGGACGCTGTTTCTTATAATACCATAATTTATGCAGATGGATACATTCCCTAGCAAAAAAACCCTCCTGCTGTTCATTAGGGCAGATGTATGGAGGATTTATTCATGAAAAGCCCAAAAGGTGAGGATATTACATGAATGCATCATCATTCAATTTTGCATGCACAATTATAGTCAGAGTTGTGCAGCACATAAAAGAACACTTCAGCTCACCACATTCGTGCCAACCTTTCCCCCCCCCCATCAACACTAATCCAATGTCCCTATATTTGGTCTACATCCTGCCATGCCTTGCCTGTTCAAGATTAATGTTCCACCCCGGAATTAACCGGAAGTAAAGCAATTAATTTGGAAGGGCTTTATTCTGTGATTTGACTGCATGATTTATCTGTAAGTGTGCTTTAACTACTGTAAGAGGAAAAGAAAAGAGCCATTTTAGTTAAATGTATTCGGAATGGCCACAATAGTATTCAAGAGAGTCAGAATTGTTTAATTGTCACGTGTACTGAGAATGAAACAATTACATTCTTACTTGCAGCAGCATGAAATGCCTGTAAACACTCATAGTAACATAATAAACAAAAATATAATAATCTATATTAAAAACCCCAATATTTAGCAATGTTACAAAATTTTGAGATTTTAAAAATCAAGTCTGTAATTTATCCCATCAGATAAAGCATAACAAAACGTTTAATTTGACATCTAATTCACATTCACATCTTCAGTATTAAAAATGTTATGGCCATTTTAATTCTTGGAAATTAGCATCTTGTTCCCTATTGCTTTTCCATTGACTTAACACAAAAGCTGTGATCGAGGACCGTCAAAAGCCCATAACTTTCTTAAAAATTAAGAGAACTGAAAGAAATTTTCAGTTATTATAGATTGAAGCATTCTGAAAGAAATATGAAACAATCTTACTTAGATGACATGAAATTAAAGCATATAATTAGTTAGTTACCTAATTGTAGCTAATTACAAAATTCAATTACTAGATCTAAACATCTATCAATTTCTTAAGAATAGATTAACATTTTTAAATAGCCTAAGTGTCCAAATAACATTCACACAAGAATTCACAATATAACATAATTTTTAAATCTCATTGTCATGGATTTATAGGCCAAATGGAAGGAATTTAATGTTTAATACCTGTAAATTAATGGGCATTTAAATCATCTTGCGAGTGGGTTTTTCTGGAATGCGATCAATTGGAACGTTGCATTTGCGGTGAATTTAACCCCGTATCGGCATGAAAAATACTACCGGTTCGTTCGGAGAAAAAAATCATCGTTTCGCAATTTAAAATGTGAATTAAAGGCCTCTTAAGAAGCACTTTTATACATAAAATAAACGGCTTTCGTTTACCTGTCCCGTGCGTGAAATCCGTCCCCGTTGTTGGTGTTGACAGCTTTAGAAGCTGATTTTAAAATTGCTCCAGCGCTGAACTAGTCGGGCGAATAAAAATAAAAAAAACACAAAACGCCCGTCTTGGTTCTTGGTTTCTTGGTCCTCCAAAATATTCCAAATGGAATTTAAACTGGAGGTGGTGGAGGGAGGACTTAAGCCAGATAGGGTTTTTGGGAAGAAAGAGCTACCTTAAATTTAGTTGCATCTGGTTGGGTAACTATAGTAGGGTGGAGATTATTCCATGCTTTAATTGTGCGGGGGAAGAATGAATTGCTGTACACATCTGTCTTGGTAGCTGGAATCACACATTGGATCGAATGCCCTCGTCTGCTCCTAATTGGTTTGGGTTTGGTGTAGGTCTTGTAATCTATGTCGAGCTGACCATTTAACATTTTGTAAAAACAGGTCAAACGGTGAGCTTCACGTCTGTCTTGGAGAGGGTTCCACCCCAGAGAATTCAGAAGTTTGGTAACACTCGCTTCTCTCTCATAGTTGTTAGTAACAAATCGAGCTGCCTGTCTTTGGACACGTTCGATGGAAGAAATGTTTTTATTTGTGTATGGGTCCCATGCTGCAACTGCGTAGTCCAAATGAGGTCTAACGAGGGTGAAGTATAGCTTCTCCTTGACAGAAGTTGAACAATGATGAAAGTTGCGCCTCAGAAAACGTCGGAACGATTCTTCAGCACAAGCTTGCACTCCAACAAAATATAATTCAGGACAAGGTAGGAGAAACCCATGTTTTAACCCCGCCCCCCCCTCAAAGGCGCCAAAATCGCGCACACGGCCAGTGGCAGAATTGCAGCACCGCTGAAGGTAAGTATTGTAACATACCTACAATATTAGTGCAAAAAGCATTATAGTTCATAGTTTAATTGATGTTCTGTGGTGTTCAAGAGCCTGATGGTTGTTATGAAGAAGCTGTTCTTGAACCTGGAGGTCATGGTTTCTAGATTCCTGTACCACCTTCCTTATGGTAGGAGTGAAATGAGATCCCACCCTTGACGTTTTAATGTATGTTTTTAATGTTTCTTTGTGTGTCTTAGGTGGGGGCTGGTGTAGGGGGGTGAGGGGGGAACCGCTTCGGTCGCCTCCTCCACGGAGAGGCGACTTTTTCCAGGTCGCCTCCCCTGTGGCCTAACAGCGAGGATCGGGCGGCCTTTCCCGGAGACGCACCCAGGGCTTCAGCGGCGGGCGTAGCGCAGACTCTCGACGTGGAGCGGGTGAGCCCTCGCTGGGGCTCGCTGGAGGGGAGCGCTCCGGTCGCTGGCCTGCGGCAGCCGGCAGCCGGAAGCCGCGGTCTGCAGAGCTCCAGCTGGCGCGGCGTCCGCAGCCCGGGATCCCTCGTGGGGGACCCGGGGAAAGAGGAAGCCACCACTGCCGGCCCACGGCCTACTTCTACCGCGGTCCCCGCGTGGACTTACCATCACCCCTGGAGGGGAGCTTCGACTGCGGTCTGCAGTGCTTCTGGCTGCGGCGCGGCGGGAACTTTAAATCTCCGACCGCCGGCCTGCGGCCTACACCATCTTGAAGCCGCGGTCTCCGGTGGGGGGGCTCCGATTCAGGACTTACCTGGACTTACCTTGTCTGAACATCTGGACGCCTGCAGCGACGGCTGCGGAGGGTTGAGGTCCCGACCACGGGGGAAAATGGAGGAGGACTGGCCAAATTTTGTGCCTTCCACCACAGTGATGAATGCTGTGGTGGATGTTTGTGTTAAATTTTTATTGTGTATTGTGTGTTCTTTATCATTTATTGTGTGTTCTTTATCATTGTACCGCTGCTGGCAAATTCATTTCACTTGCACTTTATGTGCAATGTGACGAATAAAACCGTATTGTATATTGTATTGTATTGATAAAAATCATGTAATTTCCAATTTAGGCACATCATTGCTAACCCCTACCCTGACCAAACATCCACTGGAGCTAAATATGAAGAAGAAAGAATCACATGCAACTCTTCTAATCATATGTAGTGAATTCAATGTTTACCAAATAGTCTCCTCTACTTTTGTAAAACCAAACACAAATTGGGTTACCACTTTGAAGAGTGCATGCGTCAGTCTGCTGGGGCTACCTTGAGCTTTCTGTTGCTTGCATTTAATTACTGGGGCGGCACAGTGGCAGAGTTGTTGCCTTTACAGCGCCAGAGACCCAGGTTCGATCCTGACTATGTTTGCTGTCTGTATGGAGTTTGTACGTTCTCCTGTGACAATGTGGGTTTTCTCCGGGTGCTCTGGTTTCCTCCCACACTCCAAATATGTACAGGTTTGTAGGTTAATTGGCTTTGGTAAAATTATAAATTGTCCCTAGTGTGTAGGATAGTTTTAGTGTACGGCGTGATCGCTGGGTGGCGCGGACTCGGTGGGCTGAAGGGCATATTTTCGCATTGTACCTCTAAAGTATCTCTAAATCACAGTTAATTTAGAGATGAGGGTCCTGAACTTAGAGAAAGGTAACTTTGATGGCATGAGACAGGAATTTGCTAGGATAATGATACTTAAAGGGTTGACCGTGGAGATGCAATGGCAAAGATTTAAAGATCGCTTTAATGAATTACAACAATTGTTCATCTCCGTCTGGCATAACAATAAAACGGGGAAGGAGACTCAACCGTGGCTAACGAGGAAAATTAGGGATAATGTTAAATCCAAGGAAGAGGCATATAAATTGGCCAGAGGAAGCAGCAAACCAGAGGACTGGGAGAAATTTAGAATTCAACAGGACAAAGGGGTTAATTAAGAGGGGGGAAATAGAGCACGAAAGAATGATTGTGGGGAATATAAAAACTGACTGTAAAAGCTTCTTTAGATATGTGAAGAGGAAAAGATTAGTGAAGACAAATGTAGGTCCCTTACAGTCAAAAATAGGTGAATTCAAAATGGGAAACAAGGAAATGGCAGAGCAGTTAAACAAATACTTTGGTTCTATCTTCACTAAGGAAGACACAATCTCCCAGAAATACTAGGGGACCATGGATCTAATGTGAGGGAGGAACTGAAGGAAATTCACATTAGTCAGGAAATGGTGTTGGGTAAACTGTTGGGACTGAAGGCAGATAAATCCCCTGGGCCTGATGGTCTGCATCCCAGAGTACTCAAGGTGATCATTTGGTGATCATTTTCCAATGTTCTATAGACTCTGGATCAGTTCCTGTGGACTGGAGGGTAGCTAATGTAACCCCACTTTTTAAGAAAGGAGGGAGAGAGAAAAAATAATTATATTTTTGATCAGTTTACCTGACATCGGTAGTGGGGAAAATGCTTGAGTCGATTATTAAATATGTAATAGCAGCGCTTTAGGAAGGCAGTGACAGGATCGGCCAAAGTTAGCATGGATTTATGAAGGGGAAATCATACTTGACTAATCTTCTGGAATTTTTTGAGGATGTAACAAGTAGAATGGATAAGGGGGAGCCAGTGGATGTGGTGTATCTGGACTTTCAAAAAGCCTTTGACAAGGTCCCACACACGAGATTAGTGTGCAAAATTAGAGCACATAGTATTGGGGCTAGCATATTGACATGGATCAAGAACTGGTTGGCAGACAGGAAGTAAAGAGTAGGAGTTAACGGGTCCTTTTCAGTATGGCAGCCATTAACTAGTGGGGTGCTGCAAGGCTCAGTGCTGGGACCCCAGTTATTTACAATATATATTAACGATTAAGACAAAGGAATTAAATGTAACATCTCCAAGTTTGCAAATGTCACAAAGCTGGGTGGCAGTGTGAGCAGTGAGGAGGATGCTATAAGGCTGCAGGGTGACTTGGATAGGTTGCAGAATAGAGTGGCCAGATGCATGGCAGGAGCAGTATAATGTGTATAAATGTGAGGTTATTCACTTTGGTGGCAAGAGAAAGAAGGCAGATTATTGTCTGGATGGTCAGATTAGGAAAAGGGGAGGTGCAACAAGACCTGGGTATCAATGAGAGTAAGCATGCAGGTACAGCAAGCAGAAAGCAAGTGGCATATTGGCCTTCATAGCGAGAGGAGTGAGATCGACCGATTGACCAAATGGTGCCAGCACAACAACCTGGCTCTCAACATCAGTAAAACCAAGGAACTGATTGTGGATTTTGGTAGGGGAACGATGAGGACCCACAATCCTGTTCACATCAATGGAACGATGTTGGAGAGGGTCAAAAACTTCAAATTCCAGGGCGTACGTGTTTCCGAAGATCTTTCCTGGACCCAGCACACCGATGCAATTATAAAGAAGGCAGATCAGCGACTCTACTTCCTGAGAAGATTACGGAGATTCAGCAAGAGGATTCTCCTAAACATCTACAGGTGCATGGTAGAGAGCATTCTGACTGGTTGCATCGTGGCCTGATTCGGCAACTTGAATGTCCAGGAGCGGAAAAGACTACAAAAAGTTGTGAACACAGCCCAGTCCATCACTGGCTCTGACCTCCCCACCATCAAAGGGATCTATCGAAGTTGCTGCCTCAAAAAGGCAGCCAAAATTATCATAGACCCACACCATCCTGGCTACACACTCATTTCACCATTGCCATCAGGAAGAAGGTACAGGAGCCTGAAAACTGTAACGTCCAGGTTCAGGGACAGCTTCTTCTCTACAGCCATCAGGCTATTAAACATGACAGCAAATAAGCTCTGAGCTCTGAACTGCAAAAGACTATATTATTATTGCACTATATTTGTTATTTATTGAACTTTTTTTTTCTCTTCTCCCGTTATGTACAATGTTTACATATTCACATATTCTGTTGTGCTGCAGCAAGTAAGAATTTCAATGTCCCATCCGGGACATGTGACAATAAAACACTCTTGACTCTTGACTCTTGGATTTGAGCATAGGAGCAAGGAGGTCCTACTGCAGTTGTACAGGGCCCTGATGAGACCGCACCTGGAATATTGTGTGCAGTTTTGGTCTCCAAGTTTGAGGAAGGACATTCTTGCTATTGATGGAGTGCAGCGTAGGTTCACCAAGTTAATACCCGGGATGTCAGGACTGACATATGATGAAAGGATGGATCGACTGGGCTTATATTCACTGGAAATTCGGATGAGAGGGGATCTTAAAGAAACATATACATTTTTTAAGGGATTGGACAGGCTAAATGCAGGAAAAATTTTCCCGATGTTGTGGGAGTCCAGAACCAGGGATCACATTTTAAGAATAAGGGGTAGGCCATTTAGGACTGAGATGAGGAAAAACTTTTTCACCCACAGAGTTGTGCAGCTGTGGAATTCTCTGCCACCGAAGGCAATGGAGGTCAATTCACTGGATGTATTCAAGAGAGAGTTGGATATAGCTCTTAGGGCTAATGGAATCAAGGGATATGGGGTGAAAGCATGAATGGGGTACTGATTCTGGATGATCAGCCATGATCATCTTGAATGGCAGTGCTGGCTCGTAGGGCCGAATGGCCTACCCCTGCATCTATTTTTTTTTCCGTTTCTAAATCTAAGTCTAAATCCCCCAATCATCTGAGAAATTATCCTCTGCACCATCTCTAATGGTCCCCCCCCCCCCCCCAGAATGTGGTATCCTGAACTTGCCATGATATCCCAGCTACAGCTGAACCAGTGTCATCATGACTCTCTTGCTGCTGTACTCAGAGCCCCTATTTATAAAGCCCACAATTCTGCATGCTTATTAACCATTTCCTCAACTTGCCATCACATTCAATCAATTATGTGTACTGAACCTAGGGTTGCCAACTTTCTCACTCCCAAATAGGGAACAAAAGGTCAAAATAAGGGACAAATTCCCGACTGCAATTCGTTGTCCGACTCGGCCGTGGCTGGGTGAATGTTGAGTTGGTCCGGGTGCTGGACTGCACACAAAGCCCAGCCGGCGGGCCAGCTGAGGAGTTTTGGCCCGGGCGCCGGAGTCGTGCGCAAAGTCCGGCGCCCCATCCAAATTATGAACCAATGATCGGCCATGAGAAGGAGGGGTGGTGGTGTCGTCGGTAAGCTGGCCGGGTTGCCGACCAAAGGGGCCACGGGCGAGGCGCTGCTGCTGCACTCCATGGGCAGCACTACGTCGGGACGGGTGAGGCGGGGCCGGACGCGGCGCTCCGATCCGACAGTCCCCTTAACCCAAGTAGTACCAGTCAAATACGGGACAAGGGCGGTCCCGTATGGGACAAACCAATTTAACCCAACATACGGGATGTTCCGTCTAATGGGGGACAGTAGGCAGCCCTAACTGATCCTCAATTTTCCCTGTATGCTTTTTAAGATTTGTGCCCTTTAGTTTATTTTCATTCTCCTCTTTCTGACCAAAATGTCCAGTGTTTTCTATTTCACGTTTTCGGCATTAAATTTTGTCTGTCTCAAATGTTCTCAAAGTCTTTAACTCTGCCTTTAGCTATTGACTGTGCCTTCAGTGATCATCCACTAACATGGATATTACCCCCTGTATCCCCAGACCCATGTCATTATGATACATTTGGGAAATTGGTGGCTGTGGTACCAGTCCCTGGGGAACCACACAGTGTATTGCCTCGTGTTCAAGAAGCAACCTTTCACTACCAGTTACATGAAACTGGAACATGCTGGAAACATACAGTGGATCAGGTAGGTGTTCTTTTGTGAGTTCTAGTAGAGGCTGTTAACCTGAAACATGAACTCCACAGATTAGTTTAGTTTAGTTTGGAGATACAGCGCGGAAGCAGGCCCTTCGGCCTACCGAGTCTGCACCGACCAGCGATCCCCGCACATTAACATTATCCTACACACACTAGGGACAATTTACACCTACACCAAGCCTTACAAACCTGTACATCTTTGGCGTGTGGGAGGAAACCGAAGATCTCGGAGAAAACCCACGCTGTCACGGGGAGAATGTAAAAACTCCATACTGACAGCACCCGTAGTTGGGATCGAACCTGGGTTTCCGGCGCTGCAAGCTCTGTAAGGCAGCAACTTTACCGCTGCGCCACCGTGGCCGCCCTTTTCTGCTTGCCCTTGAGAATTTCCAGTGTTTTCTGTTTTAACTGCGGATGCTGGAAATCTGAAATATTATTCCTGACTCGATTTCCAGGAATGTAGCTGTTTTTTCTATCTTTTCTGTTATAGCTTCTTTTATTCTATGTCTTCAATCTTGATGGGAAGCCTATCATGTGGCACTTTATCAACTTTTATCACACCTTGGATATTCATACACCACATCAATCTCATTTATCCTCATCGGCCCTCTGAATCTTTGTCACAAACCTCTGTGACTAGTTAGACCTGATTTATCTTTAACTAAACTGTGCCTGCCTGCTCTAACTAATTTACCCTTGTCCAAGTAACTACTCCTTCTCCAATTTCAGGTAGTCCTTGCTTTCTCCTTCCTTCCCCTCCCCTTCCCAGCTCTCCCACAGCCTACTGTCTCCGCCTCTCCCTTTCTTTTTCCCGCCCCCCCCCACATCAGTCTGAAGAAGGGTCTCGACCCGAAACGTCGCCTAGTCCATCACTCCATAGATGCTGCCTCACCCACTGAGTATCTCCAGCTTTTTTGTCTACCTTCGATTTTTCCAGCATCTGCAGTTCTTTCTTAAACACTCCTTATACCTTGTCATTTTGTTTCTGGAACATTCCCCATAACTGACGTTAAACAAACTAACCTATCTATCCTTGTATCCTTAATGAATCCTTATAATGAAATAAGGATTATTTTCAAGTTACAGGATCTTTTTAGGAATACCGAAAAAGGCATAGTTTAGGCTTTGGGCCTATTCCATCAGTCAGTCTCATTATGACTGATCTGTGATCAGTCACAGCTCTGTGAGTAATGATTCTGGAGGGACACCATTTGGGGTTTTATGTCATTTATAACAGATTAACTGCTAGTTTTCTCCGTTCAATTGTTGATCAATTTCTTGGATTTATGTTTAAATGATTGACCCAGAATTTGCTGTTTTAATGGCAGTGAAACTGTTAGTGTTCATTTTCGGTCGTTGGTAGAAGTGATTGCAGTTTCTCAGACTCACAAATATGTCATTCCTATCAGTGATATCCTGCTTCTCCACAGGATGTTCTGTCCTGTTCTTTGCAGGTGCAATAAATCATTGAATTATTGATCTGAACTAAACTTTAGCTCTGATTTTTCAATTAATTTTTTACTATAATATCAAGATAAAATTACTGCTGAACCCTTTAGCAGTTCAAAAATCTAAAAATCTCATTTACGTTGACTGCCAGGCCATTTAATAAGTTCCAAAGTCATAAAGGTTATTAGTTTATGCTTCACCTTCAAACTTGAATCCACATGTGTGTCTATGTGTTGATTAAAATGTTAAACAAAGTTAGTGCTTTCTACTTCCCTGTTCATTCTCTGTGAGAATTGCTTCATTTGATTGGCTGTTTAGCGAGTTTGTGGCATTACTCTAACTTGAAGCCCACAATCCCCTCTCCATAATCCAAATCGCAGAAAGAATGAGGAAAATCTTTCTTTGCTTAAACTTTGTGACGATGTTAATGATCTGGTTTGGCTCAGCCACCAAGCATGACATCCGGAGGCTGCAGCACATCGTTCCATCAGCCGAGAAGGTTGTTGGCTGCAACCTTCCCCCCATTGATGAACTGTACACTGCAAGGGCCAGGAAGCGAGCTGGCAAGATCATCTCTGACCCCTCTCACCCTGGCCATGAACTCTTTGAAGCACTTCCCTCTGGGAGGCGACTCCGGAATATCAAAGCCGCCACAGCCAGACATAAAAACAGCATTTTTCCCACAAGCAGTAGCTCTACTCAAAAGTTAAAAGTCTGTAGCCTTTTTTTACTTTGGTACTTTATTTTCATATGTTTAAATTATAGTATTTTATTTTTAATTGTCTGCTGTATATCGTGTTTTAATCCTTTGCGAGCAAAGCACCAAGTCAAATTCCTTGTATGTATACATACTTTGCTAATAATTAAAAAATATATATAAATTATTATTATTATTATTACTATTATTATTATTAAAGGTCAGGAGTGAAGCTTGTGAGATTCTGGCTTTTATATTCCAGAACCATCTCCGTATTCCTGGAACCATGTTTTCTGGGTGCTGAATCTGCTTTGTAGATATTAGTGGTCACTCCGGCGTCAGGGTTTAGAGCAGGAAAGAGTAGCTTCAAGAAGCACTGGAGAGAGTAGGATTAACTGGAAAATCAGGGCAGGAGGCTTTGCCCACAGTTAGTCTTTAATGAAAGCTTTTGTTGTATCATTCTGATTTAGGAGCGATGTATGAGGAATTAGCAGTCTAATATTGGCTGGCTGGAATGAAACTCTGTGGACACATGTGGAAGTCCAAAGCAGGAGAGAATTAATGCTGTCCTTGACTGGAAAGAGCTCTGTACTTTTCATGCTATGTAGCCAGTCATGGCTGCAGTACAAGGCATCAATAAAATCAATTCACTGCTGATGAGATAGTTGCCCAATGCAGCACCAGGGCCAGATCAGATACCGACCAAAGTTTTAAAGAATTGTGCAGCAAGCTTACCTCCAGTAAGTCTGTGGATAGTGGAGAACTCTCAGAAGATTGGCTGAATGCTAAAATTGTTCCCATCTATAAAAAAAAAAGATAGGATAAATCCTGCAAATTATTGCCCAGGTTCACTGACCTCCATACCATGCAAGATTCTCGAACATAAAATCCACCGACATATTATGGACCATATTGACTTCCACAAGGTACTAACAAACCACCAACATGGCTTTAAGCAGGGTCGATCATGTGAAACCCAACTGGTGGGACTCATCGATGATCTAGTCAGGTCACTCGATAACAAGGGTCAGACTGACCTGATTATACTAGACTTCAGTAAGGCTTTTGATAAAGTTCCCCATAAGCGGCTACTGTACAAGCTCAACCATGTAGGAATAGACGGCAACCTCTTAAAATGGATTGAGATCTTTTTGACAAGGAGACACCAGCGAGTTCTCTTGGAGGGAGAGACGTCTATTGAAACTTCTGTGACATCAGGTGTACCACAGGGGACTGTCATGGGTCCATTGCTCTTCCTACTGTATATCAATGACATTCCAAATGCAGTTTCGTCCAGAGTTCGACTCTTCGCAGATGATGCCATAATTTATAGAGAGATTAAAACGCCAGAAGACAGTTTGTCCTCACAGAAGGATCTGGATGCTCTCTGTGAGTAGGGAAAAACCTGGCAGATGTCATTCAATACAACCAAATGTCATAACATGCATGTCTCAGACAAGATCAAACCACTTTTATCGGAATACAACATGGGTAGCCATACATTGCTTGCTGTCGACCATCACCCATATCTAGGAGTCGAATTAAGCAAAGATTTAAGTTGGGCGACGCATATTAATCAAGTGTCTAACAAGGCAAATAGAACTCTCGGCCTTCTCAAGAGAAATTTTCACGCATCCGTCAAAGAGAATGCCTACAAGTCCTTGGTCAGGCACAAATTGGAGTATTGTGGAGCCCTATGGGATCCTTTCAACAACACCAACAAGATCACCCTGGAGAAAGTACAACGCCGAGCAGCCCGCTTTGTATGTAATGACTACAAGCGCAAATCAAGCGTGAATAATATGCTGACCTCTCTCGGATGCGATACCGTAGAGCTCCGCAGAAACAGGCTAAGACTTATTGCAATTTACAAGGAGATTCACAAAATCACGCCATCAAATCTCCCGTCATCCCAGAGCACCAACTGCCATTAAACGAGACAAAATAACGGTCCCTACATCATCAACTCGCTAAATTTCAATAAACTTTGCTACCAATATTCCCTTTACCCAAGGACGATAAGGGAATGGAATATGTTACCACCTAACACACGTGCTGCTCCCAATGTTAAGTCATTTAAAAAGGGGATTGAGCAACTAGATCTCCTCAACTTGGTCAAAAAGGCCCACTTCAAAATTTCATCACTACTCTACTCATTCCGACCTGCGCAAGATAACCACTGATGAGGTGTTTGCGCAGTAATCAACCAGAACCAGAACCTGAGGAGGAAACCTCAGCTTTTCCTTTATTGCAGTCCAGGTATAGTAGGACAGGATGGACTACACTTCAGACTTTCCAGGATCCAAAGTGTTATGGGCAGAATTAGAATAAGGAAATTGGAATGTGATTGACGCTTTCATCAGTGTCTACAGGTTAATCATGATTTCCAGACTGCTAACACCATACTTTAAGATTATATCTCATGATAGTTAGGTAATTGGACAGAGAATTTTGGCAAAACCTAATATTTGGAATTAATGTTTTATTCTTAATTGTTTACTGTATGTCGTGTTGTTACTTGCGAGCGGAGCACCAAGGCAAATTCCTTGTATGTGTACATACTTGGCCAATAAACGTATTCATTCATTCACTCATTCATTCATTCAAGTACGCTCTTTCACCTCGTTCGTGAAATTAAGGCAGGTCATTTAATATATGCTCATTTTACAGTGCTTCTATTTTCTCCATCCACAAAATGTAAAGATTCTTTGGTTTTCTTCCCCACACTTTTTTAACTGTGAAAATTACTTGCGTATGCCCATATAGGCATTGGCTCATTAAGTCCACGCTGATCATTGATCACCCATTCACACATAGTTCTATCCCACTTTTGAATCCACTCCCAAAACAGTGGTGGTCATGGTGGCACAGCTGTAGAATTGCTGCCTTACAGCAAAATGCAGCGCCAGAGACCCGGGTTCGATCCCGACTATGGGTGCTGTCTGTATGGAGTTTGTACATTCTCCCCGTGATCTGTGTGGGTTTTCTCTGAGATCTTCGGTTTCTTCCCACACTCCAAAGATGTACAGGTTTGTAGGTTAATTGGCTTGATTAATTGGCTTGATAAAAATGTAAAATTGTCCAAGTTGGCGATATGCAGAGTACTGCCCTGCCGACTACAAAATTCAGAAGGTTCAGAAGGTGGCAATTAACAGAGGCCAATTAACCTACAAATCCACATTCTTTGGGATATTGTGGGAAACATGATCATCTGGAGGAAACCAACATAGTCACAGGGAGAATGTGCAAACTCCACACAGACAGCAACTGAGGTCAGGATTGAACCAAGGTCTCTGGCACTGTGGGGCAACAGTTCTACCAGCTGTACCACTGTGCTGCTCACAATATACAAGCTTGCAGAGTTCATTAAAAATAATCATGAAAATGGCCTGTAATTATTCCTGGATTTTGCACTGTGGTTTGGAAACATGTGTTGCACTCAATTCAGGATCCGCACATTATTGGCAATCATGGTATTTATTGTCCATGCCAATTGATAAAACTGAGTGGTTTGCACTGCAGAGGGCAACTGTGGTTCATTTGTAAACTGAATGTGTTATTTACAGAATGGCATACCCTCCTTTTAACTGTGAAGCATGATAAGCTGTGTTCTGTGTGAAAAACAGTATAACATTTCAAATTAACAGTGATATTGATAAGAAAAAGTGAGGTTAAGTAAATAAATGTTAATCTGCAATTGATTTTGGAAGGAGATTTTGTGTAATAGCAATTTAGTAAAAGTTTGACATTCAGTACAAGCGAGTGTATTTGGGCATTTGTTTTGACCCTTTTAACAAATCAGTGTTCTATCAAGCTGCTCAGTTTTCTTATTTGACTCTTTGTTGACATATACAAATAATTGTAAAAACGTTTTATCAATATTTTTTATAGCTTACTTGATTAATTACCATTCATGAGGCAACATTCTACTTCCCTCTGAATGATCTCCCTACTACATGCAGGCGCACCCATGCACACATGTATGGGGACAATTAACTCAAAACAATGTCTGCCCACTCCCTCCATAGTTGTGCCTGACCTGCTGAGTTCCTCCAGCACCTTGTTTTTTGTTTGCATTGATGCTCTCAAATACTTTGATGCTCTCGTTCAGGGTTTGTTTGCACTTAGGATAGGAGAACATAGAACAGAGAGCATAGAACAGTACATCAGAAGAACAGGGCCTTTGGCCCACAGTCTGTGCCAAATCTGATCTCAAGACCTTCAGTTATCTATCTGGACATAACCTACACCCATCCATTCCCTGCATATCCATATACCTATCCAAAATGTCTCATAAATGTCGCTAACGTATCGGCTTCAACCACCACACCCGCAGCACGTTCCAAACACTCACCACCCTCTGTGTAAAAAAAACGTGCCCGACGATCTCCTTTAAAATTTGCCCCTCTCACCTCTCATCTTTTTTATAATTTACATTGTGGATTCTAGCATGGAATCAACATGATGCAATATTTGTAAAAAGCCTTTAACCCTTTGGTTGACAAAAGCTAAAAGGAAATTCTAGGTGACATCGATCGAATACTTTCAAACGTCAGATTCATTAGACAGTTTCATTTCCAGTCTAGTAGTACACGGTGTTAAAACTATACCTTCCACATTGTGGTACCATTATTCAGCTTTGGCATCTGATTAAAGATGCAGAGAATGCTTCTCAACTTTTTCCACCCCTTGGTGCACATTTCGTCTTTCCTGGCAAACAGCTATCTCATTCTTCTTCTCTAGGTCCTGGATCTCTGAAGATGTAGGTTCATCCACTAAATAGTTTGTAATCATTCAACCTTCGAGCTTCAGTTCACTTGACACAGTATCTGCCTATGATTTATCCAGTCGGTGACTAGGAGGATGTATAATGAATGAATCTTTTCACATCGCAGCCCAATTTGTGCTGAGATCTTCACTGGAGTTTGGTGCTTTTGATTTTGCTGTTGTTCATTTCCTTTCAATAAATTAGGGTTTTCATTAAAGGTGACGATTTGCCGCTTCAGTATGTATAGAGTCAGTACTAATTGTTGGATTTGTAATATTTGCCAGCAGTACTTTATTTTCCATACCATTGCCTTTGTGATGGTCATTTGCATATTTGAATATTTTCAAGCTCACATTTTAGAGTTGTCATGGCTTCTCGACTGAATGACATCCACCAGTAACCCCTTAAATTAGCTGTCCACAGTACCACTTTGTCATTCTTCTTGGCTCTTCAACCTTTTTGAAGGTTTTTATACACAGCACATTTTTGAAATTATGAATATGTTGAGCCAATTAGCTCTTTGGGTATCATCTGATGTACCAAACAAAGACACTCGAAATGAAGGTTCAACTTAAATGTAACAACTTGATCTTTGTTAGCACTCAAGTTACTTAAACATATATGTACACCACAGACTTCTAATAACTTCACATTTAATCCAATGTTCCAGTTTTTCGCATTTTACAATAAAGCAGAAAACTAATGGCTTGGACCTAAAAACTACCCATACGAAATGAATTTGGATAAGCTCACTCAGATTGGGGTTGTAGTTTTCTCTGAGTATCAAACTCAAGACCCTCTTCTTCTTGTGTTGGTTGTTCCCAGGGTTGTCACTACTGATGTCCCTCAGCCCTTCTCCAATCTTCTTAGGACTTTCCTTTGTTCCTTACTCTGGCCCATGACTCACGATTCTGAAGTTTCTCATTCAAGCTATCATAGATTCAAAGACTAAACAAGACTCGTGTAACCCTGGCATTCCCTCTCTCTCCATCCCTCCCCCAACCAAGTCGCACCGCTTCTCGTTTTCACCCAACAAACAGCTGAGAATTGCCTGTTTCCTTTATCATCGTTACTTTTTTGCATATCTTTTATTCATTGTTCTTCATCTCTCCACATCATCGTCTATATCTCTAGTTTCCCTTATCCCTAACCAGTCTGAAGAAGGGTCTTGACCTGAAACGCCACCCATTCTTTCTCTCCAGAGATGCTGCCTGTCCCGCTGAGTTCCATCATTTTGTGTCTCTCTTGCATTTCTCTTCTGAAAACATTTAATTGCTCGACCCTGAAAGTTTTGTAAGACATGTATCCACTCCCTTATTCATACATATATCTATTTATTTAAACTCCTTATAATCTTTGGTGGCTCCACTCCACAATTACCTCAACCTTAATTATCAGAAATGTAATTCATCAAATGGCTTCTCCTGTAGAGCGGCATTTCCCAAAACATTGTCATGTCCTCTGGATAGCTCACAGTGGGATGGTTTACAATGGGTTAAATAACACTGTCGACTGCACCTCTGCTTTCAATGTCATGATCCCAACCAAACTCATGGAACTTGGAGTCAACATTCCCTTCTGCAGCTGGATCCGTGACTTCCTGACCCACAGACCACAATCAGTGAAGGTAGGTGACAATTCATACTCTTTGATAATTCCCAACACTGGAGCCCCACAAGGATGCAGTCCCTATCCAACAAGTTTGGCTGCAATTGATCATTGGATATATAAGATAGCCTGAATTCATCAGTCCAGTTGGATATTACTGTTCCATTTGGAGGTACTTGGGTGCATTTCATCTAACCTGAGGCCAGCTGTGGAAGAAAGAAAATTAATACCAAACATTGTGACAGTTTCAGTGGTCATCATCTTCTGAGCTTGAGCATGTTCATTGTTTTTGTCTGTGATTCTCCATCTCCTTTCTTAACACTGCAATTTCACAGGTAGGATCTTTGTGATTCTTGTACCTATAGTCCACGGTTGTTTGACACGGACATCGCGGGGTGAAAGGTCTGGTCCCGTGCTTTACTGTTCTATGCTTTAAATGTTCTAAAAGTACCTATTTCCACCGTGAAGAAGAGTCTCGACCTGAAACGTCGCCTATTTCCTTCGCTCCATAGATGCTGCCTCACCCGCTGAGTTTCTCCAGCTTTTTTGTCTACGTTCGATTTTTCCAGCATCTGCAGTTCTTTCTTGAATATTTCCACCATTTTACCTGTTAGTGAGTTTCAGATTGCAGCCATCTTTACGGTGAGAAACTTCTTCCTCTTGCCGATTCTCAACTTTTTATTCCTCTCCTTAAAATTATGTCCTCTGAATCAAGACAACGCTGATGTGGGGAACAAGACTTTGGGCTGGATGAGGAAAGTTATATCTAATGACACCTGGTTGAAATGTATGCTAAAATAAAAAAATTGAGAATTTTTGACAGATGAATCATGAGATTCATGAGAAGTGAAAATTCCAGCCATGTTGTACTTAGTTTATGGATAGAATCTATTATATTTAATCATGTTATATCCTTTGTTAGGACTGAAGATGTTTAAAGATTGTTGTGTACTCTTTCTAAAAAGAAAATTAATAACAAGAAAACAGGAAAATTGAATACTACTTCACCAGGAAAATGCACTTAAATACCTATCTTTAAGAATTTTTGTAGCAGCATGATATATGGTGCAACAATGTGTATATAATAAATTAGACAAATGTAGTTTAGCAGTAACATTTTCACAATGAATACAGCTAACAATATTCGTCTTAATTAATTATGTAGCCAGAGCTCCATATGTGTGAGGTAATCCATCACCCAGCAGGGTTTTAAGGAGGAGGTGATTGAGTAGGAAAACGCCAGAATTTAAGGGAAAGTATTTAAGAATATGTTGAGTAATATACAAGCAAATGCAGGTACGGCTATTAATTGTGAAGTAAGGTGAAGGATGGTGTGCCACACTCCCTCTTGGTTAATGGAGTCAAAGTCCCTTTAGCGAGGACAAATGTGATTAGGTGCAATAGTTGGTGCAATTTCCTGCATTTCTCTTGGAATTATAACATGTTCTGGCGCAATTAATGCAAATACTTTACAGGTTCCTCACTCAAGTATAATCTAACAGCGGCCATTGCCTGGCCCAGGGCTGTTGCCTTGAAATCTTGTGATTGCTTCTCTGATAAAACAGGATATTTGTTATGACAAGGCAGTGCTCAAAGGAAGAAGGACCCAATCGGAGTAAGCCTTAATAACTCTCTCTTTGGTAATCACACCTTGTTAGGGAATTATATCTTTTTCCACCATAGTGTCAAAGTTGCCCTGGAGGATTAGTCTGTTTCTAGGTTGTAGACCAGAGTTCTTTGAGATTAGGTGCTTCTGAAATTTCCCGTTTTGATGACGAGCATGATGCTGAGCACAAAGTTATGAGATATTTGCTAATTCCACAAGGGGTGCCAGACCGCCTCCTTTTTAATGGCAAAGTGAACTCCATGAGGATGATGTTATGGGCCTGTCCCACTTGGGCGACATTTGGGCGACTGCGGAGCATCAGTGACTGACGCCGGTAAAACCGTCGAGTTGCACGACATACACGCTTACGTATGCTGGGTTGAGGCTGTAAAATATTCTTCCTTCAATGCATGGATTTTAAACATTAATATATTAAATTTAATACAATAAAATCAATTGTGCAAATGAAAAGATGACTGAGTCAGTCGTTCCGTTTTATTTATGGATGTATTGGTCCGCTTCCAGATCCGATCACCAGGGATGGATTCAGTGAGTGTAGACTGAACTCCCCTCTCCCCTCTCCCCCCCTCCTGCACCCATCCCTCCTTCTCCACTCCCCTCTACCCTTCTCCCCTCCCCTCTCCCCCCTTTTCCCTTCCCCCTTCCTCCCTTCTCCCCGCACCACTCTTCTCCCCCTTATCCACTACCCCCTCCCCTCACAGCCCCATCTCCCCCTCTCCCTCCCTTCTCCCATTCTCCACCCCCCCCCACTTTCCCCGACACCCCCCCCCCCCATTTGTGGACCCAGCCTGCGACCAGCGATCCCCCGCACACTATCCCACACACGCTAGGGACAATTTATACAAACCTGTCCGCCTTTGGAGTGCGGGAGGAAACCCAAACCCTAACCCTAGCCCTAACTCTAGCCCTCACCCTAACCATAACCGTAACCCTAATTCTAGGTTGATAGGCTTGGTATAAGTATAAATTGTCCCTAGCGTGTGTGGGATGGTGTGCGGGGGATCGCTGGTCGGTGCGGACTCGGTGGGCCGAATGTTTGTGCGTCACTGTGCGTAACCATGCGCCACCACGTGCTACACGTACGCTGTCAGTAGGTCAGCTTACGCCATCAGTACGTCAGCGTGCACAAGGGATATGTCACGCAGGTGGCGCGCGAGGAATTTGAGCAATGCAAAATCCTGGGGCGCCGCGCGTTACCGCGTGTCACTACATACGCCTCCATGCCTCACCATGCGCCATGCGCGCGTCACGATGCGTCAACCAATTTTTAGGATGTCACGTAAATGATGCGCAAATTACGCCCAAGTGGGACAGGCCCTTTACTCTGCTAATATTGCTGTAACTGAAGAGAATTTGGAATCCATTTAGGATGCTGAACAGTGTGGTAGAGTCGGTAACAATATTGTTCATTCTGAAGCTGCTAATGAAGAGCAGGATGGTGAGGGTGCAGAAGAAGTTTACCAGTATATTGCTTAATGTGCAATGCAAGCCTGTTCGTGCCCCACCGAACTCATCTCCACCTACCTCGACTCCATCCTATCCCCCTTGGTTAAATCCCTCCCTACCTATGTTCAAGACACCTCAGACACTCTCCGTCGTCTGCGCGCATTCCACTCTCTAGGCCCTCACCCCCTCATCTTCACCATGGACGTCCAGTCATTGTACACCTCCATCCCCCACCAGGATGGTCTCGAAGCCCTCCGGTTTTTCCTCGACCGAAGAAGCAACCTATACCCGGCCACTGACACCCTCCTCCGCCTAGCGGAGCTGGTCCTTACCCTCAATAACTTCTCATTTGACTCCTCCCATTTCCTCCAAATACAAGGCGTAGCTATGGGCACACGCATGGGCCCCATCTACGCCTGCCTCTTTGTCGGGTACGTAGAACAATCCTTGTTCAATACGTACCAGGGCCCCATCCTCGACCTCTACCTCCACTACATCGATGACTGTTTTGGTGCCACCTCCTGCACCAACACACAACTGACTGACTTCATCCGCTTCACCACCAACTTCCATCCGCCACTCAAATACACCTGGACCATTTCCGACACTTCCCTACCATTCCTTGACCTCACTATCTCCATCGCAGGTGATAGACTTCTTACCGACATCCACTACAAACCTACCGACTCCCATGGCTATCTGGACTACACTTCTTCCCACCCTGCTTCCTGTAAGGACTCCATCCCCCACTCTCAATTCCTCCGTCTACGCCGCATCTGCTCCCAGGATGAGACGTTCCACACCAGGGCATCCGAAATGTCCTCATTCTTCAGAGAACGGGGGTTCCTCTCCTCCACCATAGATGAGGCTCGCACCAGGGTCTCTGCCATACCCCGCAACACTGCTCTCTCTCCCCATCCCCCCACTCACAACAAGGGCGGAGTCAACCTAGTCCTCACCTTTCATCCCACCAGCCGTCACATACAACAAGTGATCCTCCGTCAGTTTTGCCACCTCCAACGTGACCCCACCACTCGCCACATCTTCCCATCTCCCCCCCATGTCTGCCTTCCGCAAAGACCGCTCCCTCCGTAACTCCCTTGTCAATTCTTCCCTTCCCTCCCGTACCACCCCCTCCCCGAGTACTTTCCCTTGCAACCACAAGAGATGCAACACTTGTCCCTTCACCTCCCCCCTCGATTCCATTCAAGGACTCAAGCAGTTGTTCCACGTGTGACAGAGGTTCACCTGCATTTCCTCCAACCTCATCTATTGCATCCGCTGCTCTAGATGTCAGCTGATCTACATCGGTGAGACCAAGCGGAGGCTTGGCGATCGTTTCGCCGACCACTTCCGGTCGGTCCGCAATAACCTACCTGACCTCCCGGTGGCTCAGCACTTCAATTCCCCCTCCCATTCCGTATCTGACCTCTCTGTCCTGGGTCTCCTCCATGGCCACAGCGAGAAATTGGAGGAAATGCACCTCATATTCCGCTTGGGCAGTCTACATCCTGGGGGCATGAACATCGAATTCTCCCAACTCTGCTAGCCCTTGCTGTCCCCTCCCCTTCATCAGCCCTCTGGTTGTCTTCTCCCATCCCCCAGCCCTCGGGCTCCTCCTCTGCCTTTTTTCCTTTTTTCCTTTCTTCTCCCCACCCCCTGTCAGTCTGAAGAAGGGTTTCGGACCGAAACGTTGCCTATTTCCTTCGCTCCATAGATGCTGCTGCACCCGCTGAGTTTCTCCAGCATTTTTGTGTACCTTCGATTTTCCAGCATCTGCAGTTCCTTCTTTAACAAACGCCATTTGTGTTGTTTCTCCAAAGTTTCTGACAATCTTCCAAGTCTGCAATAGGAAGAACCAACATAGAAAACATCCTGCAGGTACATAAACTATGTGGCTCAGACTATGCTCATTTTGCTGTGGCATGTGTTCTGTATTATTGTTGTTCAGTTCAAGAGGGTGACAAATAAAGAAGCGTAAATTATACCCACAGACCAAAGGAAGTCTGATTGGGTGCATTGACCTCAGCTTCAAGACATAACACTGTGGTGCTTGACATTGCAATTGCCAGCTTAGTTCATGACTCCACAGAAAAGGCACCAGAACCATTTTCCATTCCATTAGCCTTTTGTTTTTTATTGTTTGGAAGATTTTCACTTTAATAATATTGCCGAGGTATTAGTGCATGGTGTAGGACATAAAAGGCCTCCAAATAGTTGATGATCAGTTTGTTTAAATTCCAGATGGGCTATCAGTAATACATTATCTACAATCTCATCGTAATTTAAAGTTGTTATCTTTTCATGGGCCTGTTTCTGTTTGTTCTCTTTAGGTTTACGGCAATTAAATCATTACACGACTTTCATGACAAGCTGTCAGAATTTCCATTTTCTGTTGGAATGGTGGATGTCAAAGTTGCAGATATTAATTTTATCTTCAATTTTGCATCACCAGCCGTGCAGGCACAGTGTGACTTGTGGTGTCTCAGTGCACTGGTACCCACTTTCATCCTGTGCCAGTGAAACATTTTACGTTCAGAAATGATTGCTCATTTTCAGATTTAAATATATTCCAGTGTGCTTCTGATTGACATGCCAGAGTATAATTTTTCACGAAGGCATTTCTCCTCTCTTGCTGTATCATAAATGCAGGTAGACACAAAATGCTGGACTAACTCAGCGGGTTAGACTGCATCTCTCCAGCATTTGTGACGGAAGGAACTGCAGATGCTAGTTTAAACCGAAGATAGACACAAATTGTTGGAGTAACTCAGCGGGACAGGCAGCATCTCTGGAGAGAAGGAATTGCCTGTCCCGCTGAGTTACTCCAGCATTTTGTGTCTATCCTTGGTATAAACTAGCACCTTTTTTATCTTATAAACTAGTTCCTTTTTATTACATCCTAAATACAGATATTATACAATGTTTTTTTTGTACATTTATCAGATCAAATTTTTGTCAGTGACAGCTTGTGCATCCCAGTTTGGATTTAAGTAAAGCTGCACCTCTCTGTATGAGCCTGTGATACATATTTCACCTTAAAAGAGATTAAAATACAATTTGTGCCAACATATCAGCAAGACGTTTGCCTACCTAAGTGTACAGTTACATAAATCTGTCATGGACCAGGAGATGGAAATGGTTCCCATTATTGAAAAATACGCTGGAGGTGGTGGTCCGCGGGAGGTGGCTGAAAGACTGGAGGCCACGGGCCCAGCGCCTGTAGAGGAAAGCCGCCGAGCCTGGCCCCTGCTTGCTCCCTGAGGACTGGAGAACCAGAGCGGAGAATGGAGGAAGCCAGTGGACACAAAAGTCAAGGGCTTGTTAGAGAGTGAATCAGGGTCTTTCTTACCTTCTGCGCCCTCAAGGTCTGCTGCGGAGGGCGCCCCTGGGTCAAAAAGTTTAATGTGGCCATGCATGGAGAGGGTAATGCATGGCTGGAAATCCAGACAAAGGCAACGGTTGGAGGCCCTTCAGCAGCCTGGGGCTTACCTGGATCAGGTGCCGCTCCACCTGACTGGACTTTACAAATGGCGCCAAAACCTGACGACTATTGCATGCAGTCTTAGTGGACTATTTTTATGCTCTTTCTACTTAGGATTGTGCTTAAATATGGCAATAATTTACTGAATTGTATGTTAAAAAAAAAAATCTGCATGTATATGCACGTGGTAATAATAAAGAACCATTGGAACCAATCTGGGTAAATACCTCCCGAACGTCAATTCTCAAAGCAGTAGGGTCAGGGCCGGCATCATCGGCAGTGCTACCAAGTGGTGTTTAGCCAATAATAACTTGCTTACAGATTGGTCCATTTTGAGTTTAGGCCAAAACGTTATGATGAAAAAGAGAGCTGAAATCCAGAGATGCAGTGGAATTGACTATCTTTGACACCAAAGCAGCAAACTGGTCAATGAGCAGAAAGAGGAAAATATTCATGCTGTTGGAGTCATAAATGCACATAAAGGGAAAGTTGTGGTTGGAGATCAGTCACCTCAGCTCTAGGATCAGCCATTGTCCTGGGCCAAACCACCTTCACCTGGTTCACCAATGATCATTCTTTCATTATTCCATCAGACGTGCGGCTGATTATACATTGTTCAATTCCATTCACAGTTCCTTCGCAAATGAAATAAGCCATGCCCGCATGCAGCAAGACCAGGATAACATTCAAACATTGAATGATAAGTGGTAAGTAACATATGTACCTCAAAAGTGCCGGGCAATGGCGCTCTCCAACAAGAGAGAATCTAATGACCTACAATGGCTTTAACTGTGACAGAATGTTCACTATTAACATCCTGCTTGTCACAACTGACCAGAAAACCAACTGGACCAGTTCATAAACATTGTAGTTGTAAGTGTAGGTCAGAGGGTGGGTATCCTGTTGTTTGTGACTCAACTCCTGACATCCCAAAGACTTTCCATCATCTCAGGCAGCATCTTTGGAGAGAAGGAATGGGTGACGTTTTCGGTCGAGACCCTTCTTCAGACTGTTCACTCTTAGATCTAGAGTTAGATTTAGCACTTAGGGCTAAAGGAATCGAGGGATATGGGAAAAAGCAGGAATGGGGTACTGATTTTGGATGATCGGCCATGATCATATTTGTAAACAGGCACCTGAGACAGTGTATGATTTAAACACATCTTTAATCAGCACTGTAACTTGGCAGCATTTGAAGACAATATGTTGTCAGTACATCCTAGCTGCTCAGACTGACGGTGCTGGGAATAGGCGTTAGTATAAATGTTATAACGGGGTGGAGTTAGTGATGCTGGCTGGCTAAGTGTGATTGATTCACATGCATCATCAATCTACATCCTTCCCCCTAAAGATTAAATGTGGAAAGGAAGTGTATTAAACATACTCGCCATACCTGTCTGGTGGTCTACTAACACGGCCCGAGCGCGTGCGGACCCAATCATCCCCTCCCTCCACTGAAGGATTAGACGGAGAGGCTGAAGGTGAAAATCACACGGTAGAGGCTTGTGGTAGCAATGTTACAAAATTTTGAGATTTTAAAAAATAAAGTCTGCAATTTATCCCATCAGATAAAGCATAAAAAGAAGTTTAATTTGACACTTAATTCACTTTCATATCTTCAGTATTAAAAAAGGTATGGCCATTATCATACTCATAAATTAGCATCTAGTTCCCTATTGCTTTTCCATTGACTTAACACAAAAGCTGTGATCGAGGACAGTTAAAAGCCCATAACTTTTTAAAAATTATGGTAACTGAAAGAAATTTTCAGGTATTATAGATTGAAGCATTCTGAAACAAATATGAAACAATCTTACTTTGAAGACATGAAAGTAAAGCATATAATTAGTTAGTTACCTAATTGTAGCTAATTACAAAATTCAATTACTAGATCTAAACATCTATCAATTTCTCAAGAATAGATTAACATTTTTAAATAGCCTAAGTGTCCAAATAACATTCACACAATAATTCACAATATAACATAATTTTTAAATCTAATTTTCATGAATTTACAGGCCAAATGGAAGGAATTGAATGTTTAATACCTGTAAATTAATGGGGATTTAATTCATCTTGCGAGTGAGGATTACTGGAACGCGATCTTTTGGAACGTTGATTTGCGGTGAATTTAACCCCGTATTGGCATGAAAAATACTGCCATTAATTCGGGGAATAAAATCACCGTGTCGCATGACAAAATGTGAATTAAAGGCTTCTTAAGAAGCACTTTTATACATTTAAAGAAAGCACTTTTGTTTACCTGTCCATTGTGTGAAATCCGTCCCCGTTATCGGCGTTGACGCTTCAGGAGCTGCTTTTAAAATGACTGTAGCGATGACATTGACGATTTAATAAAAATAAAAAATTCACAAAACGCCGGTAGGAATGATTTTGTCAGGCAAGGTTTGTACTCCAACAAAATATTTCCAGGACAAGGGAGGAGAAACCGTGTTTTAACCCCGCCCCCCCCTTAAAGGCGCCAAAATCGCGCACACGGCCAGTGGCAGAATTACAGCGCGACTGAAGGTAAGTTTTGTAACATACCTACTTGTGGTGACCGAGAGGGGAAACATGCGGTGGGTGTAACCCCGTGGTTAGTGGAGACCGAGGGACGTGGGGGGGTGCAAGGCATGCGTGGACGGGCGGGAGACATTGCGAAAGGCGGCTGGAACTAGAGCGGCGGAGCATAGCGATCAGCAGGTGGTGGTCGGGGCTCCTTCACAGCAAGCAGGTGTTGTCGACTTCTCGGGTATACCGCTCCCTCACAGTCCACAAGGTACGATTGCGGCTCATCAGTCGGGCGCACAACAATGCCCAGACGAGAATGTCCATTTGAAGTTCGTAGACGGACGACCTGGCCCGGCAGTGGAGGCTGGAGTGGTCTGCTGGAACTGTCGTATGACCGTTTCTGGATGTCGTGCTTCTCTTGGAGACGTTTCTGGATGATGGCGGGCTTCAACACCCGAGAGACCAGCTGCTGTTGTGCAATGGGGACGGGAGACCTCGTCACTCTCGACAGCAGACGCTGTGCTGGTGACTCCAAGGTTCCGTCTCTGGCGATGTTTCTGAGATTCAGGAGATCGAGATAGACGTCTAACTTTGAAATGCGCGCTCCCTCCAGCAAGTGCTTGGCGCTTCTGACATCGCGTTCAGTGAGTCCATTACTCTGTGGATACTTGGGACTGCTCGTGACGTGCTGGAAGTTCCATCGCTCTGCAAAAAGCTTGAACATGTGGCTGGTGAACTGCCGACCATTGTTGGTTCTCAGGATGACAGGAATGCCATAGGCTGAGAAGTGTCTTTTCAGCTTCTTGATGACCATCTCAGACGTGAGGGAGGTCAGTTGGTCAAGTTCAAACCAGTTGGAAAAAGAGTCGACCAGAACGAGGTAGTGCTTACCGCACCATTCGAAAATGTCCGCAGCCAGCGACATCCAAGGCAGTGCTGGTGGAGGTTGTTGCAGAAGGGGTTGCCGCTGCTGATGAGGCGCAAGATTGTTGCAAGTGGGGCAGGAGGCTATGCTGTCCCGGATGTACGTGGCCATTCCGGGCCAGTAGAACAGACCACGGGCGCGTACCAGTGTGGAGTCGGCTCCTGGATGACCGCTGTGTACCTCTTTGAAGTATTCGATGAGGGTATCAGTACCTTGTGACCCTTAACGACAACACCATCCTGAACCACCAGTTCCTCATGAACCAAGAAGTATGGCTGCACCTCTGTGGGCGTGTCGGATTGTTTGTCTGGCCAGCCTGTTTTGATGATGGATGAGAGGATTTGAAGCATATCATCATTGGCAGTGTGCGCGGCCAGGATGCGCAGTTGCTTACTGGAGATTAGACCGACACCGAGGACCGTGAAATTCTCCTGTTCATGGGGGTGTTGTTCGCAAGATGCTCGAGGTGCACGAGAGAGTGTGTCAGCGACATGCATGTCCTTACCCTTTGTGTAGGTAATAGAGAAGTCGTACCGCTGCAGCTGCATCATCATGCGCTGCAAGCGAGCTGGAGCGGCATGGATGGGCTTGTTCAGGATTGTCACCAGTGGTTAGTGGTCCGTCTCAACTGTGAACTTGTTGCCATGGACGAATTCGTGGAATTTGCAGCAGGCAAAGACGACAGCCAGCAGTTCCTTTTCGATTTGCGCGTAGTGCTGCTCCGTGTCGGTCATGGTGCGAGAGGCATACGCGACAGGTAGTAGGGTGCCATCATCAGACGGTTGCAGGCAGGCTGCGCTGAGCCCGAATTTCAAGGCATCGTGGGTGATCGTCACCGGACGTTTCAGGTCGAAAAAAGCCAGGGTCGGTGCACTGGTCAGTTTGGATTTTAGAACATCAAAGGCAACCTGGTGTTGCTGGAACCATGACCGTGCAGTGTCCTTTTTGGTCAGCTGCTGCTGTGTGGAGATTAGTTCGCTGAGGTTCGGTATGAACTTTCCGAGATAGTTTACCATGCCCAGGAAACATTGCAGGCCTTTCACGTCTGTGGGGGCAGGCATTTCTGTGATGGCAGTAGTTTTCTTCGGATCGGGTTTGAGGCCATCAGGGGTGAAGATGTGGCCGACATAGGAGACACCTGGAACCCTGAACTTGCACTTGTCAGGATTGAGCTTGAGGTTGATCTTGACAGCACGCTCCAAGATGAGCCTGAGATTGTGGTCATGTTCTGCTGCGTCTTTACCATAGACGAGGATATCGTCGACAATAATGGCACAAGGCAGATCCTCGAATAATTGCTCCATAGTTCTTTGGAAGACCACTTGCGGAGTTGATCCCAAATGGCATTCTCAGAAACTTATATCTGCCGAATGGGGTGGTAAATGTGGTGAGGTTAGATGACTTCTTGTCCAGCGGTATCTGCCAGAAAGGGTTCTTTGCATCTAGGACAGAAAATAGGGTGGCCGTTCCGATCTTTGCCGCAACGTCCTCGGGAAGGCATGCAATTACTGCAAAAAGCTAAATCACTTTGCCTCTGTCTGTCGGGCTGCAATTCGGGCCCGAGGAAAGAATGCGTCCAGCCCCAAGTCTAATCTCAATTTTTTGCAACGAGACAGCAACACACTGCCTCCCCAATTCCAGCTCGAAACCGCCCCCGAATACAGCCCAATTAACTCGCAAGACGACCCGACTGTTTACACATTACAGCATGCTGCTGCCAAGAATTCTGATCCAACAGTGACGATATCTGTAAACAATGTTGATTTTGGCGCGAAATTAGACATGGGCGCAAAGGTCAACACTATGGCAATCAACCTCTTTAACAAGATTAGAACTAACGAGCCACTTATCAAGGACACATCCACTTTACATGCTTTTGGAGGGGAGGTGCTGGTTCCCCTGGGCAAAAACAACTTGAAATGTGTACTAAAGAAAACAACAAAGGAATTGACCTTCTATGTGTTGAACTTTAATTCAGTTACTCTGCTTGGCAATCGTGCCTGTCAGGAACTGGGGCTAATTTCCTTTGACAAAACCGTCCACAAACTGCAAATTTCTTTGGACCCACTGAGTGAATTCCCTGATCTCTTCGACAACAACCTAGGCAAGTTGCCTGTGACCTACAAGATTATTACTGACCCCGATGTGACACCCATCATCCGACCCCCACACCGATTGTCATTTGCCATGACTGACAGGGTTCACTCCATGCTGAAGGACATGGTCTCCAAAGGCGTAATTGAAGCAGTCAGCGACCCCACTAAATGGGTCTCAACCATGATTACCACAGTCAAGAAGGGAAAAAATGAAATCCGCCTGTGCACCAATCCCAAGGACCTGAACACTGCCATTAAGCGCCCACACCATCCCACTTCTGACACCATGTAAACAGGCACCCGAGACAGTGTATTATTTAAACACATCTTTAATCAGCACTGTAACTTGGCAGCATTTGAAGACAATATGTTGTCAGTACATCCTAGCTGCTCAGACTGACGGTGCTGGGAATAGGCGTTAGTATAAATGTTATAGTGGGGTGGAGTTAGTGATGCTGGCTATGTGTGATTGGTTCACATGCATCATCAATCTACAATATTGAATGGCGGTGCTGGTTCGAAGGGCCGAATGGTCTACTCCTGCACCTATTTTCTATGTTTCTAAACCCTGGAGCTCTTTTCCCAACAGCACTGTGGCAGCACCTGTGGACTACAGCAGTTCAACAAAGCAATTCACTATCCCTTTCTTGAGAATAGTTAGGGCTAGCAATAAATGCTGGCCTTTGTACCCACACCCAATTCTTTGAAAAACAATGCATTGCAAAAGTAACAACGGCCTTTAATTTTAGCTAACATTGTAACATCTTTAAATAGAATATAATTCTATTTCAATACTTTGTTTGTCCGGCAAGCCATCAACAACTTTTTGATCTCGACCGGCACCAGGGGCGGCATGGTATCGCAGCGGTAGAATTGCTGCCTTACAGCGCCAGAGAACTGGGTTCGATCCTGGCTACGTGTGTTGTCTGTATGGAGTTTGTTCGTTCTCTCATGCATGGGTTTCTTCCCACATTCCAAAGATGTGCAAGTTTGTAGGTTAATTGGCTTTGGTTATACATTGTCCCCAGTGTGTAGGATAGTGCTAGTGTACAGGGATCGCTGGTTGGCGAGGGCTTGGTGGGCCGAAGGGCCTGTTTCAACATTGTATCCCTAAACTAAACTAAACACATCTAATAATAATAATAATGGATTTTATTTACGGGCGCCTTATACCGAGGTCTCAAGGACACCATACAGAGATTTATAGAAAACGTATAATCAGAATTTTAAAAAAATAGGTTATAAAGACCAATACATAAATCAGGGACAGAATTCCTTCCAAAAACACAAAAAAAAGAAAATCAGAAGCACAATTTGAGGAGAGAGCAGCGGCAATTTAACGCCAGCGTCCACTCTCCCCTCCGACCGCCATCTTGAACACAGACAAACAAATACAATTACAAACAATTACATACAAAAATCATCCCCCCACAATGATTTCCACTGTGGGGGAAGGCACAATGTCCAGTCCCCAGCCCCAGTTCACCCAAAAAAAAGTCAGGCCAAATGAAGCCCCCGCTATTGCCTCTACGAAGGCCCGATGATCCTGGCCGTTCTCGCCGGGTGATGTAGCCCCGGCGTCGGGAGAGTCCTCCAGCAGCTGGGCCACCTGGAACGGCCGCATCCCTCACCGGAGGCCGTAACTACGGCTGGAACGGCCGATTTAACTCCTGTATCTCAGCAAACAATGGTCAGTTACACATGGAGATACGGGTGCAACGTGTGACTGGATTAGTGGCAGATGACTTTTCTCAATGTATTTTCAGATATTGACACATAGTACTCTTGAATGTGGGGCTCATGCTACATGCCCAAAATAAAAATAACTGAAGCAGGCAGTAGATGTTTATAGGAGTAATATTTTAGGTGTTAACTGTTTATGGTAAAGGGCCTGTCCCACAAGGGCCTTAGAAGTCTGTAGATATATCGTAGCGGCTCGTTATGCCAGCCATAGGTACTCGGGGCACCAGGTAAGTCGGGACGTTTTTTTCAGCCTGATAAACGAGTATAATAATAGTTGGGAGGATGCCCCGAGTACCTACGGCTGGCATAACGAGCCGCTACGAGATATCTACGGCCTCCTACGGCCTCCTACGGACCTGTTACGAACATTCTGTGAGTTTGAATCAAGGGGAAAACTCGGGAGAATTTGTGAAAAACTCTGGAAAGTTCGTGAATAACTCGGGAAAGTGGGACAGGCCCTTTAACAAGCTATTATTATGAGAAAGATAGATACAAAGTGCTGGAGTAATGCAGCGGATCAGGCAGCATCCCTGGAGAAAAAGGATGGGTGACATTTCGGGTCAGGATTCTTCTTCACATTACAAGCTATTATTATGGTTTGATATCTATTCTGTCAATTTCTTTGTGTTTACACTATAAAGAGAAGACGTCACAAATTACCAACAAGCCTGGATAAAGCTACATGTGAGAGAAAAAAGTGTTTCTTTGATACATTTGCCTTGCGTTAAGCGAAAGAGAACCAGCGAAGGAGTGGTGGTCCCAAAGCCCCAGCTTTGGAAGAATGGTAACAGTGCTGGGGAGCATCGTTGGAGCAGGTGTAAGCCAATGAAATGTTTGCACAGAAGAGTACGAGGCAGCCAGGAGGAATGGGAGCAGTTTCTCTAACACTGGAACAGCTTTCAAAAAAATTGGTGTTTGTTATTGACTTAATGATGGAGCCACTGATCTAACGGTTCCTGATACAGTAGGAAGATTTTGAGAACTTGCAAAAGAACAGATGCTCTGGTATTCACTCTTTGATGGCTGATCTTTCACCTCAGCACCCTTTCTGTGCAAACCCCATGTCTCATTTCCTCTCACCTCAGTTTTGATCATCTGACCCCTTTATTGGAGATTGTGTGTCCTGGATGAAAACCCCTCCCCTTCGCTACACCTTCCTGCCAGGGGAGCCATCATCATTGCATTGAAACTATGTAGTGCTGGAAGAATTTAACATGTTTTAAGATCATCCCTCATACTTCTAAACCCTTGAAAATCTAAAACAGCACACGCTAGAAATCCAAAATAAAATATGGTGCAGGTCAGGCAGCATGCGCAGAAAGAGAAACAGAGTTAATATTTCAGATCAACGATTCTTCAGCAGAACTATATGGGACTTTCTGCTTAATCCCAATTCAAAAGATATTTCAACTCCACCACCTTCCTCCATCCCAGGAATCAGCCTGGCGAACCTTGTGCTCTGTCTGTCATAAGCAGATACATGTTTGGGTAGGGAGAACAGACGTATACAATATTCCAGGTGTCCTCTCATCAGCACCTCATATAAGTCTGGTAAGATGTCTTTACGCTTGTGTTCGAATCATCTTTCAACAAAGGCCAAAGTACAAATTCCCTTCGTAATTGCTTGCTGGACCTTCTCTTAAACTTTCAATAACACTCGCAAAGGGCCCACAGACCCATCTGAACATCAACAACCTTTCAGTTTCCCAAAGATATACATAAAGTGCTAGAGTCAGGTCAGCAGGTCAGGCAGCATCTCTGGATGGGTGATGTTTCAGGTTCCGATCCACCATGATTTGAGATGCATTTTGTCATATTGAACTAAATCACTTTAAAACAAAGATAGACACAGAATGCTGAAGTAACTCAGCAGGACAGGCAGCATCTCTGGAGAGAAGGAATGGGTGAAGTATTGGGTCGAAACCCTTCTTCAGGCCCGAAACATCACCCATTCATTCTCTCCAGAGATTCTGCCTGTCCTGCTGAGTTACTCCAGCATTTTGAGTTCATCTTCGGTTTAAACCAGCATCTGTAGTTCCTTCCTACATAAATCACTTTAAAATTCACAACATAATTACCATGCTTTCTCAAAGCCCCTTAACTATGATCATCAATTAATCCTTTCTCCTTGTATAATACTAGATCTACACTGGCCTGTTCCCTTACTTTCTCAATGTACCGATTTAGTGAGACATCGTTTATATGCTCCATGAATTCATCCTCCACATTATTACTACAGAAACGGATACGATTATGGGTTTTAAAAGACATTTGGATAGATATATTGAAAGGAAGCTTTTAGATGGCTGTGGGTCAAATGCAAGAAAATGGGACTAGCCAAGTATGCCATCATGGTCGATATAGACAAGGTGGACAGAAGGGCCTGTTTCCATGATGTAAGATCTATGACTATTATTACTGCATATTTGATTTTTAAAATATACATGTGGGTTAATTGACCCCATGATTATTGTCCTACTTTTGTTACATGCAACTCTTATCTCATGATTCATACTATGCTCTACATTATCACCACTACTGTTTGGTGACCTGCAGATAACCTCCTGGGACTTCTGCCCTTTTTGTTTTTTGTCTTTTCCCAAACTGATTCTATTTAAGATTTTCTGACCTGTGATGTTTTCTGTCTACTGCCTTTATTCCATTCTTACTTATCAGGCTACCCATCTGGTCTTTCCACTTGGTCTTTGACTTCAGAAGTTAAGTATTCTGGACTATGTCATAACCTTGGTTATTTTGCAGCCACGGCATTGCAATAGCCAATAGCTTGTACTCATTAACTTCAATTTGTGCTGTTAATTCATTTATTTTGTCACATATGTTGCATTCCTTTAAATAAAGGAGCATATTTTATTTTACTCTTTTACCCCACTCTGACCTGTATAATATCATCATTCTTGGTGCAAATGAAGTGTTGACAAGAAAAGATGGCTGCCTTTCTTTATCATTAAGGCTTGGAGCTGTCAATAAGGATGTGAAGTATTTTGGTTCATTATGTTAAACAAATTGATTTTTTTGTGTCCAATGATACCTTAGATAAATGTGCACAGAATGCTGATGCACTCAACTCTCAAGCAGGCAATTCAGCGTAAGATGCAAACAATCCTTTTATTTGAAATTGTACTCTGGCTGCACAACACTCTTACTATTTTGCACACTGCTCAGAAAGCAATGGGTGTCTTTTCTGTTGACCTGTCAAAGAAATTTTAAAAAGTGCTTCAGCCCTACAGAAGTGATAACGTTAATGACATCTGTAAGCTATATTTTTTGGACACAAAATCAAAGGCATGGTGAGTCTCAGTGATTATAATATAGTATTGAAAACACAGTAATTGCATTGCAACTTTGGTTAGTTTGTTAAAAGAGCCCAGTTTATGGAGAGACTAACTAGGGAATTCAATCAAACCTCCTAATTGCAACTAAACAACTTTTGAGAAATTGTCAGATTGCCACTGTGACAGAGCTTTGTCCATTCAGTTGTCTCATGCTATACGTTCACTATCATGCTTCTTTTGTATTTAACAAAAGCTAGGGTGTATAGAGCACGCCTAGACAATCCAATGACAATTACCGAGAAGCAGTGCAGATTTAAAATAACCATCTGGATGTCAGTGCAAGGATTATATTGAAGTTGTTTGCAGATCACAACACAAACTGAAGGTAGCAGCAGATGATCATTTTAAGCTTTATTGTAAGGAAGCTGATGAGCATAAGGAAGACATTAACTGAAACAGTTTACACAGTGTATAATGTGTATACAGTATGTGGGTGCAATGAAAATTCTGTCATTAAGACTTAAGTCACAGAATTTGGAAACTAAAAAGAAACTGAGATAATTATTGACACTTCTGCAAACCATTGATATTTACTGACAGAGGTTCAGCAGTAACATTTTTAAAGAAAATGATAATCCATTTGAAATTGAATTCCAGGAAAATTTTCCAAACATTGGGATGAATGGAATGTTTGGTGAGATGCAATGGCCAGTATTGGACACTAACTTTTGTATTAGCAAAATGTTGTAGTAAAGCAACCTCTGTGAGAAAGATAGGCTCCAGATGCTTAAGCTGAATCAGAAATACATATTCAGTTTGGTGATGTCAAAGCTCCATCCAGGCTGTCTACTGACTAAATATGAAAACATGTTTTTACATTTCCTTTGATGGCATTAATGGATATTCCTGTTAACCCAGGTGTAACATTTGCTTTTGCAATTTATCGCCATTTCCTTGTGTATTGAAAGTCAAGATTGAATAAGAGTTGGAAAACGTGATGATGTATGTTCTGTTGAAGGCAGATCATTTTAGTTGGACCACACTGATAGTGGTGGTACAAAAGCAGGAAAATACAGTGAAGTATTGTAGTGACTCCAAGGGCATAGTCATTCAGGCAGCATATGATGAACATTATCCATGTCCAACATTATAAGCCCATTCGGCTGATCTGACCAGAGTGAAAGTATTTAAAAATTAGGTTCAGTTCAGGTATAGGCATGCAAATATCAACCAGGAGTGCCTACAATATTTGATCATCAAATACATAAAAGAAAATCTATTTTTACTCCAACTCATACATGATATTCAACCATCCCCTAAACTCTGCCATGCTATTGTGGACAAATCTGTAGATACACAGTGATTCTTCTTCTTCTTGCGTATGGCGTGCACAGTCTAAGGTTGTAGGACAACTTGTTCTATTTGATCTTATTTGATTATGCACGCCAGGTTGATTGCATTTGTCGAAACAGAGCGGACCACGTGAAGGTTGCAATCTCCCACCCCACACAGTGATTCATTCTTTATAACAGTACACGTGTGGGTTTAAACTAAATAGTGGGGGGGAGGGATTGACAAATTGGGAGTATAAAGATAGTTAAAGTAGTTAAAGGGAAAGTGAGTACAGGAAAAGTTACAAAAGACTCCCGAATTAAAGGGAAGGAAAGTTCGAGAAGGGATAAGAGAGTAAGGTCAGGGCCAAATAGTGAGTGGTGTGAGACGGGAGGTGCATACCGATGTCAAAGTGTTGTATATGAATGTGCGAAGTATAAGAAATAAAGTGGACGAGCTTAAGGCTCAGTTAGAAATTGGCAAGTATGATGTTGTGGGAATTTGCAGAGACATGGCTGCAAGAGGACCAGGGCTGGGAATTGAATGTTCAAGGTTATACCTCCTATCGAAAAGACAGACAGGTGGGCAGAGGGTGTGGGGTAGCTCTGTTGATGAGGAATGAAATTCTGTCCCTTGCAAGGGGTGATATTGAAACAGGAGATGTGAAATCAGTATAGATAGAACTAAGGAATTGTAAGGGTAAAAAGACTCTAATGGGACTTATCTACAGCCCCCCCCCAAACGGTAGCCTGAATATAGGGTGCAAGTTGAATCAAGAGTTTAAATTGGCATGTCGTAAAGGTAATGCTACGGTTGTTATGGGAGATTTTAACATGCAGGTAGACTGGGGAAATCAGATTGGTACTGGACCCCAAGAAAGGGAATTTGTGGAATGCCTCCGTGATGGATTCTTAGTGCAGCTTGTCCTGGAGCCTACCAGGGAGAAGGCAATTGTGTTGTGAAATGAACTGGATTTGATAAAAGACCTCGAGGTTAATGAGCCATTAGGAGGTAGTGACCATAATATGATACATTTTAATCTACAATTTGAGAGGGAGAAGGGTAAATCGGAGGTGTCAGTATTACAGTTGAACAAAGGGGACAATGGAGCCATGAGGGAGGAGTTGGCCAAAGTTGATTGGAAAGATACCCTAGCAGGGATGACAGTGGAACAACAATGGCAGGTATTTCTGGGAATATTACAGAAAGTGCAAGATCAGTTTCTGCACTTTCTGTACAAAGAGGAAGAAAGATTCCAAGGGGAGTAAGGGGCGACAGTGGCTGACAACAGAAGTCATGGACAGTATAAAATTAAAAGAGAAGAAGTACAACATAGCAAAGATGAGAGGGAAGCCAGAGGATTTGGTAACATTTAAAGAGCAACAGAAGATAACTGAAAAGGCACTATGGGGAGAAAAGATGAGGTACGAAGGTAAGCTGGCCAAGAATATAATGGAGGATAGTAAAAGCTTCTTTAGGTATGTGAAGTGCAAAAATTGGTTAAGACCAAAGTTGGACCCTTGAAGACTGAAAAGGGTGAATTTATTATGGGGAACAAGGAAATGGCAGATGAGTTGAACAGGTACTTTGGATCTGTCTTCACTAAAGAGGACACAAACAATCTTTCTGATGTACTAGCCAGAGGATCTGGGGTGACGGAGGAACTGAAGGAAATCCACATTAGGCAGGAAATGGTGTTGGCTAGAGTGATAGAACTGAAGGCTGATAAATCCCCAGGGCCTGATTGGTCTGCATTTAATAGGTGGCTCTAGAAATCGTGTACGCCTCGGTGATCATTTTCCAATGTTCTATAGATTCAAGATCAGTTCCTGTAGATTGGAGGGTAGCTAATGTTATTCCACTTTTTAAGAAAGGCGGGAGAGAGAAAACAGGGATTTATAGACCAGTTAGCCTGACATCGTTGGTAGGGAAGATGCTGGAATCAATCATAAAAGATGAAATAGCGGCACATTTGGATAGCAGTAACAGGATCGGTCTGAGTCCGCATGGATTTACGAAGGGGAAATCATGCTTGACTAATCTTCTGGAATTTTTTGAGGATGTAATTAGGAAAATGGACAAGGGAGAGCCAGTGGATGTAGTGTACCTGAACTTCCAGAAAGCATTTGATAAGGTCCCACATAGGAGATTAGTGGGTAAAATTAGGGCACATGGTATTGGGGGTAGAGTGCTGACATGGATAGAAAATTGGTTGGCAGACAGGAAACAAAGAGAAGGGATTAACGGGTCCCTTTCAGAATGACAGGCAGTGACTAGTGGGGTACCGCAAGGCTCGGTGCTGGGACTGCCTATATTTACAAAATATATTAATGATTTAGATGAAGGGATTACAAGTAACATTAGCAAATTTGCAGATGACACAAAGCTGGGTGGCAGTGGGAACTGTGAGGAGGATGCTATGAGAGTGCAGGGTGACTTGGATAGGTTGGGTGAGTGGGCAGATGCATGGCAGATGCAGTTTAATGTGGATAAATGTGAGGTTATCCACTTTGGTAGCAAAAACAGCAAGGAAGATTATTATCTAAATGGTGTCAAGTTGCGAAAAGGGGAAGTACAATGGGATCTGGGGGTTCTTGTTCATCAGTCAATGAAAGTAAGCATGCAGGTACAGCGGGCAGTGAAGAAAGCGAATGGCATGTTGGCCTTCATAATAAGAGGAGTTGAGTATAGGAGCAAAGAGGTCCTTTTGCAGTTATACAGGGCCCTAGTCAGACCACAACTGGAGTATTGTGTGCAGTTTTGGTCTCCAAATTTGAGGAAGGACATTCTAGCTATTGAGGGAGTGCAGCGTAGGTTCACAAGGTTAATTATCGGGATGGCGGGACTGTCCTTATGCTGAGAGAGTAGAGCGACTGGGCTTATATACTCTGGAATTTAGAAGGATGAGAGGGGATCTTATTGAAACATATATGATTATTAAGGGTTTGGACACGCTAGTGGCAGGAAACATGTTCCTAATGTTGGGGGTGTCCAGAACCAGGAGCCACAGTTTAAGAAAAAGGGGTAAGCCATTTAGAACAGAGATGAGGAAATACTTTTTCACACAGAGAGTTGTGAGTCTGTGGAATTTTCTGCCTCAGAGGGCGGTGGAGGCCGGTTCTCTGGAAACTTTCAATAGAGAGCTAGATAGGGCCCTTGAAGTTCGCAGAGTCAGGGGATATGGGGAGAAGGCAGGAACGGGGTACTGATTGTGGATGATTAGCCGTGATCACATTGAATGGCGATGCTGGCTCAAAGGGCCGTATGGCCTAGTCCTGCACCTATTGTCTATTGTCTACTGATTGTTCTGATTGTTATGCGCACTGAAGAAGAACATCTTTAAATTTCAGCAGTGCTACTGGAATGATTACACAGGCAGAACATGAAAATAAAGAGAAACAAGTGTGCTTTTGTGCAAGGTAAATGGTTAATATTCCCTTACAAGTGGATGCGTATGATTTGCTGTCTGTAAAGGTACAAGCCATCATAAATGCTGTGAACCTGAGAATATACCGGAACAGTATTCATTCTTGGGAATAGTACAAAATTGCAAATGTTTTCTACTGGAAAACATACATAATATTGTACTATTCCCAGGAATAAACACAGATTTATTGAAGAAAGATGTCCTGTGGACCTGGGGCAATGTGCAATAGCCTGTAAGGTACAGTTAAGTCACAAAGTTCTTCATGTCTGTGCCTGTGCATTAAGGCAGGCGTGTGATGTTGCAGTTTTGGAGCAGTTAATAGCTGTGTGATCGGCAAGGGTCAGGATAAATCAGTACTTTTGCATTTGGTACTTTGACGAATAGTGAGAAGAATTATATCCAAACAAAATAGGAAGCTCCCTGCCATGAGATTTGATGTAAAAAATGCCATTATTTTTTCTTTAGAAGGTAATAGATTCTAATTCTTTACCAGAAGTATTGGGTCCCAAATCAGTCCTGGCAATTTTGGCAGTGTTATGAGTGCAATGGTAGACAATTCTTACATCTTGATATGACTACAAGATAGAATACACTGGTACAGTAAGAAGGAATGAAATTACATGCAGTCTTGCATGGTGTCAAGGTTTGAATTGATATCCAGTGCAGCTGATGGGTCAATAATACAGACTGTAATACAGACAGGCACTCAGGCAAATAAGGACATGGCCAAAGAAACTGTTCTATAAGTATACATGGACATCATTAGTTATATTGGAACTCCCTTAGATGTTTAGTTTAGTTTAGTTTAGAGATATAGCATGGAAAAAGGTGCTTCTGCCCACCGAGCCCACACAGACCAGCGATCCCTGCACACTAACACCAGGCCCGTACGAAGCTTTTCAAAAAGGGGGGTGGCATGACATGATTTGCAGAACCAGGGTTGGTTTACAGGGCAAGGCCAACGAATGCCCTTGCATTAGTAGTAGTGGTAAATGGCAATATACATTCAGGAGCACCTGTTCCATTGTTTTGCACAATCCGCAAGCATTGCCACTTTCATTTTACTGCACATCTTGTATGTATATGTGACAAATAGACTTGACTTACCTTGACTTGACTTGACGACAAGTGATTTCCTGTTGTTCACAAACAAGGCACAAGGAAGGCAAAAGACGCCATCCACATGATCGCTATATACAAGCCAGGGATATGCTCGAAACCAGTCAGGGTTAAATCGCCAGCATCCATTCTTATACAAGGCACCATATTTGTATGTTGGACTTTGTTTAAGTGATTCTGTATGAGGTACAGCTTCTGAGAGGTTGGCAATAGCTTTAGCAGCTTCTTCATTGGTTGTGGTAGAATTAAGGAGAACTAGACCAAGTGCAGACCCGTTGGGTCTGTTCGCCCAACGTGCGGTTGCGGGGGGAGAGGCGGCATGTGGCGTCACACACATTGACCACCCCCACACACTAACTACCCCCCACACACACACTAACTACCCCCCTTGTCAATTATGAATATTATTAATTTGTCTCCTATTACCCCATAACCGCCCTATCTACTGACGCATAGCCCCCAACTCGCAGGCGCGTCTAGAGAGGGAGGGGGGGTAGAGAGTGAGGGGAAAGAGAGAAGGAGAGGGAGGGAGGGAGGGGGAGAACAGGGAGGGGGAGGAACAGGGAGGGGGGAACAGGGAGGGGGGGACAGGGAGGGGGGGAGGGGGAGAGGAGAAAGAGAGAGAGGTGGGGGAGAGAGAGAGAGGTGGGGGAGAGAGAGAGGGGAGGGGGAGAGAGAGAGAGGAGGGGGGAGAGAGAGAGGAGGGGGAGGGAGAGAGAGAGGAGGGGGAGAGAGAGAGAGAGAGGAGGGGGAGAGAGAGAGAGGTGGGGGAGAGAGAGAGAGGTGGGGGAGAGAGAGGAGGGGGGAGAGAGAAAGAGAGAGAGAGAGAGAGAGAGAGGGGGAGAGAGAGAGGAGAGAGAGGGGGGGTCGCAAGGTTTTTATCAAAGGACTTGCGAGCGGCCCGACTGGCAGCGCGTTGGGTTTGCAGCGGGAGGGAGGGAAGGGCAGCCATGTTCTACCATCGGGCGGGGGATACGGAAAGGATTCAGAAGACGGTGGCCTCCAGTGACCAGCTGTAACCTGCTGTGACCTCCCGATTTGCAGAATGCTTGTTCTTTGTGCGCATTTGTACGGGGGTGGGGTGGGGTGGGGAGGGGGTTGGAGTGGGCGGACGTGGGAGTCCAGTTGCAGGAGGCGTGGCGCGAGCGTACTTGAGCGGGGGGCGGGGCCAGGAGCCAGGTGGGCCTCGATTGGTGGGCATGTGGGTCAGTAAAACACCGAGTCCAGCACTGGATCAACTAAAGGGCCTGTCCCACTGCGGGGACCTAATTTGCGAGTTTAGAAGCGTTTGCAGTCGACTCAAACTTGCAGCATGGTCGACACATGGTCCTAGGAGGTCTATGTATCTCTCCTTCATGCTCGAGAGAAGTTCGAGCAAGAATTTCATTGTCCTATCTTGGACACATGACAATAAACTCTCTTGAATCTTGATTAGATTATAGCTATTGACAGTTCCCGAACTCAATCACAAAATTCACCATTACATTGTTTCTACAGAAAGTTCTAGCAGGAAGACAGTTTACAAAAGAATAGAAATATTTCTCCAGGTAGTATAAACAATTTGAACAAGGCTTCACACTTCACAAGATAACAGCACAAACACTCTGCAACATAATTAACAGTACTTTACAACACCCCCTATCTGACCAAACCTAATCATGCATATGCAACACCTCTTAGCTCTTCTACAAAACCCTCATACATATAAACAAAAGAAGAGACATTTGGACCTCGCCTTATCCTCAAATTCCATCTAGGGTCCAGACTCCTTGATGCGTGACTCACAGCTTGCAACCTTCCACAGAAAGTGGACAAACAGGCTTTGCAAATACAGAGATTCTCTATTTTGTGACATATTTTATTTGGCCAATATTATCATGAACAGGACTTAAGACATGATATGTATTCAAAAATATTTTACTCATAGGCTGCATATATGTGAAGTTTTCACAATTCTTGTAAGAACTCAAGATATAGAATCATAAAATGTTTGGTTTTTACTGCACCAAGGAGATCTTCCAACTCCATCTTCTGCCTAGCTTCCACAGCAGCAATATCATCAACGGACTGCTGCATCACTGCAGACAGATCCATGATGACCATGAAAACATGCAGATTTTTGTAATATTCAAATTATATTAAAAATATGTTGCAAAAAGAGTCACAAACTTTGGAATTCATATTTTTCAGAATTGTTATCAAGGCAAAGAAAGCAGTTCCAATTGTTTGATATTATTTGATATTATTCATGAGGAAAAAATATAATAGCTCTAAAACCTACCTCAATTTTACAATCTCATTAAAGATATTCCCCCTTTCCCTCTCCCCTCCCCCATCCCCACTCTTTCTGGCGGGGGGGGAGATGAAGGTGGCGTGGGCCCAGCCGGGGGGGGGGAGGGGAGATGAAGGTGGCGTGGGTCCAGCAGGAGGGGGGAGATGAAGGTGGCGGGGGTCGGCGGGGGTGGCGTGGGCGGAAGATGGCTTGGGCCCCGGCGGCGGGGGAGGCGAGGGCAGCGGGCCCCCCGCAGCGGCGTCTGGTGTTGGGGTTACAGCCGCTCCCGCCCGGCGATGGGAGGACGGTCTCCTGGTCGCCTACTGGCCGTTGGTGAGGCTCCGATGCCGCGGATGGAATCGTTGGACCGGGCGGGCGGGCAGACACCACACACCGCACCCCCCCGGATGCCGCGGATTGAAACGCTGGACCGGGCGGGCGGGCAGACGCCGGGCAGACGCCACACCTCCCCCACTACTTACCTGGAGTAGACGAGAGGCATCGAGCTCAATGGGTGAAGCACAAATGGAAGTCTGATCCAGCCCGTGCCCACTGCGCATGCGCAGAGAGACAGCATCATTTTGCGTCACTTCCCCAACTGCGCAGGCGCGGATGGGCGCATTTCTTTCTACCCCAGAATTTCGGGTGATTTCCCACAAAGTGGAAATGCTGATTGTGCTTCGATTTAAAAAAAAAATTCTGGGGATTTTTTCTTACTCTGGGGAAAATAAGGGAGGTGCAGTCGCACCACGCGCACACCCACTTCGGACGGTCATGAACACTATCGTACACACACTAGGGACAATTTTACATTTATACCAATCTAATTAACCTACAAACCTGTACGTCTTTGGAGTGTGGGAGATCTTGGAGAAAACCCATGCAGGTCACAGGGAGAACATACAAACTCCGTACAGACATCACCCATTTTCAGGATCAAACCTGGGTCTCTGGCACTGTAAGGCATCTACTCTACCACTGCGCCACCCGCCACCCCTGAAAACAATTTTGGCATGCCTGTGTCTACCAAAGGAGTGTCTTTAACAAGGAATCACAGTTTCATTCATTTCATATTGATAGTTTTGAGAAGAAATTACATCAGATGTCCCTGAAGGCTGATGGAGCTGCTGAACATCCTGTCAAAATAATCAGACACTTTAAAAGAAGCAAGTGTGTGAGGATATTTTTTTAATTTAGCACCTAATTTCCTGTTGGCCTTCAAGGTACTCCACATAGCATTGCTTGTACAAGCCAGCAGAACTTCTATTGAAAAGTCCATTGTGAACAAGGTTGCGCCATATATCTGAACATTGCTGACAGCCTGGAGCACAAACAAGATTGTCAGAAATGTTCCTTCAAGTGAAAAAATTTGAGTCATTTATCACGTAGGAGTTTTTAATCTCCTGAACAAAATGGATGCAGGTAAATAGGAAATAGGTAGTGAACAGCAAGAGCAACAGTGGCAGAGTCAGTGGTAAAGCCCAACCTGTTCAAATTGCAGCATTTCTAGGGGGTGACTCTGCTGATAGTAGTCATTGGGTAAAGTTCAGAAGTGAGAATATTTCTTCTGGATGTGCAGTTAGAGAAGAACTGAACTTTGAGAAGATCTACCAAAGTTTCTAAACAGTGGTGAGATCGAACCTGTAATTTGTTAATTGAACAATTTCTCTATTGTTATTGCTTTTGATTGTAGAGAAAACAGGTTTTCTGAAAACAAAATGTAATTTTGTCTTTTTAAAAGAGGGAGCAATCTACAGTATTTCCTTTTTTTTTTCTTGCTACCTTTTTATTGGATGATGGGGATGATGTTATATCTATGCTTTGCATCAATAACTGGAACAAAAATTGTAGAGTTGGAATAGCATGTATATTATGTGTTCAGTTTTGTTATTATAATCTAGTATCCATTATACTGACTCCTCTGTGTTAATATCAGAAGATATTTGTGTTTTTAATTTTGCATCTGCTTTTAATACCCAGTAGTAGTTTCACTGAGTATGTTTGAATTAATCCAAAGATGCACTTGGATATATATATATGTGTGGCAGGTGAGCTTATGTTACAGATGGACATTAGATGTGTAACTCTGGTAAGTGCAGCCGGGGCTTTCATACCCACAGCACAGTTTCACAATGTTCACTTCATATTTATCTGCACTGTACTGAATTTGTAGGGATGCACATGTGAGTTTAGATGTACTCTCTTAGGACAATCGCTGCAATACCTCCCAGCATTCTCAATTATAAATTTATTTCTGTGTCCCAGTTAGTCTGTAAAAAAAAGTGAGAAGCTATTACATTTTAACAACCTGGGGGAACAATAATACATTGTCTGTTTTTTTGATGAAATGATGGAAATATATGGCAAATTTATCAGCATCTACAATGAATAAAAATAATCCAGCTGGATTTGAATAAGAACAGGGCAGTAATTTTGAAAAGGCTATTTTGTCCACGAGGCTGGTGCATTTTTCTTCTCTACTTATTGTGTCTTTATTTATATTAATAGTGAAGGAGAAACATGGTCTTTATTACATTGTCCTCTCTCCATATTGTGGAAACAGGCCCTTCGGCCCAAAGCGGCCAACATGTCCCAGCTACACGTGTCCCAGCTGCTTGCGTTTGGTCCATATCTCTCCACACCTGTCCTATCTATGTACCTGTCTAACTGTTTCTTAAATGTCAGGATAGTCCCTGCCTCAACTATCTCCTCTGGCAGCTTGTTCCACTCTTTGTGTGAAAAAGTTACCCCTTAGATTCCTCTTAAATCTTTTCCCCTTCACCATAAACCTGTGTCCTCTGGTCCTCGATTCACCTACTCTGGGCAAGAGACTCTGTGCATCTACCCGATCTATTCCTCTCATGGTTTTATACACCTCAATAAAATCATCCCTCGTCTTCCTGCGCTCCAAGGAATAGAGTCCCAGCCTTCTCAAGCTCAGCCTAAAATCAACCTCTCCCAACAGCTCAGACCCTCTAGCCCTGGCAGCATCCTTGTAAATCTTCTCTGTACCCTTTCCAGGGTACTTGCTGTATCCTTTCCAGCTTGACAATATCATTCCTACAATGATGAGACATTAACCCGGGAATGTTGGACGTGGAAGCAGATGTTGTTATTGCTACGTCACACGAGAGCGTGAGTTTTTCCTGATATCCTGAACAATATTTATTCTTATCCCTCAACAAATCTGAGAGGGTGAAGATGAAATTAGATGTGTCAGTATTACAGCTGAGCAACGAGGACTGAAGAGGCATGAGGGAGGAGCTGGCCAATGTTGACTGGAAAGGGACTAGCGATGGTAGAATGATGGTGGAATGGCAATGGCAGGAATTTCTGGGAATAATTCGGAAGATGCAGGATCTTTTCACTCCAATGAGGAAGAAAGATTTTAGGGGAAGAATGAGGTGGCCGTGGCTGACAAGGAAGTCAAAGACAGTATAAAACTAAAAGAGAAGGCATGTCACATTGCAAAGATTAGCGGGAAGCCAGTGTCATATGAACATATTAACTTATGTTATGTGTTCTTTATCATGTTGCTGTTTATGGAATCCGGCTTTGCCCAGGTAGACTATGCCCTTGTTTGATGACAGTACATTTTGCAGAAGGGAGAAATATGTAAGGTTAAAGGGAAGTGAGATGCTATCAAATGTTATTAAGGTGGTACAAGCAATTAAAGAGAATATACAAATCTCTGCCAAAATAATTCTGAGATCAGCTCCTCCATACTACCAGAGTGAGTGATTGCTTTTGCCCTTCAACCATTGAGCTAAATCTGCTTTCCTCAAAGACTTCCTGAGATTCCTGCTTGCATATCATTTGTATGTGTGTGAATTGTGTAGTAATGGCACATTGTAGTGATTCAATTGAAGAAAAAGATTCCTCCATCTTCACAGAGGACGTGCCCTGATCCACAGTGCAGATCAAGCCATACCATCAGCGAGCGCATTTGAGAGCAGCTGATGCATCATAAATTGGGATTAACTCAGTTCGTTTGGCTGTGTAGCTTCGCTACTCACTGGACATATTATCACAACCATTGGGAAACCTGCAATTAATTTTCAAAGAGATGCTTGTACACAAAATCCCTTATGGTGGTTTCATTTTATATATTTTTGTTTAAAAAAAAACATTGGCTAAAAATGTTACAACATTTTAGACTGACCATCAATCCAATCTTGCAGGAAGGGGTATTTGCAGCAAAGTAACAGGTCCTAAGAACACAGCATATTATTTTATTTATCATTAGCTTTTCTTGTTATCATAAAAGAGGCACACATGTGGAAAATATATTTCGATATGAAATCATAAAATCTGGAGAATACTTGAGAAAATATGGCCCCATTCACTGAGGAAGAATTAAAGCAGAGGACATTTTAAATCCTTTAAAATGGGCAGAAAATGGAGGGGAGCAAACTTAAATAGATAAATCTGTGAAACCCAACCCAATTCAATGCACACAGGTTTGATGGTGTCTGATTAACTTGTCCTGAAAAGATGTATCTGCACATACACTGTGATGATGAGTTCCCTTCTCTCATTCATTGGGAAAACAAATGGCTGAAGGAAGATGGGCGCTGCTTGACTGTTCCTTGTGCTTTGGGCCAGAAGATTTGCACCTCCCCCAATGAACCCCAAGCAAATGTTTCTTAGGGAGCAGTGGACCTTGCCAACTACCAGCACTGCTGGGTATTTGCTGAGATTGCTGCTCAATCTACTGACGGACGGCAACATTATTGTCGATGTAACCTTTTCTGTAATTCAACTCAGCAATGTCAAAACATGATATTATTCCCAACAGTGCATAACATTTCCAATCATGCTATCATACTACATCAAAGCCAAGCAAATATTGGGATGAAGAGGAAGGGATGTGGCAAGCCACTGTTTTCAGCTACCATTGGCCTTTCTAATATTTTTCACTGGGCACTGAAGTATGGATTTTCCACCAAATTATCACCCATTGTCAAGTCTTCTAATGTTTTTGTGCAGATTCCCCGCTTGAAAGGGATCTGATTCATCCACCCCGAAATGATGAACTGGATTTCACTCAATGACCAAACCACTTCTTTTCCATTTTCTTTCCTCCTTTTATTTTGGCAGATTCAGCAATTAATTGACAGTTTCACTTGATTTATTGCTTCAGCCATTACTTTGAAGGCATTTGGATGTTGTAGGTCTTAAGGTATTTAACAGTTTAGTCTTTTAGCAGTTGAAAAATTGGCTGCCAATCGGGTGCTGTAGATAATCAGTCCTGCATGCCTTCGCTGGTGATCGCGGCAGTTTTTAGGACAGTCTCTTAGATTATACTGTTCAAGTTTTTAGCCGCAAGTCAACTTCCGTCTTTTCCTTGCTTCCGGTGCTGTGTGCCCTTTTTTAAAGCCCCGGGCGGAACTCGGCTTATCTCCGCTTCTCTGTTCACGGTCGGGCTGACTCTGCTCCCGACCGGGCTTTCTCTGCTTTCTTCCCCCACCGGGTTGACTGTTCCCAGTTGGGCTGAAGACTCAGCCTCTTGTCGGTGGCTTTTCTGGACCTGTCCGTGGCCTTCACGGTACTAGGCCCCCACCCGACGTCTGTGGCTGCTGCTTGGGCTTGGCTGTGGGCTGCACAGCCCTGGATACATTCCAGGTAAGCTGACACCATGCTTGGTGACCCTTACTGCCCCTGCTTGATTTCCTAGCTCTTCCCTGAGCTATTGCTTCCCGTTCCTACCTTTCTTCTTTTTGGCGCCAATTCAAAACCATTTGGCTTGGTGCTGTTCCACTTGTTTCCAAATACTACTTCTATTTTTAACTTTTGTTTTCAATTCTTCTTGCTGGCCTTGTTCTTATCTTCGTTCTTTTATCCTCGTCGCAAATTGTTGTGTATTCGGATGGTTTGAACAGTCTTGAATAAAGGCTCGGACACGGGAGGAATCATACAAGCTTCTTTACTGCAGGACGCCAACTTGTCTTTTTTGCTCCTGCGTACCTGCCCCAGACATCACAAGACACCAATTACTTATCCTAATTATCCCATACCTAACACTCCTCCCCCTTTAACTTGGAGCCCGGTAACACCAATTATATTACATACATAATACTCCTCCCCCTTTAACTTGGAGGAGGTAATACCTTTCATTACAGTTTGACTTGACACCTCCCACTCGATCTTCCAATGGAACCACTTGGGAGATCGACGCTTTAAAGTCAAACTTTGAAGTCTAGGTTTGAACTTGGTCTCCTGATGCATTGCTGTCTTGTTCTTCTACTGGAAGCAAGACAACCAGCCGCCTAACATCCCTGTGAACAATCGTGGCTTGGATCCTCTCCTTCCCCTGAGTGGAATGCCTTGCCCTTCCTTTCAAAGCCTTTGTCAGAGGAATGGAGTAACTTGGAAAGATCCGTACATTAACGTCTCTCACGATGCCTTTGCGGTCTGGATTGGAGCTGATGACTCTGCCCAGCTTGAATTGCCCCCTCAGTGCATTTTGGTCACTTAACCAGACAATGTCTCCGGCAGTGACATTTCTCTGAGTGGTGTGCCACTTGCTCCTTATAAACAAGTTAGGACCGGCGAGTTGGCTCCAGCTCTTCCAAAACTTGTTCACCTCTGACTGCATTGTTCTAAGTCTTTTGTAGGGGTAGCCGGAAAAGTCAAAAGTCTTGATGTCTCCGCACTGAGATGCTCAGCCAAGCAGAAGAGTATTTGGTGTGATGTACTGAACGCATTCTTCCCGGCTTTGTATCCTGGCGTCGATCGGACATTCATTTGACAGGTTGGCTGCCATGTAAAGAGCTGTCTGAAACTCACTATCACTGAGTGACGATTCTTTTCCAAAACTTTGGAGCGCTCTCTTCACAACACGCACAGCAGCTTCCGCAGCACCATTTCTGTGTGGAGAATCAGCAGGATGGATTTTCCACATCCACTCTGTTCCATATTTAGCTGCGTTCTCCTCCAAAGCTGCTCTGTCCAGGTTGTCCAAAAATCTATATAGTTCCTTTAAGACTGGTTTTGTGCCAATAAAATTGGTGCCTGGATCTGACCAGATCTTCTTGGGGTGCCCACGGATTGCTGTGAATCTTTGATAAGCCATCAGAAACCCTTCACTTGATAAGGTGTTGACTAACTCTGTGTGGATGGCTCTGCTGGCCATACAGCCGAAGACAACTCCCCAGACTTGAGTTTTACCCTCTTCTTGACGTCATCGTGTACATGGTAGGGTCCAAAGAGGTCTACTGTTGTAAACTCAAAAGGAGCAGCAGGTTCAGTTCTTTCAGGCAGCAGATCACTCATTACTTGTTGACATTTCTTTGCCTTTGCTTTCTTGCAGATTATGCAGTGATCAACGACTTTTCGAGCAATTCTCCTTCCTTTTATGACCCAAGCCTTTCCTCTCATTTTAAGCAAGGTCCCAGCCACTCCGTCATGACTCTCCCTGTGAGCCTCCCGAGCTAGCAGCATGGACACCCAGGCATCAACGGGCAGGATGGGAACAGCAACTTTATCCTCTTCAAAGCTCTGCACTCTGCCACCACAAACCATCAGCCCAGAATCTTGGTCTTTATAGGCTACCAGTCGATCTGTTGTGGTGCTTGGGAAAGTTGTGCCCAATTGCGCAGCACAAAAAATGTCTTTTAGAGCATTTTCTCATTCTCTTACTGTAATGACTCCTGTCAAAGAGATGGCCTCCCACTTTGGATCGTTTAGGGCTTTTTCCTTGCCAAGAAACCTCTTCGCTGCTCTCCAAATCCATGCGACTGTCTTGATCAGTCGAGTTAGAATGCTGAACCGCTTGACATCGACAAGGTTCTGAATAGCTGACCCTGCAGGTGGTCTCTTTGGGTTTGTGGGTTCCGGTTCTTGTTTCTCTACTTTGGCTCTTGATAGTGCTGCAACAAAAGCTTTCTTCTGTAACTTTTCGATGTTCTCTCTGGCAGTGGCAGCCAGTTCCTTAGCTGATTTTATTGGCCACTCACTCACAGGCAACACCAGAAACTTCGGTCCATTTTGCCACTCCGAATACTGATCAAGGTCTTGAGGGCTGGCACCTCTGGTGATTACATCAGCGATGTTTTGTGGGCCAGGAATCCACCGCCAGTCCTGAATGTTGGTGCTTGTTTGAATCTCTCCAATCCGATTGGCGAAGAATGTCTGAAATCCGTAGCTTTCTCGCTGTATTGCACCAAGGATTGTTTGGCTAGCCACAAGATGATACCACTTCTCCACTTGAATTCGACTGTGTAGCTCGAAATACTTCCTCAAGCGTGAGGCAAACACTGCTCCGCACATCTCTGCTTTAACAGCGTCTCCTCTGTGGTCCAAGGGAGTTAACTTGGCCTTGGATTCCACAAGTCTGACAATTGGGCCATGGTCTGAATCCCATCTCAGGTACATCACCGCCCCGTAGGTGTGCTCACTTCTGTCAGAAAAGGTGATCCCCAAGGGTTCAGTTGTGGAGCAAGAGGGAGTCAGTGCCCTGACAAACTTGACTTTTCCAAGTTGTACATACTCTTCAAAGAGCGTAATTGCATCCTCCCTGAGTCCATCTGAGAGTGCCATGTCCCATGTGTCTCTGACCGAACAGCTTCCCTCTTTTGCTTCTTGGAAAGCTCTGCGTACTAGAATCGCTCCCTTTTGCTTAACAGGAGCCACTATGCCGATGGGGTCATATAGCCCTGCTACCTGGCTGAGAAGCTCTCTTCTTGTTGGGGGATTTGGCGTCTGAGTTTTGATTTGCTCTTGTAGAAGGCCTTGACCAAGCCGCATTTTTTTCTTTCTCTTGGAGAAATTGATTCCCACCATAACGTGGAGCATGTCCTCTTCAACAATGTAGCCCAGACCAAGTGCCTTGTTATCATCATCATGCATTTGGTTTGGTAAGATCATGGTTTTTGTTTTGCTTTTCTTTAAAGTATCACTGTCCTCCTTCATCCCACTTTGGCCAGACAGAACCCAAGGCTTGAGCTCAAACCCACCAGCTTTCAGGATTCGTTCCACATTTGCTGTGATGATTCTCAACTGGTCGAGGCTGTTGTGAGATGTGAGGATGTCGTCAACATAGCTGTCTTTCTGGAGTACTTGCTGCTCATCCTTGAGGTGGGTAAAAGATGGAAGATTAGCAGTCTCACGCATTGCCAACTGTGCAATGCACCCCGCAGGTTTGTCTCCGATGTTCACTCTTGTGATAGCATACTCTCCCAGCTCCTCGTCCTCGGAATCTCGCCAGAGGAATCTGTGTAAGTGTACTTCACGGTCCTCCAACCAGACTGAGTTATACATCTTCTTTATGTCTCCCAGAGCAGCATAGATTCCGCCTCTGAATCTGAGGAGGACGGCGCGAATTTGGTTGAGGACGTCTGGACCTTTCATCAGCAAATCATTTAAGCTGACACCATTGCACTTTTGGCTGCTGTTCCACACTAGTCTCACTGGGGTCGTGACAGAGTGGGGGTTTGGAGCAATAAGGTGACTCACATACCACACTGGTCCCTCATGTCTTCGGACAATTTGATTGCAGCCTTTCGGTCCACCATGTCGTGCACCTGAGCTGTGTAGGCACTTTTCCATTCAGGTTCTCTGGATAGCTGCCTCTCCGTCCTGAGAAATGTGGCTTCCACTGTCCTTTTATTATTTGGTAGAGAAGCTGGGTCTTCCAGCCAAGGATAGCTAGCATGCTAATGTGGGTCTTTACTGTGACGGTCTCCTGTTACGTAGGTGAGGCCTTCCCTTACCATTTCGAGCTCTCTCTCTTCAGCAAGAGTCATTTCTTTTCCGCCTGGCTGGCAGTTTCCACAGCGGCAACCCCCGCACTTTGGCTCGCATGCTGCTCCAATGCTATCCCACTTCAACCAATCCAAGAAGTCCCGATTGGCGGTTGATGTACGTGACTTCTGGACTTTGACGGCGACCTGTCCGTTTGGTGAAAGTTCCTCAGGGACTGCGTCAGTGAGCTCCTCATACTTTAAAGCAGCTGCTCTCATTGATCTTGCGAAGTGTGTTTTGGACATGTGGGCTGACATGGTAAGCTTCTCAAACAGCTCAGGATGACAACCTCCAACAGTCTTTCCCAGTGGTCCATCCCACAGAATGAGATCTCCAACAGTTCTAATCCTCTGAGGCGCTAGCTGACCTTCTCTATGGCTTATGAGCAAATGTATCTCTTTTGGTCTCACAAGTTCCTCAAGTGGGACGTCTTGAAATAACTTTTGCAGCTGCTGTGGTGTCACATGTTTGTGAACATCTGCAATGCTGTCCAATCCATAACAAACTAACTGGTGCGACTTGAGTGTGCCCTTGGGAGTCTTCACTCGGATCTTTAGAAGGTAGCGCCTCGTCTCTACGTGGACCTTCATCCCCCCAACTCCATGGACGATAAGCGTGATGTCTTCACTCCTAAGGTTCAGTCTACTCGCAGCCTTGTGAGTTATGTAGTTGGTATCTGAAGCCAAGTCAATTAATGTCCCAACCTTTTGTCCAGCATTTGCTACGACCTCCAGAATCATCATAATCACTGGGTGCTCTTGCAGTCCACCTTCTTTTAGGAGGCTTGGCTGATGCTTTGCAGTGTTGAAGGCTCTTGATGCAGTGTTGGAGAACACATCTCGGCATTGTTTTGCCAACTCTGGTGGAAGTTTGCTAAAAAACTCCTCTTGGTCCACTGTATATTTCTTTTTGCCTTTACCTTCCTCTGGACCAAATTTACTCCTTCTCTGATCCACACTGCTTTTCCTCATCTCATAATTGGGGCACAGATAATAATGATGCTCAGGAGTCTGTTCATCCTTGCAGATTTGATTTTTACACAGATATGCAGGTTTGCAGTATGAACCATCATCATGAACTTCAAGACACTTTTTGCATGCTCCCAACTTCTTTACTGCAGCTCTTTCTCTGTCAGCTTTAGCCCTCGAAACTGCTTGCAGAAGTACAGCTTTCTTTTATGCTTTACGTCACCACAGACTACACAACTTGTGTGGTCATTTCCTGTCTTGGTAGACTTGGTTCTGGCATGTCTTGGTTCATTCCGAGTTTCCTTTCTACTCGGCTCCTCGTCCCTCAGTTGCTCGAGCTGTTCGTATATGCTCTCCTGCTCTTTGAGAAATGACAAGAGGCTGTCAAACCGTTTCTCTGGTGCCACAGCATTCTTCTTGTCAGCTACATAAACCAGCCATTCCTTTTTGAGGGTTTCTGGAAGCTTGGTTTCAATTGATTTTGTCATCAGTGGATTTTTAATAGCGCCTGTGTCTCCGAGATCGCTCAAGTCCTTAAGCGCCTTTTCCACAGCTTGAATTAATTCCACTATTTTACGTGGCTGATGTCCTCTGACAGGTGGGATTCTCTGAAGCTACTCCACTATCTCAATAGCAATAGCTGTTTGATTTCCAAACCAGTTCTCTAGGACACGAAAGATATCATCTGCAGTGTTATAACTTGTGAGGCGGAGGTCTCTTGTAATTTTGTCCTCCAGACTGTCCAGCAATTGAACCTTCTTCACCTCCTTTGATCCAGTGGGTTCACCTTGCTTTTGCAGTGCTTCCCAATCCTTCCTCCATCTATAAAAGTCACGCTTGTTTCCAGTAAACTTAGGAAGGGCCGTGGGTCTCAGTCTGATGGCGGTGAAGGATAATTGAAAGCATTCGCCGCTTGTGCTAATCCTTCAGCGTCCTTCTTTTTTCTTGCCTGTATGAAGTCAGCCTTCCTGGAAACCAGCTTGGGGACGAGAAGCTCGAGTGTTCTTAGGTGTTTCTGGAAGCTCTCTTGCTCATCCAGAGGGACCCAACGTTTCCACCGACTGTATGTCTCCTTTGCAGTCTCTACCAGTTTCTGCAGGTGGTTAAGCATGAATTCATATGCTTCTTGGTTGCTATTTGATGGTGCGTTGGCAGCAGCAAGTTCACATGCACCATCTGCTGTCTGTAGTGAGGTGGATAATTCAACATTTCCAAAGTTTGCCCATAGAGTGTCCTGGATGAGCCCTTTGACCTCTTTTAGTTTCGACTCACACTCATTTGCAGTCTTTGCCAGGTTGGCTTTTTGCTGTTCAGTTAACACAGCTTCCTCATCTGCGTCCAGCTCCGCCTCCAGCTCTGCAATGAGTCCAGCCTCCACATCGTCATTGGCTTCCATGACTTTTTCGGCCTCTTGCATGAGTTTGTTGAAATTGTTCCTGAGCTCCTCTTCAGACATTTCTTTATGGTTCCTAATGATGCTGTTAGCAAGACGAGAGAATGCCCGTTTTGCTGTTCTCTCCACCTTGAGCTGCTCAGCTGACTTTCCAGTAACTTCATCAGCCATGATTTATCTTGACTTAACTGTCTCTTTTCCAGGTTTCCAGATCTCCTGGTCACAGCAGTTTTTCACTGTCAAGTCTTCTAATGTTTTTGTGCAGATTCCCCGCTTGAAAGGGATCTGATTCATCCACCCCGAAATGATGAACTGGATTTCACTCAATGACCAAACCACTTCTTCTCCTTTTTTTTTCTCCTTTTATTTTGGCAGATTCAGCAATTAATTGACAGTTTCACTTGATTTATTGCTTCAGCCATTACTTTGAAGGCATTTGGATGTTGTAGGTCTTAAGGTATTTAACAGTTTAGTCTTTTAGCAGGTGATAAAACTGGCTGCCAATCGGGTGCTGTAGATAATCAGTCCTGCATGCCTTCGCTGGCGATCGCGGCAGTTTTTAGGAGTCTCTTAGATTATACTGTTCAAGTTTTTAGCCGCAAGTCAACTTCCGTCTTTTCCTCGCTTCCGGTGCTGTGTGCCCTTTTTTAAAGCCCTGGGCGGAACTCGGCTTATCTCCGCTTCTCTGTTCACGGTCGGGCTGACTCTGCTCCCGACCGGGCTTTCTCTGCTTTCTCCCCCCACCGGGTTGACTGTTCCCAGTTGGGCTGAAGACTCAGCCTCTTGTCGGTGGCTTTTCTGGACCTGTCCGTGGCCTTCACGGTACTAGGCCCCCACCCGACGTCTGTGGCTGCTGCTTGGGCTTGGCTGTGGGCTGCACAGCCCTGGATACATTCCAGGTTAGCTGACACCGTGCTTGGTGACCCATCAGGCTCTGTCCCACGGGTTTGCGGTCGTTGGCGGTGAAGCGCGGCGTCGCCGGAAGAGGGGACCGCACGGCAACCATGAGAGCGCCGCACGGATGCTGCGCGGGGGGCCAAGTACGGCCGGTTCCACGAGCTTGCTGTTTCGGCTTTCAGATCGCGGGGTTGTGGCTGCGGCCGTGCCGCACACGTGCCTCACTGGCGGCGGTCGTGCCTCACTGGCGGCAGCTGTGGCGGCGGTCGTGCCTCACTGGCAGAGGCTGTGGCGGTGCAAGTTCGACGCACGGCGCTCTTGCCGCACTGGCGGCGGCTGTGGCGGTGACCGTGCCGCACTCGTGCCTCACTGGCGGCGGCTGTGCGGTAGGAACATATTTTTGAACAGTGTTGGTTTTATTTTAGCACCGTGCGGTGTTGGGAACAACGCCGCACGGTCCCGGCGGTGGGCGTTTGACCGAGTGCGCGGTCTATGGCGGCCCAGGAGCGGTAGATTCTTCCTGTTTCGCCGCCAATGACCGCAGACTCGTGAGACAGGCCTTTTACTGCCCCTGCTTGATTTCCTAGCTCTTCCCTGAACTATTGCTTCCCGTTCCTACCTTTCTTCTTTTTGGCGCCGATTCAAAACCATTGGGCTTGGTGCTGTTCCACTTGTTTCCAAATACTACTTCTATTTTTAACTTTTGTTTTCAATTCTTCTTGCTGGCCTTGTTCTTATCTTCGTTCTTTTATCCTCGTCGCCAATTGTTGTGTATTCGGATGCTTTGAACAGTCTTGAATAAAGGCTCGGACACGGGAGGAATCATACAAGCTTCTTTACTGCAGGACGCCACCTTGTCTTTTTTGCTCCTGCATACTTGCCCCAGACATCACAAGACACCAATTACTTATCCTAATTATCCCATACCTAACACAGGGGGGAACAGGGAGGGGGAGGAACAGGGAGGGGGTGAACAGGGAGGGGGGGACAGGGAGGGGGGAGGGCGGAGAGGAGAGAGAGAGAGAGGTATCCTAATTATCCAATACCTAACACTCCTCCCCCTTTAACTTGGAGCCCGGTAACACCAATTATATTACATACATAATACTCCTCCCCCTTTAACTTGGAGGCAGGTAATACCTTTCATTACAGTTTGACTTGACACCCATTGTGTGGCAATTTGGGGATTGTCAGGTTTTACAAAGATCCCCCTGTGTTTTCTGTTGTCTGAAGATGTTAATATTGACCAAATTAAAGATACCATAAAATGGAGGATCCCTGCATTTGTCAGAATTGCTTAACCTTTGTCAGTGGAAATTTACAGGCTGTGGATGGCGCTGACAAGTCTGGGCATCAGATTGATATGTAAGGCTGAAGGATCCAGGTCTTCTCCTCATTTCCCCTCAAATTGATAAAAATGTATATAATCCCTGCAAACAAACTTAAATGCATAAAATTGATTGGTTCTTTGCAAGAACCTTATATATTTAAAAAAAATGTTGCGAGACAGTTACCCTGTTAAGTGTTGATTGGTTGAAATGCTAAGCCCTGTCTGGTTTGTTTGAATCCCAGGGTAAATGTTGCATTATTCAAGGTTCTGTTAGCCTCTTCAAGAAGCTTCACCTGTAACAATGTAAGAAGATTCTGTAATTGGCCTGTGTACTGGACTGGATAAAAGGACTGGACAAGCTAGATGCAGGAAAAATGTTCCCAATGTTGGGCGAGTCCAGAACTAGGGACCACAGTCTTAGAATAAAGGGGAGGCCATTTAGGACTGAGGTGAGAAAAACCTTTTTCACTCAGATAGTTGTGAATTTGTGGAATTCCCTGCCACAGAGGGCAGTGGAGGCCAAATCACTGGATGGATTTAAGAGAGAGTTAGATAGAGCTCGAGGGGCTAGTGGAATCAAGGGATATGGGGAGAAGGCAGGCACGGGTTATTGATTGGAGACAATCAGCCATGATCACAATGAATGGCGGTGCTGGCTCGAAGGGCCAAATGGCCTCCTCCTGCACCTATTTTCTATGTTTCTATGTTTCTATGAATCATTTAGGAGGTACCTTGAACCCCCTAGTGAAGGGGAAGATACATCTGGGGGTGAGACAACAATTGAAGAAGCCGAGATAGATCTTAATATGGCAGAAAGTACAAAAACTAAACAAATAACCCTTAGACAGTTCCCTGTAAGGGAAATACCTAATCCTTCTTTCAATCCAGCCAATGCAGTGAGTGCAAATAATCCCCGTACAATAAGAGTCTATACCCCATGGAAGCCCAACGAGATGATGGCTAGTTTAAGTCAAATACCCGATCGTAGAAAGTCACCTGCTTCCTTTGTGGATCACCTAAGAACTACAATGCGCGTTTACCACGCATACTCCCGAGATCTATGGGCAGTGATCCAGCAAATAATTACCCCAAGTGAACACACCAAATTTAGGACATCCATAGCATGAAGCTCTAGCAAATATAATAGTGGACAATGGTGCAAGGGAAGAGGCTGTCTTAACAGCCCTTGCAAACACTCTTCAAAAGCCAATTGATTTGGCTAGAATACTAGATGTAAGACCAAGAAAGGGAAAGGGAGCAGATGAATTTTTAGAGTGATTCTCTGAATTATATGTGGATCAATCGGGTGATTTAAATTATCGAAACGGAGTAAATTCCCCACAATATTCTGCCTTCCCACCAACGTAGCAGAATCCATTAAAACTAATAACATGGACTGGACGGAAAATAGTGCAAGCCAAATGGCTGGAGCTGTAAGGTATCACTGGAGGGACATAAAGAAGCAGGAGAGTCCGCCTGCAGTAAAACCAAAGACTGAATATGTAATAAGGAAATACCAAAATCTGATCCTGAACCATGGAACCCCAGAGTCCCAGCAAATTACGGATTGGGAGAAATGAGAGTCCCAGAATATCTAGACAGATACCACAGAGAGATACCTGCCCTGGAGCCAGTCCACCAGAGATTCAGTTTAAGGAGATGCATCAGGAGTGGGCCAGGGTTATACTTGCGGAGGGATAGGTCACTGAAGTAGGGAGTGCCCAAATAGAGAAAAGAACGAAAGAGGGGGTCACAGAAGAAATTTCCAAGACCGAAGAGAATGGAGAGATCAACGGGATCCTAGAGAGCACAGAGGGAACTGGCAGGAAAACCAAGAAACAAGGGGTCAAATCTCTTTTTCCCAGAATAACCCATTTACACGCCTATGATCAGCAACCTAGTAGTGACTGGATGCGTCTGACGAAGAACCTATATTGTCTCTACAAGTAGAAGGTAAAATCTGCACCTTCTTAGTAGACACAGGCACATCTATGTCATCCCTTCAATCAATTTATAATCTCTCAGAATCAAACGAAGTTCAGAACCTGTCCGGGTTTCAAGGACAAGTCTGCCACTATCCCATCTCTGAGCCAGTTGAAGTAATATATGGAGGAAATGCAATCAAACATAGATTTGTGATAACCACCGGATTAGATTGCAATTTGATGGCTAGGGATTTGCTCTGTGCTTTCCAATTAAAAGTAGAATGTGGCGACAGAGGCATAGTAGTGACCCCCTGGGCTCCCTTACGACAGTGTTACTCCATAGCGACCCCTCAATGGTGGTCCTTAGATCTGGACTAAGAACCCCCACTCCACATTACACTGGCTTACGATAGGAGTGGGAAGGATAAAGAGCTGGATGCCTTCTTTAAACCACACGAAGGACAGGATTGGGAGATGGAAGTGTTGGCACTAGTTGAGGGAAAAGAGGGAGCTGCCGAATATACCAAAATACCGGCACAATAATGGAGAAGAACTGAAGAAGTTGCTCCTTACATTACCAGAAAGGTGAACTACCCAGCAAAAGCTAAAGACCTAGGAGCAATGGTAAGAAAGGCAATCACCATGGGAGACCGAATATTTACCAAAAGCAAAATTTGTCTAACCAATATGTTGTTGAATTTTATCAGGTCCCAAGGACAGTTGTTACCCGCTTATTACAGCGCGGGGCTTGCTTCTACAGAGGCCCGGGGAGCCGTTGGAGCGAGGAGGAGTTACCTGGAGCTGTGAGTAGAAAAACAGTGCGGGGCTTGCTTCTACAGAGGCCTGGGGAGCCGTTGGAGCGAGGAGGAGTTACCTGGAGCCGTTGGAACCCAAATCTGCAACGTTCCATCTGCAACTGCAACGTTCCAGAGAAGGAGTGTGGGGGAAGCCTCTGATTGGTCGAACGGACTAGAGGAAGCAGCTGATTGGCTTGTATCCCAGGTAAGGGGATTATGAGGGCCAGGGCAGTTTACTGTTCTGGATGTCAGATGTGGGAGGTCATGGAGTCTGATACCCCTCCAGACGTCCACATCTGCGCCAGGTGCGTCGAGATGGGGCTCCTAAGGGACCGTGTTAGGAACCTGGAGCAGCAACTCGATGACCTCTGTCTGCTCAGGGAGAGCGAGGAGGTCATAGAAAGGAGTTACAGGGACGTGGTCACTCCAAGACCACGGGAGACAGAAAAATGGGTCACAGTTAGGAAGGGCAATGGGCAGAGGCAGGGACTGGTGAGTACCCCAGTGGCTGTACACCTTGAAAATAAGTACTCATGTTTGAGTAATGGTGGGGGAGATGGCCTACCTGGGGGCAGCGACAGCGGCCGGGCCTCTGGCACAAAGACCGGTCCTGTTGCTCAGAAGGGTAAGGAAAAGAAGAGGAAGGCAATTGTAATAGGGGACTCTATAGTCAGGGGGTCGGATAGGCGTTTCTGTGGACGCAGACAGGAGACCCGGATGGTAGTTTGCCTCCCTGGTGCCAGGGTCAGGGATGTGACTGAACGTGTCGAAGAAATCCTGAAATGGGAGGGAGAAGAGCCTGAGGTTGTGGTACATATAGGTACCAACGACATTGGTAAAAAAAGAGAAGAGGTCCTGAAAGAAGAATTTAGGGAGTTAGGTAGAGAGTTAAGGAGAAGGACTGCAAAGGTAACAATCTCAGGATTACTGCCTGTGCCACGCGACAGTGAGAGTAGGAATGGAGCGAGGTGGAGGATAAATGAGTGGATGAGGGACTGGTGCAGTGGGTATGGATTCAAGTTTCTGGATCATTGGGACCTCTTTTGGGGAAGGTGCGACCTGTACAGAAAGGATGGGTTGCACTTGAACTCGAGGGGGACCAATATCCTGGTGGGTAGATTTGCAAAGGCTACTGGGGAGACTTTAAACTAGTATGGTTGGGGGGAGGGACTCAAATTGGGAAAGCTAGCAGTCAGTGTGTGAGACAGGAGGCAGAGAATGGAAGCACTCTGACCCAAAATGTAGGGGAGAGAGAAGAAAAAGACAATAAACAGAGAATAAGAGAGGGTGGGTTTCTTAAATGTGTATATTTTAATGCTAGGAGCATTGTAAGAAAGGTGGATGAACTTAAAGCCTGGATTGACACCTGGAAGTATGATGTTGCGGCGATCAGTGAAACATGGTTGCAGGAAGGCTGTGATTGGAAACTAAATATTCCAGGATTTCGTTGCTTCAGGTGTGATAGAATTGGAGGGGCAAGAGGTGGAGGTGTTGCATTGCTTATCAGGGAAGATATTACAGCAGTGCTTTGGCAGGATAGATTAGAGGGCTCTTCTAGGGAGGCTATTTGGGTGGAACTGAGAAATGGGAAAGGGGTAGCATCACACATAGGGGTGTATTATAGACCACCAAATGGGGAGCGAGAATTGGAGGAGCAAATATGTAAGGAGATTGCAGATATTAGTAGTAAGCACAAGGTAGTGATTGTGGGAGATTTCAATTTTCCACACATAGACTGGGAAACACATTCTGTAAATGGGCTGGATGGGTTGGAGTTTGTAAAATGTGTGCAGGATAGTTTTTTGCAGCAATACATAGAAGTACCTACTAGAGAAGGGGCGGTGCTGGACCTCCTGTTAGGAAATGAGACGGGTAAGGTGGCAGAGGTATGCGTTGGGGAACAGTTCGGGACCAGTGATCACAATACCATTAGTTTCAATATAATTATGGAGAGGGTCAGAACTGGACCTAGGGTTGAGATTTTTGATTGGAGAAAGGCTAACTTTGAGGAGATGCGAAAGGATTTAAAAGGAGTAAATTGGGACAGTTTGTTTTATGGGAAAGATGTGGAAGAGAAATGGAGGACATTTAAAGGTGAAATTTTAAGGGTACAGAATCTTTATGTCCCTGTTCGGTTGAAAGGAAATAGTAAAAATTGGAAAGAGCCATGGTTTTCAAGGGAAATTGGACACTTAGTTCGGAAAAAGGGAGAGATCTACAATAATTATAGGCAGCATGGAGTAAATGAGGTGCTTGAGGAGTATAAAAAATGTAAAAAGTGTCTTAAGAAAGAAATTAGAAAAGCTAAAAGAAGATATGAGGTTATTTGGCAAGCAAGGTGAAAGTAAATCCAAAGGGTTTCTACAGCTATATTAATAGCAAAAGGATAACGAGGGATAAAATTGGTCCATTAGAGAGTCAGAGTGGACAGGTATCTGCAGAGCCAAAAGAGATGGGGGAGATATTGAACAATTTCTTTTCTTCGGTATTCACCAAGGAGAAGGATATTGAATTAGGAGATTCAAAGAAGAGGAAGTACTGACACTTTTGAGAAATATAAAAGTGGATAAGTCTCCAGGTCCGGACAGGATATTCCCTAGGACATTGAGGGAAGTTAGTGTAGAAATAGCAGGGGCTATGACAGAAATATTTCAAATGTCATTGGAAATGGCAATAGTGCCGGAGGATTGGCGTACTGCGCATGTTGTTCCATTGTTTAAAAAGGGGTCTAAGAGTAAACCTAGCAATTATAGACCTGTTAGTTTGACGTCAGTGGTGGGCAAATTAATGGAAAGGATACTTAGAGATAATATATATAAGCATCTGGATAAACAGGGGCTGATTAGGAACAGTCAACACGGATTTGTGCCTGGAAGGTCATGTTTGACTAATCTTCTAGAATTCTTCGAAGAGGTTACTAGGGAAATTGATGAGGGTAAAGCAGTGGATGTTGTATATATGGACTTCAGTAAGGCCTTTGACATGGTTCCTCACGGAAAGTTGGTTAAGAAGGTTCAATGGTTGGGTATTAATGGTGGAGTAGCAAGATGGATTCAACAGTGGCTGAATGGGAGATGCCAGAGAGTAATGGTGGATGGTTGTTTGTCAGGTTGGAGGCCAGTGACTAGTGGGGTGCCACAGGGATCTGTGTTGGGTCCACTGTTGTTTGTCATGTACATCAATGATCTGGATGATGGTGTGGTAAATTGGATTAGTAAGTATGCAGATGATACTAAGATAGGTGGGGCTGTGGATAATGAAGTAGATTTTCAAAGTCTACAGAGAGATTTATGCCGGTTGGAAGAGTGGGCTGAAAGATGGCAGATGGAGTTTAATGCTGATAAGTGTGAGGTGCTACATCTTGGCAGGTCAAATTAAAATAGGACGTACATGGTAAATGGTAGGGAATTGAAGAATGCAGGTGAACAGAGGGATCTTGGAATAACTGTGGACAGTTCCCTGAAAGTGGAATCTCATGTAGATAGGGTGGTAAAGAAAGCTTTTGGTGTGCTGGCTTTTATAAATCAGAGCATTGAGTATAGAAGTTGGGATGTAATGTTAAAATTGTACAAGGCATTGGTGAGGCCAATTCTGGAGTATGGTGTACAATTTTGGTCGCCTAATTATAGGAAGGATGTCAACAAAATAGAGAGAGTACAGAGGAGATTTACTAGAATGTTGCCTGGGTTTCAGCAACTAAGTTACAGAGAAAGGTTGAACAAGTTAGGGCTTTATTCTTTGGAGCGCAGAAGGTTAAGGGGGGACTTGATAGAGGTCTTTAGAATGATGAGAGGGATAGACAGAGTTGACGTGGATAAGCTTTTCCCACTGAGAGTAGGGAAGATTCAAACAAGGGGACATGACTTGAGAATTAAGGGACAGAAGTTTAGGGGTAACATGAGGGGGAACTTCTTTACTCAGAGAGTGGTGGCTGTGTGGAGTGAGCTTCCAGTGAAGGTGGTGGAGGCAGGTTCGTTTTTATCATTTAATAATAAATTGGATAGTTATATGGACGGGAAAGGAATGGAGGGTTATGGTCTGAGCGCAGGTATATGGGACTAGGGGAGAATACGTGTTCGGCACGGACTAGAAGGGTCGAGATGGCCTGTTTCCGTGCTGTAATTGTTATATGGTTATATTATATGGTTATGTCATCACCTGGGGAGTGAGGTATGCGAGTATGTGGCCGTTCAGGTGTGGGCGGAGGACACAGCTCAGGTAGGATGCGTGAACATCAATCCCATCCAAGTAGCTCTCCAGAAAGGGGTAACACTTCCTTCAATAGAACAATATCCATTAAAATTACAGGCCATCAGCAGCATTGACAAATTAATTCGGGATTTGCTAGAACAGGAAATATTGGTGAAGTGCCAATCAATTTGTAATGCCCCTATTCTTGCCATTCCAAAGCCAGGAAAGGAGGGCCAATATAGACTTGTACAAGATCTGAGTGAAATCAACTCTGTTGTAGAACCGCTCCATGGCCTTGTGCCAAAGTGGCAAACCCTGCCCATATCCTAGCCCAAATACCGGCTGAAGCAAAAATCTTTTTGATAGTCGACTTGCAACATGCATTCTTTTCTCTGCCTCTTCACGAAGACAGACAATATTTGTTTGCTTTCACATATAGGGGCCAACAAAACACCTGGACCAGATTGCCTCAAGGATTTATCAATTTACCTACTTTATTTTCCAGGTGTCTACAAGACCAATTGAGTACTTTAAAATTCAGAATGAATTCAACATGAGTGCAGTATGTTACTCCCCGTTGGATTGCAACCTTGTCGTGGTCGGGGAGCTTGTGTGTCTCAGTGACCCATAGAGCTATGCCAGCAGGAGATTCGTCTCCTGTTAGGGTCTCCCATGCTGGACAGGTCAAAGGGTAGAGGCGAGATGAAGAGCGATCCACTGGTCCTCCAGGTTGGAGGTTGAGCACATAGTTAACAACCCTGTCTCGTAAAACAAATATGTTACAGATACAGCAACTGAAGGAATCAACAGGAGTGGAGGACCTTCGTTGCTGCCCTACATGCCAGGACGCATAATAGGCAGTAAGTAAGTAAGTAAGCAGTATGTTGATGATTTATTAGTAGCCAACAAAAATGAATCCAGTAATCGGAAAGATACTGCTCAACTACTAAACCATTTAGCTGATTTGGGTTATGTAGTCTCCCAGCCAAAAGTACTGATGGCCCAGGAGAAGGTAAAATTTTTGGGAATTATAATTTCGGCGACCGAAAGAAGTCTCGAGAAAAGTAGACTTGAACCCATCTTGGATCCCTAGTGTTGTCCAATGAACCAGATATGATAAGGTAAAGGAACCGCTCGGAGGTAGTGATCATAATATGATTAGTTTTAATCTGCAATTTGAGAAGGAGAAGGTTAAATCGGAAGTGGCAGTGATGCCGTTGAACAAAGGGGACTATGAAGGCATGAGAGGGGAGCTGGCCAAAGTAGACTGGAAAGGGATCCTAGCAGGAATGACGGTGGAACAGCAATGGCAGGAATTTCTGGGCATAATCCGGAAGACGCAGGATCATTTCATTCCAAAAAGGAAGAAAGATTCTAAGGGGAGTAGGAGGCAACCGTGGCTGACAAGAAGTTAGGGATAGAATAAAACTAAAAGAAAAGATGTATAACACAGCAAAGAGTAGCCAGAAGCCAGAGGATTGGGAAACTTTCATAAGACAACAGAAGGAAACAAAACGGGCAATACGGGCTGAAAAGATGAAGTACGAAGGGAAGCTGGCCAGGAATATAAAGAAGGACAGTAAAAGCTTCTTTAGATATGTTAAGGGAAAAAGAGTAGCAAAGTCAAATGTGGGTCCCTTAAAGGCAGACACGGTGTGAAATTATTATCGGCAACAAGGAAATGGCAGAAGAGTTGAATAGGTACTTCGGATCTGTCTTCACTAAGGAAGCCACAAACAATATCCCAGATGTACTGGAGGACAGAGGATCTAAGGGGGTAGAGGAACTGAAATAAATTTTCATTAGGCGAGAAATAGTATTGGGTAGGCTAATGGGACTGAAGGATGATTAATCCCCTGGACCTGATGGCTGGATCCCAGGGTCCTCAGGGAGGTGGCTCTAGAAATAGTGGACACATTAGTGATCATTTTTCCAATGTTCAATAGATTCTGGATCAGTTCCTGTGGATTGGAGGATAGCTAATGTTATCCCACTTTTCAAGAAAGGGGCGAGAGAGAAAACGGGGAATTACAGACCAGTTAGCCAGTTGGATAGCAGTAAAAGGATTAGTCCAAGTCAACATGGATTTATGAAAGGGAAATCATGCTTGACTAATCTTTTGGAATTTTTTGAGGATGTGACAAGTAAAATGGATGAAGGGGTGCCAGTGGATGTAGTGTATCTAGACTTGCAGAAAGCCTTTTATAAAGTCCCGCACGGGAGACTGGTGACTAAAATTAGAGCACATGGTATTGGAGGTAGGGTGTTGACATGGATAGAAATTGGTTGACAGACCGGAAGCAAAGAGTAGGATGTGAACGGGTCCTTTTCAGAATGACAGGCAGTGGCGAGTGGAGTGCCGCAAGGCTCAGTGTTGGGGCCGCAACTATTTACCATATATATTAATGATTTGGAAGAGCGGAATTAGGAGCAACACTAGCAAGTTTGCGGATGACACAAAGCTGGGTGGCAGTGTGAGCTTTGAAGAGGATGTTAGGAGGTTGCAGGGTGACCTGGACAGGTTGAGTGAGTGGGCAGATGCGTGGCAAATGCAGAGTAATATAGAAAAATGTGAGGTTATCCACTTTGGCGGCAAAAACAAGGGGGCAGATTATTATCTCAATGGGGTTAGGTTAGGTAAGGGGGAGGTGCAGCGAGATCTGGGCGTCCTTGTACGGTCACTGAAAGTTGGCTTACAGGTACAGCAGGCAGTGAAGAAAGATAATGGAATGTTGGCCTTCATAACAAGAGGATTTCAGTATAGGAGTAAAGAGGTTCTTCTTTGTATAGGACTCTGGTGAGACCACATCTGGAGTATTGTGTACAGTTTTGGTCTTCTAATTTGAGGAAGGACATCCTTGTGATTGAAGCAGTGCAGCGTAGGTTCATGAGATTGATCCCAGGGATGGCGGGACTGTCATATGAAGAAAGATTGAAAAGACTAGGCTTGTATTCACTGGAGTTTAGAAGGATGAGGCGGGATCTTATAGAAACATATAAAATTATAAAAGGACTGGACAAGCTAGATGCAGGAAAAATGTTCCCAATGTTGGGCGAGTCCAGAACCAGGGGCCACAGTCTTAGAATAAAGGAGAGGTCATTTAAAACTGAGGTGAGAAAAAACTTTTTCACCCAGAGAGTTGTGAATTTATCGAATTACCTGCCACAGAGGGCAGGTGGAGGCCAAGTCACTGGATGGATTTAAGAGAGAGTTAGATAGAGCTCTAGGGGCTAGTGGAGTCAAGGGATATGGGGAGAAGGCAGGCACGGGTTATTGATAGGGGACGATCAGCCATGATCACAATGAATGGCTGTGCTGGCTCGAAGGGCCAAATGGCCTCCTTCTGCACCTATTTTCTATCTATCTATCTATCTATCTATCTATCTATCTATCTATCTATCTATCTATCAATCTATCTAGGGGGCGCCGTCCTGTATGGGTATGGCTGCCCAGCGTGCAGCTGTCCGTTTTTTCCCTCCTTTTTTTATTTATAGTTAGTTGAGTTTTTTTTGTTTTCGGAGTTCTAGTCTTTTTTATGTGGGGGAGGGGGGTGGGGAAGGGGAAACTGTTTTCTAGGGTCCGACCTGGTCGGAGAGGCAGCTTTTCTCAGGGCTGCACCGTCGACCCGTCCTCGCGGTCCTACCAGTGGGCCTGGAGCGGCGTTTCTAGTCTGGGACCGCCCAGAACCTCAGCTTCGGCGGCGGCACAGTGCTGGAGCGCTATCGCGGAGCGGGTGATGCCTTGCCCGGGTCGCCGCGCTGGAGCTCCGGAATGCTGAGACCGCAGGTGAACATCGTGGAGCTGCAGGTCTGTGGAGCGGCCAGCTGCGGGCGGCGGCGCTGAACTTTTCACCGGGAGCCTGGGTTCTCGCGACGAGATCACCAACGGTGAAGCTCCATCGAGCCGCGGCCTGTCGGCTTCGGAAGCCGCGGTCTCCAGTTGGGAAGCGGCCGCTCCAGGTGTCCCAAGCCGCTGAGAGGATTCTCCCGACGCCGGAGCACCATCCCATGAAGACAGTAGAGGATGTTGCAGCAAAGATCGGAACGGCCACCCCTATTTTCTGTCCTAGTTGCAAAGAACTCATTCTGGCAGATACCGCTGGACAAGAAGTCATCAAACCTCACCACATTTGCCACCCCATTCGGCAGATATAAGTTTCTGAGATTGCCATTCGGGATCAACTCCGCCAGTGAAGTCCTTCCAAAGAACTATGGAGCAATTATTCGAGGATCTGCCTTGCGCCATTATTGTCGACAATATCCTCGTCTATGGGAAAGACGTAGCGGAACACGACCACAATCTCAGGCTCATCTTGGAGCGTGCTGTCAAGTCAACCTCAAGCTCAATCCTGACAAGTGCAAGTTCAGGGTTCCAGTGGTCTCCTACGTCGGCCACATCTTCACCCCTGATGGCCTCAAACCGGGATCCGAAGAAAACTACTGCCATCACAGAAATGCCTGCACCCACTGACGTGAAAGGCCTGCAACGTTTCCTGGGCATGGTAAACTATCTCGGAAAGTTCATACCCAACCTCAGCGAACTAAGCTCCACACTGCGGCAGCTGACCAAAAAGGACACTGCATGGTCATGGTTCCAGCAACATCAGGATACCTTTGATGTTCTAAAATCCAAACTGACCAGTGTACCGACCCTGACTTTTTTCGACCTGAAACGTCCGGTGGTGATCACCGCTCGGCGTAGCCTTCCTGCAACCGTCTGATGATGGCACCCTACTACCTGTCGCGTATGCCTCTCACACTATGACCGACACGGAGCATCACTACGTGCAAAATCGAAAAGGAACTGCTGGCTGTCGTCTTTGCTGCTCCAAATTCCACGACTTCGTCTATGGCAACACGTTCACGGTTGAGACGGACCACCAACCACTGGTGACAATCCTGAACAAGCCTATCCATGCCGCGCCAGCTCGCTTGCAACGCATGATGATGCAGCTGCAGCGATACGACTTCTCTATTACCTACACAAAGTGTAAGGACATGCATGTCGCTGACACACTCTCTCGTGCTCCTCGAGCATCTTGCGAACAACACCCGCACGAACGGGAGAATTTCACGGTTCTCGGTGTCGGTCTAATCTCCAGCAAGCAACTGCGCATTCTGGCCGCGCACGCTGCCAATGATGATATGCTTCAAATCCTCTCATCCATCATCAAAACAGGCTGGCCAGACAAACAATCCAACACGCCCACAGAGGTGCAGCCATACTTCTTGGTCCGTGATGAACTGGTGGTTCAGGATGGTGTTGTCGTTAAGGGTCACAAGGTAGTGATACCTCATCGCTACAAGACGAGTACTTCAAAGAGGTACACAGCGGGCACCCAGGAGCCGACTCCACACTGGTACGCGCCCGGGATCTGTTCTACTGGCCCGGAATGGCCACGTACATCCGGGACCGCGTAGCCTCCTGCCCACTTGCAACAATCTTGCGCCTCATCAGCAGCGGCAACCCCTTCTGCAACAACCTCCACCAGCACTGTCTTGGTCGTCGCTGGCTGCGGACATTTTCGAATGTGCGGTAAGCACTACCTCGTTCTGGTCGACTCATTTTCCAACTGGTTTGAACTTGACCAACTGACCTCCTCACGTCTGAGATGGTCATCAAGAAGCTGAAAAGACACTTCTCAGCCCATGGCATTCCTGTCATTCTGAGAACCGACAATGGTCCACAGTTCACCAGCCACTTGTTCAAGCTTTTCGCAGACCGATGGAACTTCCAGCACGTCACAAGCAGTCCCGAGTATCCACAGAGTAATGGACTCGCTGAACGCGCTGTCAGAAGCACCAAGGACTTGCTGGAGGGAGCGCGCATTTCAAAGTCAGACGTCTATCTCGATCTCCTGAATCTCAGAAACATCGCAAGAGACGGAACCTTGGAGTCACCAGCACAGCGGCTGCTGTCGAGAGTGACGAGGTCTCCGTCCCCATCGCACAACAGCAGCTGGTCCCTCGGGTGTTGAAGCCCGCCACTATCCAGCAACGTCTCCAAGAGAAGCACGACATCCAGAAACGGTCATACAACAGTTCCAGCAGACCACTCCAGCCTCTACTGCCGGGCCAGGTCATCCGTCTACGAACTCCAACTGGTCATTCTCGTCTGGGCGTTGTTGTACGCCCGACTGATGAGCCGCGATCGTAACTTGTGACTGTGAGGGAGAAGTCGACAACACCTGCTTGCTGTGAAGGAGCCCCGACCACCGCCTGCTGATCCCTATGCTCCGCCGCTCCAGTTCCAGCCGCCTTTCGCAATGTCTCCTGCCCGTCCCCGCATGCCTTGCACCCCCCACGTCCCTCGGTCTCCACTAACCACGGGGTTACACCCACCGCATGTTTCCCCCCTCGGTCACCACAATCCTCTCCCGTGCGATTTTCACCTTCAGCCTCTCCGCCTAATCCTTCAGTGGAGGGAGGGGATGGTTGGGTCCGCACGCGCTCGGACCGTGTTAGTAGACCACCAGACAGGTATGGCGAGTATGTTTAATACACTTCCTTTCCACATTTAATCTTTAGGGGAAGGATGTAGATTGATGATGCATGTGAATCAATCACACTTAGCCAGCATCACTAACTCCACCCCATTATAACATTTATACTATCGCCCATTCCCAGCACTGTTAGTTGAAGCAGCTAGGATGTACTGACAACACCTCATTTTGTAATGCTGCCAAGTTACTGTGCTGATTAAAGATGTGTGTAAATCTTATACAGTCTGAAGTGATTTACACATCACCCGGCAAAGAAGGGCCTGAAACATCGGGCCCCGTAACGGCGACTGCGGAGGCCTCAATAGGCCCGACTATGGGTGGACAAGGGGATGGGGACTGGACTTTGTGCTTTCCCTCATAATGGGAACCATTGTGGAGGGATGTTTTTTATGTTTATTGTTAAATTCTTTAATGTTGTGTCTTACCTTTATCTGTGTGCTGCATGGCGAGACATATTTCACTACACCAATTGGTGTACGTGACAAATAAATGTCCTTTGTCCTTTGTCCTTATCTACCTAACATAGCTCTTGAAACCAAGTAGCTAACACCCTATACCAGCAAGGAGGGTGAATTTAAATTAACAGAGAAAGCACGGGAGGCCTTTGAGAACTTAAAAAGATCGCTGATGCAAGTCCCGGCATTTGGAAGACCATTATAGGAATGTCCTTTCCAGCTCTATTGCACCATTTAATCTGATTGTGCAACTTCAGTTCTGACTCAAAAGCATGGGGATAGACATAGACCAGTTGCGTATTACTCCTCTAAATTAGATCCAGTAGCCAGGGGACATCCACTTTGCACTCAAATTTTAACTGCATTATATAATAGTTGGGGGCGTAAGGTGGTGGTACCCAAAATGATGAGGCAGACTAAAAGTATGACTAACAGGTTCCCCTCAGAAAAACTGCTGAAACTACAAACTTTAGCTCAAAAGGTAAGCAGTAATTGTTTGGTCTGCCAGAAATACATTCCAGGGAAAAGAATAGGACGTGAAGGAGAAAAAACACCATTGCTATGGGTCCGTTTGAGACATTGCAGATGGACTATATCGAATTAGAAAGGTGCCATGGGTATACGTACTTACTTGTCATAGTCGATGTATTCAGCCGGTGGATCGAAGCTTACCCAAACCTTGATAACAAAGCGGCTACTGTTGTCAAGGTGTTAATGAGAGAAATTGTCCCTTGGTATCCCCATTCGACCTAGTTCAGATAACGGTCCACACTTTATTGGACAAATCCATAAATAATTTTGTGAACAACTGGGGATCCAGCAGCAATTACACTGTGCTTATCGACCACAGGCTGCTGGACTTGTGGAAAGGGCAAATCAGACCCTTAAAACTAAATTAGCCAAATTGAAGGCGGAGACTGGACTTGGACGGATTAAATTACTCCCAATATCTTTATTTCAGATGAGAGTCACGCCTGTAGAGAAATCTAGATTTAGCCCAGCTGAAATTATTTATGGTAGACCCTTGAAAACACCAGAATGCGATGAAAATAATTATTTTCCACCATATGACTGCGGTGATGAGCGACTATATTCTAGCATTGACCAGAGCCTTAAGGGATTCACATTGTAGGGTAAGAGCAGCTCATAGTGAGATGCCCTCGTTAGAAACTCCCATTAAAGTGAAACCTGAAGACTATGTCCTAATAAAGAATTGGGTGAGAAAAGCTTTGGAGGTTCGTTGGGAAGGACCTTACCAGGTTCTTCTAATGACTCCAACAGTGGTGAAAGTAGATGGACAAAATGCATGGGTACATCTCCATCATTGTAAAGGCATAAGTGGTGATATGATTGCAAACCTACTTCATCCCAGGCTCTCTTAGAAGCTCTTACAGATGGACTATCAAAATTGATGGATGGGATTCGCGCCCATGAAAACTCCTGAGGTGAAGACTCATCAGACTGGAATCATGAAGCTACGCCCATGAAAACTCGGAAGCTTGATGGAATTCTGGGAAGGTATCTCAACATCTTTTTGTTAGAACATTTGTTAAAGTAAAGCAGTCATCATTGTATTTTTGGATTATCATTAATGATGAGGGTTATCATAAATGATAAAATGGGGGAATGTTAAAATTGACCAAATTAAAGACACCATAAAATGGACGATCCCTGCATTTGTCAGAATTGCTTAACCTTTATCAGTGGAAATTTACAGGCTGTGGATAGCGCCAACCAGTCTGGGCATCAGATTGATATGTAAGGCTGAAGGATCCAGGTGTTCTCCTCATTTCCCCTCAAATTGATAAAATGTATATAATCCCTGCAAACAAACTTAAATGCATACAATTGATTGGTTCTTTGCAAGAGCCTTGTATATATTGTAAATAATGTTGCAAGACAGTTACCCTGTTAAGTGTTGATTGGTTGAAATGTTAAGCCCTCTCTGGTTTGTTTGAATCTCAGGGTAAATGTTGCATTATTCAAGGTTCTGTTAGCCTCTTCTAGGAGCTTCACCAGCATGTAAGAAGATTCTGTAATTGGCATGTGTACCTGTCAGTAATGTATTATTGTAATTTGCTATACTTGATTGGATTGTAAATGTACCACCCCACTGTAGTTCGGCCCCTCAAGGTTCGGGGACCTGTAAAAGGCAGCCCCCATGAGGTATGTTGTCGATCTTCTGGAAGAGCGCTTGGGACTGCGTGACCTTTTGGAGTGTTTCTGCTTGCACGAGGCTAAAGGGCTTGGCCAGGCAGATACAAGGATCGAACCTGCAGTGGTTTAGGTATCATATAGGGTGATTTGTTGTGCTTTCTAAAAATAAAGTTTAGTTGTTCCAGTGCTTGAATTAGTGGTTTATTGACTGACCTAGACTGGGGGGAAGCTTAGAAAGAGCTGATTTACAAAGTCACCATTGTCTTAAACATTAGTACTACTCTCGCATTCTTAGCCTCTAACTCCATTGAAGCAGTATCAGGTCATCTTTGCAATTTTATCCTAATACAAACTTGGTATTGGATTAACAACTCCTCTTTCAGGAGCACTGTGCTCCATTGGAACTGGAGAGAAAGAGAGTTTGATCTGGTTTTATCGACTGGCGGTGTTCTCTGAATGCAATGAACAATTGACAACGGCTCATCTACTGTAAGAGAGTGCCATGACTGCAGCAGAATTAAAGGCGGCAATGGAAACTCAGTCCCAGTGAATTTAAAAGAAGTGCAAAAAATTGACTCCTTGTAACAAAAGGAGTGTAGGAAAGTGGTCCTGAAGAGTAAAAAGCTTGTTAGGAACAGCCTTGGTGAACAATTGGTGTGCAGGCAACAATGGTTCTGTCAGTTAAAATGATTGAAAAGAGTCTGGGAATTAAAAGGTTCATTCATGATGACTAAAATTGTAAATAGCATATCAATAATGGCAATTAAAGTATATTCTTCATCCGTTAGTCGAGTTTATTTCATAAATACTGGCATCTCAATCCTGTGGAATTCCATCTGGGGATTTCAGGACGCTTTCTGTTTTTGGATTTGAAACTTGAGCAATAGCGACACATTAACAGCTTTCAGGAGGGAGCAACATACTGGTCAAGAAAGTGCAGGCAGAGCGGGAACAGGTTATAAAATGTGTAAGAAGGAACTGCAGATGCTGGTTTACACCGAGGTAGACACATAATGCTGGAGTAACTCAGCGGGTCAGGTAGCATCTCTGAGAAAAGGTGACGTTTCGGGTCAAGACACTTCATCAGACTGAGAGTCAGGGAGGGGGACACTGGAAGTATGGGAATGTACAGAACAAAGCAGCGTCTGCATCGATGACTCAGGAAAGGTGGAGCCCACAATGGTCCATTGTTGGCTGGGGACAATTTGATAATGAAGGAATGCAAATGGTGAAATTAGCAAGAGGACTAAGGTTGGAGAGGGACGGAGAGAGAGGGAATGCAGGGGAACAGGTAATATTCAGGCAGACAATTTTTAAAAAAGGAAGTAGGTAGGTAGTTCAGAAAACATCAAAGGGTGTCCTGTTCTCTAACTTGTATTTGGTTCTGAATACCGATGAGGTGTGGGTTTCCCTGGTGATTGTGGCAGTCAAGACCAAAGCACCCTGAGCGCCTTAACTTTAGAGGGAGGAATAAAAGAGGGTGAGGGGAACATTTAGGCTCTGATCAGGGAGTCTAAATATTATATGATTACAGGCACAGTTCTAGATTGCCCCCCCTGGTGCCAGGATTAAGCATAGCATGGAAGGGCTGCAGAATCTTATTGAAGATCATGTGAGTTCAAGTGAGTTTATTGTCATGTGTCATAGGACAATGAAATTCTTGCTTTCCTTCAGCACAACAGAACATAGAAGGCATTGACTACAAAGCAGATCAGTGTGTCCATATATCATTATATAAATATATACACACATGAATAAATAAACTGATAAAGTGCAAATAACAGATAATGGGCTATTAATGTTCATAGTTTTGTCCGAGCCAAGTTTAATAGCCTGATGGCTGTGGGGAAGTAACTATTCCTGAACCTGGTCGTTGCAGTCTTCAAGCTCCTGTACCTTCTACCTGAAGGTAGCAGGGAGATGAGTGTGTGGCCAGGATGGTGTGGGTCCTTGATGATACTGCCAGCCTTTTTGAGGCAGCGACTGCGATAGATCCCCTCGATGGAAGGGAGGTCAGAGCCGATGATGGACTGGGCAGTGTTTACTACTCTTAGTAGTCTTTTCCTCTCCAGGGCGTTCAAGTTGCCGAACCAAGCCACGATGCAACCGGTCAGCATGCTCTCTACTGTGCACCTGTAGACGTTAGAGAGAGTCCTCCTTGACAAACCGACTCTCCGTAATCTTCTCAGGAAGTAGAGGCGCTGATGTGCTTTCTTAATAGTAGCATCAGTGTTCTCGGACCAGGAAAGATCTTCAGAGATGTGCACGCCCAGGAATTTAAAGCTCTTGACCCTTTCAACCATCGACCCATTGATATAAACGGGACTGTGGGTCCCCATCCTACTCCTTCCAAAGTCCACAATCAGTTCCTTGGTTTTGCTGGTGTTGAGGGCCAGGTTATTGTGCTGGCACCATATGGACAGTTGCTCGATCTCTCTTCTGTACTCTGACTCATCCCCATCAGTGATACGTCCCACAACAGTGGTGTCGTCAGCGAACTTGTTGATCGAGTTCGAACTAAGACCGGCTACGCAGTCATGAGTATAGAGTGAGTACAGCAGGGGGCTGAGCACGCAGCCTTGAGGTGCTCCCGTGCTGATTGTTATCGAGTCTGACACATTTCCACCAATACGAACACCAATACAATGAGGGTGAATATGGGATTCATATGGTCCACATTAATAACACAGGTGAGAAAATGCATGAGGATCTTCTGTAATATTTTAATGAATTATGTAGGAAGTGGGATCTCAGTGCTGGCACTTTCCAAATTATTTCCTGTGTGACGTAGTAGTGAGTGTGGTAGTAGAAGGAGAACACCTGCAAGAGGTACAGTGTGGAAGGGAGAGCTTTGTGTTTCCACAGGAGCTGGACCTAATCTGGGGAAGGTAAACCCTGTATCAGCAGAATGGTTTTCACGGAGAAGATTTACTAGTGCTATAGAAGAAGGACAAGGGAGGCTATGGTACAAATTTCTACAATATTAATTGGGCCAAAAGCAGTATTTTCTGCAATTTTGTTTGATGTATTATTGGGAAGGATGCAATTTCACTGGAGATGGTGCTGAGGATATTCACCAAAATATTGCCTGCAATAAGGTGTTTTGTTTCAGTGGAATTGATAGAATGGATTTGAACCAGCAGTAGGGAGGCTTCGAAAGCTTTACAAAATGTTAATGGGACTGGTAGGGTATTTAGTATAGATAGCAGAGGAGTCTGAAATCAGAAGACATTTTGTTTAAGGTAAGAGGTTTATAGTGGATCTCAGGAAGAGTTTTTTCATCCAGAGGGTGGTTGTGAATTTGGAATGTGCTGTGGAAATGGGATCAGTGTAGATAAGTAATCAATGATCAGCATGGAACATGGGATGCCTAAGGGCCTGTTTCTGCGCTTTATGGTGCATTGATTCCTTAAAATGAGATTGACATGATATTTATGGTCTTCCAAAAGACATACAATATAGTGTCACACAATAGGCTGCTAGCGAAGTTTGAAGCCCATGGAATAAGAGGGTCTGCAACAGCATGGATAGAAAATTGAATATGTACAAAGCACAATTTTCATATTTATGGGTGGCCCAATATTTGGAGCTTCAGTTGAATATTGGGAGGTTAGAACAGACATCAAACAGATATGGACAGACTGGTAAAATGGGAGGATGATGGTAGATGGAACGTGAAGTGATATTGGGCAGCAGAGTGGAGCAGCAGGTAGAGTTGTTGCCTTCCAACTCCAGCGACCTGACTGCAATCATGACCTCTGGTGTTGTCTTTCAATTTGCAACGAATGGATCGACTTGGCTTATATTGACTGGAATTTGGAAGGATGAGGGGATCTTTTAGAAACATATAAAATTCTTAAGGGATTGGACAGGCTAGATGCAGGAAAAATGTTCCCGATGTTGGGGGAGACCAGAACCAGGGGTCACAGTTTAAGAATAAGGGGTAGGCCATTTAGGACTGAGATGAGGAAAAACGTTTTCACCCAGAGAGTTGTGAATCTGTGGAATTCTCTGTCATGGAAGGCAGTGGAGGCCAATTCACTGGATGTTTTCAAGAGAGAGTTAAATATACCTCTCAGGGCTAATGGAATCAAGGGATATGGGGAGAAAGCAGGAACGAGGTACTGATTTTGGATGATCAGCCATGATCATATTGAATGACCTATGGCCTACTCGTGCACCTATTTTCTATGTTTCTATGTTCCTATGCATTTTCTTCCTATGATTGTGTAAGTTTCTTTTGCCTGCTTAGATTTCCTCTCACATCCTAAAGATACGGGGCTTAGTTGGTTAATTAAGCGCCGTAAATTGCCCCTAAGTTTTAGAACCTAGAGAGAGTTGATGAGAATGTGGGATGGGCAAAGTGAACAGAAAGAGTTGCTAGATGGTCAGTTTCCACTCTGTGGATTAAAGGTCCCATTTCCGCACGGGATGTTGTAATTTGCTAAGATCAATGAGAAGAGGCAATATAAATAAAGGGCACAATTCTACAAAAGGCACAAGTACAGAGACTCTGAGAATACAAGTGCACAGTTTATTGAAAAGGCAGGTAGTTTAAAAAAAAAGCATACGGATGCTGAACTTCTCAAAAGCAAGAAAGTCATGATGAACTTTTACAAAGTAAAAGTTTGGCCATCCAATTCCTGGAGAGATACAAAAGCTTTAAAAAGGTGTAGAAGATATTTATTAAATATGGATCAGGAATGTGAGTTATGTAGATAGACTGGAGAAGCTAAGATTATTTTTCTTGAACCATATGAAGGAATCTGACAGAGATACAGTAGACCACCACATTAAGGAATTATTGTGTTCCTTGAAAAGATCATAATTTTCTACAAAGCAAACCCATGACAAAATTTATTGATTCAGATTCAGATTTAGATTATATTTACATCTGTGGGAGGAAACCGGAGTACCGGAGAAATCCCTTGTGGGCACAGGAAGAATGTACAAACTCCACAAAATTTGGAGTCTCAGATTCCACCCGCAATCAGGATCGAACCCAGGTCTCTGGAGCTGTGAGGCAGCAGCTCTACTGCTGCACCACTGTGCCACCCCATTTTGCCTTCATTTTGACTTTCGGTAAAGCTCCTGGTCCTCCAGCTGGTCAAATATCAGTCGGGAAGGTAGTCGAGTACCCTGTAATCAAAGCGACATGGAGGATACAGAGTGTCGAATATAGTTTTCAGTATTGTAGCACAACAGTTCCAGTGACAAAGTTCAATGCTCGTAATGTGGTAGAGGAGAATCGGACTGTACCCCAGCTTATGGAAAGACCAATCAAAAGACAGATAACAGAAGGGAAGAAGCTTATCCTGAGTCTGGTGATTCGCATTTTCAAGCTTCTGTATCTTCTGCCCGATGGGAGAAGAGTGAGTTGGAAGGTTAGTGATCATTCGAGGTAGGTGCAATGACTCCTCCTGGCCTAAGGGAATGTACAACAGGTGAACTGCATAGGTCCTGAAAACTCCAATCAGCCAATCAAAATGCCCGGTCAGCGAAGGAGATTGCCTACGGCTGCCCTCGAGTGCCTGTAAGTAAATAGCGACCCCACAACCACTGCACTACGAGTGAAAAAGACCGATGCCGACCACATTTTACTCGTGGAAAATGTTTGGATATCCTGAAAAAATTTCCGCGACCTAGCTGAGGCCGCGAGTATGCGGGAACTTCCTTCGAGCATGAAGGAGAGTTCCAGCGACCTCATAGGACCTCCTTGGACCTCGTGTCGACCATGCTGAGAGTTTGAATCCAGGGCAAACTCGTCTAAACTCGCAGAATAGGTCGCCCAAGTGGGACAGCCCCTTTATTGCACTATAATTGTTTGTTTTTTGAGTTTGTGTGTATGTGTATATATACACTGAACGTTTTTTCCTTTTGTTTATGAACTATGTTTACATATTCTGTGGTACTGCAGCAATTAAGAATTTCATTGTTCTATCTGGGACATATGACAATAAAACACTCTTGACTTCAAAGGCTACTGCGGAGACTTTAAACTAGAATGGTTGGGGGGAGGGACTCAAATAGAGGAAGCTAGTAGACAGTGTGTGAGGCAGGAGGCAAAGAAGGGAAGCACTCAGTCCCAACATGTAGGGGGGGGAAGAAGAAAAAAATAATAAACAGAGAATAAGAGGTGGTGGGTTTCTTAAATGTGTGAGCAGAGAGACAGAGGGGTGTAAAATGAGGATAGAAGCAAAAGGTAGCAAGGTGAAAAGTAAACGTGGCAGGCAGACAAATCCAGGGCAAAAATCAAAAAGGGCCACTTTTCAACATAATTGTATAAGGGGTAAGAGTGTTGTAAAAACAAGCCTGAAGGCTTTGTGTCTCAATGCAAGGAGCATTCGTAATAAGGTGGATGAGTTGAATGTGCAGATAGCTATTAATGATTATGATATAGTTGCGATCACGGAAACATGGCTCCAGGGTGACCAAGGCTGGGAGCTGAACATCCAGGGATATTCAATATTCAGGAGGGATAGACAGAAAGGAAAAGGAGGTGGGGTAGCGTTGCTGGTTAGAGAGGAGATTAACGCAATAGAAAGGAAGGACATTAGCTTAGAGGATGTGGAATCGATATGGGTAGAGCTGCGAAACACTAAAGGGGCAGAAAACGCTAGTGGGTGTTGTGTACAGGCCACCTAACAGTAGTAGTGGAGTTGGGGATGGCATCAAACTGGAAATTAGAAATGCGTGCAACAAAGGTAAAACAGTTATAATGGGTGACTTCAATCTACATATAGATTGGGTGAATCAAATTGGCAGGGGTGCTGAGGAAGAGGATTTCTTGGAATGTATGCGGGATAGTTTTCTAAACCAACATGTAGAGGAAGCAACGAGAGAGCAGACTATTCTAGACTGGGTATTGAATAATGAGGAAGGGTTAGTTAGCAGTCTTGTTGTGCGTGGCCCCTTGGGCAAGAGTGACCATAATATGGTTGAGTTCTTCATTAGGATGGAGAGTGACATTGTTAATTCAGAAACAAGGGTTCAGAATTTAAAGAAAGGTAACTTTGAGGGTATAAGATGTGAATTGGCCAAGATTGACTGGCAATTGATTCTTAAAGGGTTGACGGTGGATATGCAATGGAAGGCATTTAAAGACTGCATGGATGAACTACAACAATTGTTCATCCCAGTTTGGCAAAAGAATAAATCAGGGAAGGTAATGCATCTGTGGATAACAAGGGAAATCAGGGATAGTATCAAAACAAAAGATGAAGCGTACAAATTAGCGAGAAAAAACAGCCTACCAGAGGACTGGGAGAAATTCAGAGTCCAGCAGAGGAGGACAAAGGGCTTAATTAGGAAAGGGAAAATAGATTATGAAAGAAAACTGGCAGGGAACATAAAAACTGACTGCAAAAGTTTTTATAGATATGTGAAGAGAAAAAGATTAGTTCAAACAAATGTAGGTCCCTTGCAGTCAGAAACTGGTGAATTGATCATGGGGAACAAGGACATGGCAGACCAATTGAATAACTACTTTGGTTCTGTCTTCACTAAGGAAGACATAAATAATCTGCCGGAAATAGCAGAGGACCGCGGGTCAAATGAGATGGAGGAACTGAGTGAAATCCAGGTTAGCCAGGAGGTGGTGTTAGGTAAATTGAATGGATTAAAGGCCGATAAATCCCCAGGGCCAGATAGGCTGCATCCCAGAGTACTTAAGGAAATAGCCCCAGAAATAGTGGATGCGTTAGTGATAATTTTTCAAAACTCCTTAGATTCTGGAGTAGTTCCAGAGGATTGGAGGGTAACTAATATAACCCCACTTTTTAAAAAGGGAGGAGGAGAGAAAATGGGGAATTACAGACCAGTTAGTCTAACATCGGTAGTGGGGAAACTGCTAGAGTCAGTTATTAAAGATGGGATAGCAGCACATTTGGAAAGTGGTGAAATCATTGGACAAAGTCAGCATGGATTTACAAAAGTTAAATCATGTCTGACAAATCTTATAGAATTTTTTGAGGATGTAACTAGTAGAGTGGATAAGGGAGAACCAGTGGATGTGTTATATCTGGACTTTCAGAAGGCTTTTGACAAGGTTTCACATAAGAGATTAGTATACAAACTTAAAGCACACGGTATTGGGGGTTCAGTATTGATGTGGTTAGAGAACTGGCTGGCAAACAGGAAGCAAAGAGTAGGAGTAAACGGGTCCTTTTCAGAATGGCAGGCAGTGACTAGTGGGGTACCGCAAGGCTCAGTGCTGGGACCCCAGCTATTTACAATATATATTAATGATTTGGACGAGGGAATTGAATGCAACATCTCCAAGTTTGCGGATGACACGAAGCTGGGGGGCAGTGTTAGCTGTGAGGAGGATGCTAGGAGGCTGCAAGGTGACTTGGATAGGCTGGGTGAGTGGGCAAATGCATGGCAGATGCAGTATAATGTGGATAAATGTGAGGTTATCCACTTTGGTGGCAAAAACAGGAAAATAGACTATTATTTGAATGGTGGCCGATTAGGAAAAGGGGAGATGCAACGAGACCTGGGTGTCATGGTACACCAGTCATTGAAAGTAGGCATGCAGGTGCAGCAGGCAGTGAAGAAAGCGAATGGTATGTTCGCATTCATAGCAAAAGCATTTGAGTATAGGAGCAGGGAAGTTCTACTGCAGTTGTACAGGGTCTTGGTGAGACCACACCTGGAGTATTGCGTACAGTTTTGGTCTCCAAATCTGAGGAAAGACATTCTTGCCATAGAGGGAGTACTGAGAAGGTTCACCAGACTGATTCCTGGGATGTCAGGACTTTCATATGAAGAAAGACTGGATAGACTCGGCTTGTACTCGCTAGAATTTAGAAGATTGAGGGGGGATCTTATGGAAACTTACAAAATTCTTAAGGGGTTGGACAGGCTAGATGCAGGAAGATTGTTCCCGATGTTAGGGAAGTCCAGGACAAGGGGTCACAGTTTAAGGATAAAGGGGAAATCTTTTAGGACCGAGATGAGAAAAGTATTTTTCACACAGAGAGTGGTGAATCTCTGGAATTCTTTGCCACAGAAGGTAGTTGAGGCCAGTTCATTGGCTATATTTAAGAGGGAGTTAGATATGGCCCTTGTGCCTAAAGGGATCAGGGGGTATGGAGAGAAGGCAGGTACAGGATACTGAGTTGGATGATCAGCCATGATCATATTGAATGGCGGTGCAGGCTCGAATGGCCGAATGGCCTACTGCACCTATTTTCTATGTTTCTATGTTTCTATGTTGACTTGACTCATGAGCTCTTTGGTTTATTTTTGATTGTTTTTCACTTTACAGATTGAGTAATCTGTCTTTGGTCATCGCGAACCGTTACCACTAACATTCACTACTTAAACAAATCCGTTCAATGCACCTTGCTCCAATCATTATCCGTCATCCATTTTTCTTCCCACTCAAATATTTAGTTACTGCCTTTACTGGTGACTTTTAATAAAGTGCAAACATTATTCTAATTTTGTTGCAAGCCTTTTCTTTGCTTTTAAGCAATCGGGTATAATACTTCCACATAAAGCTATTTGAAGGTAAAATGTTAGCAAGGCTGTTTGGCCCTTAAAGCATTCAGGATATGATGCCCTGTCAGAGTTACTGTGATATGTACAGGACAATATTGTAGGTATATATCAGATGCCTGCTTGTTACATCCATCTGAAAAACAGACACGTGCATGTCACTCTTGTTGAAGGACTAGTCTTCCAGGCCTCCTGTTCATTGCAGAGACATACTCCAATTTTCCCTGACTGTTTGAGAATTTCTGTCTGAAATAAATTGAACAGATAGCATCAGGGGAAAGGTTTACCTCAAAGCAATTCAATTATTATAAAAGCCCCAATAGTGACTCGTCTATCTTGAGGAAGAAGCATGTTGTTTTCATTTGCTTTGGCTCTGCGTAACTCCGGTCCCACATCATTAACTTTGATTCATAACTTTCCTCCGGTGGAATTTTAAACCACCCGTAAACAAATTGTGGATTAAAATGCTGCACAAAACTACTGCAGAGGTGCAAAAAGAGATTGCCGACAGTATTTTCTTTCTCAGGTCAGGAAGAAAAGGCTATTAACTACCAACCACGACTTCAATGCTCACATCCGAAGAATCAATAATACAGCACACTGCTTTTGGGTGTTACCTGGCCCCTTCCAGTCATCTGTCAACTCCCTCTGAATTTCGCTGTAGAGTAACTGATCAGGATAATTTTAAAAAATGTCTATGTAATTTGATGAGATCTGTGCATTTATCTTCCTTCACATTCCTGCCCTTCTAACCCCATGACCTTGGCATACTGTTTTCTGGTATGATAATGGCCACAGAGAAGCAAGGAAGACAGGTTAGGAAATGCCCCACTGCCACCAAATTCCCTCTGCAATCAGTGACACTGGAGTTATTAGGCATGTCATTGCTTCCCTTGAAGATCGGGCTGGAAAATCCTGGAGGTAGCAGGAACTAGCATTGCTGCCATTTCCCTCCCAGTAGTTCATTTGGCCTCCTGCCAGATATGAAGTGGGAGACCAGTGGGACTCTCACAGATTTTTTATTCTTTTTCATGGAAGGTAACACGCCTTTTACTGCTTTTAACATTCCATCTGTGCAGGATTCATACCGACGCTGGGGTTTCTGTTTTTAATCGTAAGAATACATTTAAAAAATTCCACTGCAATTCACATAGAATGCAACAAAAATACCACGATGCTGTAATAAGTGTAAACCACAAATATTTTTGCACTGTTTTATTAAAGTGGAATAACTGACAGGGAGATTAAGATTCATGCATAAATCAATTTGCATTGGCAAACTGCACGACCTATTCGTCCTTTAGACTCAAGAATGACGTGGTCCAATGATTTTCCTATTTTACTCTGTTTGCATACAGGGACACTCCCTGCTGTTTATTCTATATATGAAGCACAAATGTGAAGAGTGCATGTCTGCAGGGAATATGTAGGAAAAAGACCTAATAAATAAAGGCTTTCCTCCTTTCGTGTATTTCTCAGTACCGATGATACAAAAGGGCCAGGGAACTGAAATGTCTGCGGTGATTAAAAAGGCTGATCACTTGTAAGAAATCTGATATCAGAGCTACGAATTCCCATCAGAATCTGCATAAAACCCCGGAGGTGTTCGTAGGGGGTGGTTGTTTTGACTTGTGGATGCTTGGTGCAATACCAAAGCCACAGCAAGAGAAAGCATCGGAAACGGATTCTCTCTTGAATACATGGAAATATATTTTCTTAACCACACAGGCAGCAGGATGTGTAACGGTAGTTTATAAAATGTGAGAACCAATGTGTTTTTACAGCTTCACGTCAACGGCAGGGTGAAAACCATTCACAGCCCCGCATTCTTTTGTTAATTGAAGGTGAAGTCGAATGGGGGAATTTAATGCAGCAAGTGTAACTCAGGATTGAAAAATATATATAATTAGGTATTGAACAAAACAGCCCCTTTTTGTGGCTATGGTTGCAATAATAATTGAAAATGCACATTTATATTTCATATTCAACTAGTTCTGGATTTATTTTGCACCTATTTAAGATTTTCTCAATTCCACTATTACAAGCAATGAAATAATGACTTTTAAGGACAGCTGCAATTATTATTTGGCTGCAGTGGTAGTGAACGGATAGTGCAGGATGTATGGTGTAGCTATACCATTTTTTGCCTTCTTTTCTGTCTCTATTTGGTTTCTTCCAGGTCAACATCTGATTGCATAATTTGAACAATGTGATAATTTCAGTATTTTGGTATTTTATTATTTTTCTGTTCACTTTTTTAAGGGCTGCGCAGCAGATCAGCTGACAGAGCTGCTGCTTCACAGCACCAGAGACCTGGGATCAATCCTGCTCTCTGTGCTGTCTGTGTGGAGTTTGCATGTTCTCCCTGTGACTACGTGGGTTTCCTCCGAGTGCTGTTTCCTCCCATAACCCAACGACGTGAGGGTTTCTCGGTTAATTGGTCTCTGTAAATTGTCCCTAATGTGTAGGAAGTAGATGAGAAAGTAGAATAACACAACTAATGTAAACTGTTGATCGATAGTCAACATGGAGCTGGTGGGCCAAAGGACCTGTTTTCATGCTGTATCTCTAAACTAAATTACACTTTAAATAGGTTTATGGTATTTGAACAAAATACATAATTGAAAATGACACAAGTGTGTGACTGGTGAAGTGAGATTGAGATTGATTAACATTATAGGTGGGGACCCCATCTCAGTTAGAATTGTAATGCTTTGGTTTTTTTTCAGTGTTCAGTCTTGTAGAACTCCTAACTTTGAAAGCTGACCCAATAATTGAACCCAAATTCAAGTTTAGGGAGCCCTTTTTCCCATGCCAACCAAGATGCCCCCATCTGGGGCCTGGCCAAGCTGGCCATCTGCGAGTCACGGCGCCAGGGTGGTTCTTTTTCTGGGGTGGTACTAGAGAGGGACTACGCCCTGTCCAGGGGCACCTTTGGGGATTTCCAGGACCGCTGGGCACCGAGGGGGTTTGAATGTATCCTGGACAAGTTTAGTAGTTTACTTAGTATATTTATTTTGTCTTGTATTATGGTGGTGGGTTCTGATTTGTTTTATTGCATTGTAAATTTTAATATTTGAATAAATAGTTTTGATTAAAAAAAAGATCCCCCCGCCTATACTAGTCCCACCTGCCCACATGTGGTCCATATCCCTTCTAAACCTTTCCATTCTATGTACCTTTCAAAATATGTTTAAAATGTTGTTATAGTACCTGCCTCAACTACCCACTCTGCTCCATTTCCCCTCAGGTTTCTATTAAATGTTTCCCCTTTCGCTTTAAACCGGTGTCTTCTGTTTCTTGATTCCCCTACTCTTTGTAAAAAAACTCTGTGCATCTACCCTGTCTATCCCCTTCATGATCTTATACACCTCTATAAGATCAGCCCTCATCCTCCTGCTCTCCAAGGAATAATAGCCTGTCCAGATTTTATGATCTTGGGTTAACCAAATGCTATATTAACAATTAACGGTATCTTTAACCTTAGTCACTCCTATAATGTAGGAAAAGTTGGACTACATTTTCAAGTAGCATATTTCCACAAAAAAATATTCTATCAATAACTAGATGATCTATTTCAGTTATTCTGGTTGGGGTATATATGTGACAAGGAAAGCTGAAATATCAAAGTGAGTAAATTCAGCAATTTGTAAACCCTCTAGTTTTACTACTTTTAAAGTATTGTCCACAGTTTTTGCTGCATTAAAACATGTACAATCTTTCATTACATGAATACACCAGTCTTGAGGCAATTTACAGTGCAAAATGTGATCATTTGGCCCATCATGTGCATTTGGCAATGAATGGAACATTGGCTGAGTTCTAGGATGTCAGTTACATGTCTTACATTAGAAGGAGTTTTTCTATAAATGGTGATTATGTTGGTTTGAATAAAGGTTAGGGAGTAATTTGTTTGTGATTTGATTTGGGAGGTAATAGGCTAGTTATAGAGACCTTACCCATATTCACCACCCCCCTCTGTGAATTGGGAGGCAGTGGTGATGAAGGAATTGTCAGACAAGGGGATGAGGCCTCAAAAATTGCTGTTATGCAAGAGAACAGTAATTTCTCAACTATGCAAGATGTGATAGATGTATGGAACGCCCACCCATGAAAAGAACCAATGCTAGCTTAATCAATGATGTTAATAGACAAGGACATAAAGGCAGATATTTGGAGTCTGAATGCAGGCGAGTCATATCCCAATGAATGGAGAAATGGACCAGAGATGCTCAATAAACATCTTCATATCCTTGAGTAGTGACAGAGGACTTTGAGAAGACCATGGGGGTCTTCTCTTTATGGCATGTTGGAAAGACATTTGTCTGATAGTTCAGCACAGCTTCAGAACCGTACTGAGAATGCCAGCCTTGCTGTTGAATTTCAGTATGTGGATTTGAATTTCTTTTCTCCTGACTTGCTTGGGAATGCTACCATTAAGCCATTGACCTGCCAAGGGAGGAGTTGTTGTTGTATTTTCAGTCATTTGCACATATTGGTCCAATGTTGAATATTCATCCAAAAACATTATCATTTTTAACAACTCACACTGAAATAAATGATGCAATTTAAAAAAAAAAATCTTCAGTTCAGTCACTGGATAAAATTCTGCAAATACATATACAGAGGTCAGAACTGAATTTGTACACCATAAGTTATGATTATATCTATGGCATTGTACAGAATCGCAGAATGATTACAGCACCAAAGGAGGCCATTCACCCTGTTAAATCTGTACTGGCTCCGTGTAAGAGCAATTCAACCAATCCCACTTCCCGCTTTCATCTCACATAGCTCTGCATTTTCTTTGCTTTCAGGCATTGAAGCAAAATTTGACAGAAAATACAATGGCAGCATTCAAATGTTATGTCTTTTTCAGAAATATTGTTTTAAGGAAGGAAAAGGTCACTTTCTGTATCAGTTTATGAAATATAATTAAGTACATTTCTGGAATGTATGAATAAAATGTTACAGTGATGTAAATATATATTAAGTGCCATCTTCTCTACCGCCACTAGTTTGATTTCACAGCACACATGTGGAGTTCTTTTGTTTCCTGAAAGGGTTACTGCTGTCCTCATTTCACTTATCAAGTGCGATCAGTCCACTGTCTGACAGTGTGAGGGCAGCAGCTTGTGGACTGTGGTGATCACGTCGGCTTCAGGAGACTGTGCCTCTCAGCAGTGCAGACTGAGCGTGGGGAGGTTCAGCTTCACTCTCCCTGCACTGAAAAATCCAAGCTGCCATTTTTTTTAAACAGACTGTAAATGATTTCTATTCCTTGGTTCACAGAACATCCGATGCGGTACCCAATCAGCTGAAAATCTCCACAGACGTCATTAGTTGTTTTGAGCACTGGTGTCTGCAGCTGCTCGGAAAGTGGAGCTTCCATTAGAGCAGCTCTATTGATTTCTGAATTAAAATGCACAAGGGTTAGCAGCAGAAACACAAACCCATCAAATGGCACGCACTGCCGAGGAGAAAAGTCACTTTTTTTTCATTTATCCAGCACTTTGCTGTCAGCTTGGCTTTTCATTTGGTCGGGGAAAGGGGTAGAAACCGCAGAACTCTTTTCGGGCTGTTGGATATGAGAGGCGATCAGCCATTTGTGGAGGTGCTGTGAGCGTGCTTGCCAGTCAGGCAGTGAAGCGCGCGCGGGTAGTTCCGCCCAGACGTGTGCCTTGCCATTTTCATTTTAATCAGTTTGATCAGGACGTCTGCTGATTCATTTTGCAGGACGGCCCCTTGAGAGGCAGGGTGGAAGCCTGAGGCAAACCGTCGTTGCATCATTGCAGCATTCCATATCAGCCAGACTGCAGCAAGCACGGATTAAAAACTAGCATTTAAATCAAAACCCACCCTGATACAGTGACCACCTCCCTGACACCCTCCAGATCGAAAGCAAAAAAAAAGCAGTTCTGAACAAAGGTTAGAAAAGGATACCGCACTCTGCTTCAACCAAGGTGATATTTTGGTGATATAAAGGTGTATCAAGGTGATATAAAATTCATCATCACCCATAAAGGCAGAAAAATCAAATATAAAAATTAACTATACCTGCTTTAGTCAAAATGTGTGATTTTCAGAACTGACAACCTTATTATGCAGTACCTCTTATTATTGATATTATTCTGCTCTTGGTTGCCATGGCCACATAGCAAGAGACATTCAATTTTCTGTGTTCCATCATTATCTATGAGGCCATCTGTTGTGGAAAATGAATTCAGCCTCATTTGCATGACTGATAAGCGTTTTTTTAATCTATTTAACAGAAGGTCATATGCCGGGGATTTGAAGCTGGTAAAAAGATGTGAAAAAAGCCTATCGGGAGGATGAGTGGGAGTGTGTGCATTAGTGGATGTATGTGGAAGTATAACAGATCCCTTAGGCCTGGTAGCCTATCGTGCTGCATTTGTCATCCTTGCCAAGGCGACATTTTTACCTAAGCTTCTGCACAGCGAAGAGTGCTGTTCCCTGCAGTCTGATTGAAGTCAGTGTTTTGCTTATTGTGGTGGGTGTAGTTTGGTTCTCTCTTTTTGTTGTTCCCGGTTTCTCTAAGTAGACTGCTAATGTTCAGATATTTCTAGTATGGATTTGATGACATTCATTTCTTTCTACTTGTGATCTGTGCTGTGTTTTAATAACTGTATTTGCTAAGGAAAGAAGGAATAACATTGGTACTGCAATCAGTGAATTAGTACAGATTTATATTTGGACGATGATTTAAAATAAATGTGCACTCTTGAGTATTTGCTGCAGAGTGCCTTTTTAGTTCATCTTTGAATCAACTGGTTCAGTCTTTAGTTGTGTTTGTTGATTCCTAGTAACAGCAGTATAAGCAGACTTCTCTGATTCTATACTCAGTCATTTGCCTGCAAATCATCTGGTGAAAGTTAGCCACTAATCTGTTATATGTTGAACAGATAGAAATTAACACAAAGCCGGGACAGAGCCTTGAAAGTGAGTGGAAGTTAAGTCTGCATGCACCATAGTTTCAAAAGCTTAAATTAACATCAGCAATGCAAGACTAATATTTTCCAAAAGTAAATATATGTTTTGGTCTTCCTTTAATTTACAGACATGGAATAAAATAAAATAGAATTGGTGGATTTAGGCCAAATATGAAAATGATCAACCTTGACCTAGATGCCAAAATTGTTAAAATTGTCCTACTTTGATTTTCAGAAAATTAGTTTATGTGCTGCAAAGTTTTAATGTTACTGAATCAAGTAAACATACTTAAAATGACTCGAGAGTTTGCTAAAACTAGGAACAGCGGAATTATTTGCACTACATATTTTTACTTTTAAATTTTAGCATATTAACTTGCATAGTGCATTTTACAAATCTTTTATTACTTTAAAGAGCTTTTATTGGACTACTTTGTGGAGCTGCTCAGTACTGTCAGACCCAAGTAAACGGTAGAAGCAGATGCTTAAAAGTTTAGCAGCGAAGCTGGTACTGAAAGCTTCAGGATAAAATTGCAAGAATGGTTCAATTCCTAACCATTATTTTTTTACCCAAGCTATGTTGCCTTTCTTTTTCTTGTAAGTTAATATTTGTTTCTTACAAATTCCAAGGTCAGTTTAATAAATGAGAATATTGACAACGTTCTGCTTCACTGCAAGGATTTAGTGATTACTTGTATTTTATCTCGGCGGCAATGTATTTGCTGGTTATTTTGAAGGCTGGCTGGCTGGCTTCATGTGGGATATGTTTGCGAGTGTTCTGTCAGCACCAGGAGCTGTCCATAACTGAAACTCTGAGCTTTGATTGACCCCCTACTGGCTAACAGGCAGACTGAGAATTACTCTTTTGCTTTACCTTAGTTCATATTGATTTGATAGCTTGTTAATTTGGAGTCTTAAAATATATCCAGCATATGCTTCCTTTTTGCAATTATACAAAATATTTTACAAAGTCCTACCCGGTTTTAATATGTTTTTCTTTGAATTCTCAATTGAAAACAATTACAATATTTGTCCAACTTTTTTACCCAAACTTTGAAAACCCCTATAATGAGAAATGTCTTGGAAAATTGATGTGGCTAATAAAATACTAACATAGTAACATAACAAATTAATTCTGGCGAGAACTTTGTGAATTATTTCTTAATTACAGCTCGCCAGTGATTTTGAATAGAAAAAAATTGCTGCTTTAACATTTCAGAAATTCATTTTAGAAAAAAAATTGTAATGTTAAACATTTGATCCTCAGTACAACATTTTGCATTGTTCTAAGGTAACAACAGTTTGTACTGTTTACAGTTATGAATATTAGTCTTTTATAAGTAATATAACTATGGGTTTAAATTAATCATTTACTTGACAATAGGAAATGGCATATATGTGTTTTAAGGTGCAAACAAAATTCAGTGCTCAAGGATTTAATCTAATAATTCACAGAATTCATCCAATTTAAAAAGTAATGATCTGAGGCAGATCACCCAGACATTATTACGGTAATCTGCAATGGTCTCTCAGCTCGTCTAATTTTCTTTTTGTAGTTGGGGTTTTATAATTTAACAAAAAAAAAATTGTGTATGATTTTATTTAAAAGTGTTGGAGAAATATTGCAGTTTTAATTTTAAATTAAGAGCATAGTGTACCTATCTTTTTGGTCAGGTCTTACATTCAGCCTTTCCCTGTATTACATTATATACAGCAATGCACACATACTAGACACACACAGCTCCAGTGATTCAAGGACCCATGGGTACTGTATTAGTTGCACAAGGTATACAACCTCAAACTATGGTCTAGTAGAATCGACCACAGAATTGATGACAGTGTGAGGAAACACTTGTCACTTTTGCTTCCATTGTTCCGATATCCATGAAAATCTCGGCCACACATTTTGATTTGGATGGAATACAACTTTGCCTGATCTAAGACTGTGGCTGAGGAAGAGGTAAGTCAGCAATATGCTAGTGATTTTAAATTGCTGCAGAAGGATTGTCTCTTAAGGGAGCTCATATTCGATGCATGCTACATAACTAGGTTTTCTGCAGTCTCTTGTCTGTCTGATGCCCTTAAGCTGAGGTTGTGTTTGATTCGGCAGCCTTTGCAGAATGTGTAGGCTTATTCCTTTTTCTTGTTTTATTGTTCTTTTTATGTGTGAATTTGCAGTTTCTGTCTTGGCCTGTTGATATTTCCACCTAGGACTATTATCACTTTTGTCCATGTGGCATTGCTATTAGCATACAGATGAACAGTGGTGGTCTTCGGGAGTTTTGATAAAACGCAGATGTCCAGGTAAAATGTGTAATTAGAGAATTGAGGTGGTGGAAATCGAGGCCATTGATGAAGTTTATTGTTGTGGGTTAAGTCTGGCAATCCTCTAGGCGATGCACTGCGGTATGGAGGGCTGGGTATTTTTTCTATGCTTTTGAGATGTTTCCCTTGTAGTCTCAGGCCTACTTTAGTGTGCAAAATCTGACTGCAGTGCAAAAGAAGTCCCAGCTATCTGACTTCTTTATGTCTGCTGTTTCACTGAAGAACCAGTAAGGTAATTCCTTCAGCCTTTTGTTTTAAAAATGGCAGAACTCTGATTTAGAGCATGCACTGAATGTCAATTTAAAAGTTGTTGTTACTTGGATAATGACAGAAAGTTGTAAGTTTTAAAATTGATGATGATTTCTTGCACTGTAATTTAAAAAATAAAAATGTTATGCATTAATTGAATAAGTTGTAATGTTTATGAACTACATTTGTGAATATGCACAGCATTCTATGAGATGCAGCTTTTCTGATTAGTGGAAGATAGAATGTTTATAAATTCAGGAGATTATTTTACATATTCTGTATAATTAGGGATTCTGTTTTATTTTGCAAATATAATTTGACCAGTGGTGTTGATAATCGGTGTTGTACATTTGGTGTCACCAAAACCAAATAAAACAAATATGGGTCAAAAATAGGGCCAGAAACCATGGCAGCAAAATGGAGTATTGTGGAGCAGCAAGTTGTGAACCTTGCTGGCAAACTTTTGCTGAAATTTTGAGTAGTGAAATTGGAAAGATCTATTTGTGTATAGAAGTAAGCTGGTGGATCTTTCTATGTATTCCTGTCTTTAATTATATTAAAGGTGCAGGATAGAAAATAAACAAACTTTGGCTTGTTGGAATAAATTTAAGAATCCTGCAGCTAAAGAACTGTCTTTCAAAAATGGAAAGCATGCTTCACTTTGTTGCAGCTACTCGGAAGGAAACAAAATATAGCTTGGAATCCACGTTTTGATAAATTAATGACCTGACTAATAGAAACAGTTATTGAGACACAGTTTTCCTTACATAGGAATGGAACAGTTGTTCCTGTTGGCGACAATTGATTATGTACAATTTTCTCCACTCACAAAATAAATTGTTCATTTAAAATAATCCTGTATGTGTCAAATTAAATGTCCATTGAATTACAAATATTGCTACTTAGTACATCTTCCTCATTGAAATGAACAAATGGATTAGCACCATGAACCCGTATGAAGCAAATAAATAAGGTAGTGCACCAAAACAGGAAATGTTATTTTTGGTTGAATATTATTATGAACATTGTTAACTTGCAACATTACAAAATCGCAGAAGTATGATGACACTGTAAATAACAAGTCTCAATATGTGTAAAACTGTTGTGTGATGGGGATATTGTACAGATTTTGTACTTGAACTTCCAAATACAGTACATAAAAACTGGATGTGTTAGATATCTGGATTTGGAAAAGAATCAAACAGTCACTGCACATTCCTAAATAACCCGCATCTTCCTTTGTTACTGATACCATGGCTTATATTTAAACTGTAAGGCAAAAAAGATCTAAACTGCATAATATAATTCATTCAAAATTTATCCTCAGCATTATTCCCAACTGAGAAAGTTCCTTTGAATGTTGTCAGAGCAATGCAAAGTATATTTTTTGGTTTAAGAGAAGCTAACTCATTTATTCCTGGTGAACAGTGATACTTTACAGTGAACAGCAAACTCGCAAGTACAAATTAAAAAAATAATAATTTAGCAGTGTTATCTTTCTGCTAATCTGCATATCTCTATTTCATACTAGCAATGAGTTTGTGTTGTTGCTGCAAACAATTTTTAAAAAATTGTAGGTTAAGAGCTTTACTTTGAATTTATTGCTTTCTGTAGCTATTTGAATGAATTAAATATATTCACCAGTAACTGAAACTTTTCACGCACATTTCTTTCTTTAAATGTTTGCTTTCATTTTAAACCCATAAAATGTTCAGATATACATTATTAGTTCTATATGCCTTGAATATTCTATGTATATTTAAGAATGTATTTTTCTTAACAAATCAGTATTGTATCCAATAAAACATATAATAGATCCATATGACTATGTTTTTTTGCAGATGTGGTACTAATTTCATGCAAGGAGTAAGAAATACCAATTCTGTTTTAAGGTGCCAAAATTATCTCTATTACCAGATAGCCAGAAAGTTATGTTTTGTTTCATTTTTCAATTTGTAAGTTTAACTGGCCCAATTTCAAATTCATAAGTTAATCAGTACTTTTCTTGTTCCTGTTTGACATTATTTATGATGCTATCCTTGATTCCCACATCATTAATTGTTTGCTACAATTTCAAAATATGAAGGGGCTTTTACAAATAATGGGTTGCAGGGGATGTTCAGATCCCACATCATCCCATCTCATGTTATCATTCTGGAGTCAAAGTAACAAAGAGGATTATTGAACTACATGAATAACTTCAATAGGAATCCCCAAAATAATGATTACCAAACAAAAGTTTTATTTATATATGAGTAAAAGCTTCATTGAAGCTATGCATGTCTCAGTGTCTGTCTGGGAGAGGTGGCATTGATTTGACTGAGCAGCAGGAAGTGCGGAAATCTGAAGCTGAGCACTCTACATCGTGATTTAAACCCTCCTAACAAACAAGAATGAAGAGGGGAGACAAACAATGTGGAAGGCTTCCTTACTTTTCTATTTTTATATTGAAGAAACTTTCTGAATGTATGCAGAATAATTAAAATGAATTCTGAGTTGGGCATATGGTTATAAGTGATAGGAGCAGAATTAGGCTATTCGGCCCATCAAGTCCACCCCGCCATTCAATCATGGCTGATCTATCTCTCCCTCCTAACCCCATTATCCTGCCTTCTCCCCATAACCCCTGACACCTGTAATAATCATATGGTTTGAGATTGCATTTGAATGGGTTGGTGATAGTTTGAAGGGATGGGGGTATGAGGTTAGGTTGGTGACAAGGCTGCATCAACCCTGCACCAAGGAAAACAGCATCTGAACAGTTGAGGGAGATAGCTCACAGAGGGTCTCACCCATACCACGGGGGCCACGGTTAAGTTAACACCATAATTCAAGTCAATTTCAAAGGGGAAATCATTGAAGTGGGAGCCTATGTCCTGATCTGTGCAGCTTCCTGCTGCCAGACGTGCTCCTGACTGGAACAAGGGACTGTCCTTTGCTGTGAACTCTTAATGTCACCTCCATCCTTGAACTTCCTTGCCTCTGGCTCCCTCAATACAACTGCAGCCTGCACTCCTCTCCTCTCCGTCTGATGCACACAGCTATGGCAAACAGGCCACTGAAACCCTGTTAAGTAGAAGTACATTGCCAATTGATGCAGACAAATTAAATGGAAGATCACAAGAAGTTAAGCTTTCCGGAACTGAGTATGGGATTGGTTTGTCTATGCCCAACTATTGTGTGAAAATCGCCCATAAATCAAGCAAGGAAAACAGACAATGCTGGAAATATTCAGCAGGTCTGGCAGCACCTGTGGAACGATGAAATAGAATTAACATTTCATATCATCTCATGGATATTACTCTGTTTTGTTTTGCTGATGGCTTCCGACAAACTTTGAAATTGAGACATGCATTCTTTAGAGAAGGTCCAAATGATATTTGGGATGTAACATGCTAATTGATTTCACAACAACCCCTATGCACCTGAGCAGCAGAGGTGCACTAATAGCCTTGTGAAAGTCACAAACGTCAATGGCATCTTTAGCTTAAGGCTCCAATATTGACCCATCTGTAGTTTTCCAGCAATATGTCCATGTTTAGATGGGATTTTTCACACTATGCTGCATAACATGACAAAGTAACAAGAATTGGAGCCAAAAGAGGCAGAGGAATAAAAGGAATCATCATTGAGGAAGAATTTAAGTTGAGGGAGAAATGGTCTGAAAAAAAGATAGGATAGAGATGTTTTATGAAGGGAACTCGTCATTCTCTTGTTTGGTGACACCAACCACTCTCAACACTGCAATTTTGTTCACCTCCATTTTATCTGCTGTATCTTATCAGACTGAATCACTGCAGATATCCTTCAGAATTATTCATGGTGAATAGGAACAGTTGCTGTTCTCTAAGCATGTTCTGCCATTTAATTGACATTGTGCCATGAAGAACATTATAATTTAGGCTACAGACTTTTCAGCATACTTTTCTCTCTTTTGTTTATTGACACTTTTCTAGTCTCATTTGTTTTAGTTTGATTAGTGTGGCATTACCTTACCTGAAATGCTTATGGCAAATAACATACCTCATGCAGGATAATGAATATATTGGAGAGCTCGGTGATTTTCTTGATCTTTATACGTTGCAGTTATGACACTTGGGTGACACTGTGGCACAACGTGAAGAACTGCTGTCTCACAGCTCCAGCAATCTGGGTTCAATCCTGACCTTTTAAGCAAAGTTTACAAGTTGTCCCTGTGACTGCATGGGTTCCATAGGTGTTCCAGATTCCTCTCACATCCCAGAAACAGGCTGGTTGGTAGGTTCATTGGCCACTGTAAATTGCCCCTTGTGTGTAGATAAAGGAGAAATGAATGGGAATTTAATGGGATGGATTAGCGTATAGGGTGTAGGAAGGAACTGCAGATGCTGGTTTAAACTGAAGATGGAGGGTCTTGACCCGAAACGTCACCTATTCCTTTTCTCCAGAGATGCAGTCTGACCCGCTGAGTTACTCCAGCCATGTCTATTTTTAGTGTAAAGGGTACATAATGGTCAGCATGCACTCTGTTGCCTAAATGACCTGCTTCCCTGCTGTATGACACTCTGATGCCATTTTTTATTTTCCAAAACGGTATTGTTTAACGATACTTCCTGGTAAATCAAAACTTTGAATTTCTTAATTCTTGTCCTGGTCAAGTCTTGTGATATGATTTTATTTATCTAGAAATAATTAAACTTAACTATAATCTCTTCAAATGATGGTTTTGATAGTCATAATTGGAATGAAATGGGCAATGGCTTCAGAAGACAATGCTGATTTATTTCTGAAGGATGGTCAATAAATGTGCACAATAAAGCAACACATTAAGCTACTATTTATAAAGTTCATGTATTATAATTTCCTGTACAACTAAATGAAATCACCATGTCAGTATGTAAGTCATTGGACTGGATTTTTGGCTGTAAATTTTTTTAAATATTATTTTTATCCTTGTAATATCATTGTTGAGGTGACCCATTGTCTTGTCTAACACATTTCATTGTACCATTGACCCTGTGTTAACCTACATATGACAAATAAAGCTGAACCAAACTGAACTGAACTGAACTGAAATCTCTGGAGTTGTATTTCCTCAGATAAGAGGAACATATTGGCCATACCATTGGTCTTGATGTCTTTTGCCTAAAGAAAGAAGCCCTAACCAGGACTTGCAATCCTGATTATTGCTCAACAATCTTTTCAATATCAATGGACAAAATTGAATTTGGTCATGTTAACCTTATCGGCCTGTCCCACTTACGCGACTTTTTCGGTGACTGCCGGTACCCGTCATAGGTCGTTACAGGTCGGCGAAAATTCTCAACATGTTGAAAATCCAGCGGCGACCAAAACAAGGTACGACTCTTTGTACGACTACTCACGACCATACAGGCTTCACCCCGTGACATGACGCCAAGGTGTCTCCTGTATGGTCGTGAGTAGCCTCCTCAGTCGCCCAAAGAGTCGTAGCGTCTTTCTGGTCGCCGTTGAATTTTCAACATGTTGAAAATTTTCGGCAACCAGCAATGACCTATGACGGGTGCCTGCAGTCGCCGAAAAAGTCACATAAGAGGGTCAGGCCCATTAGTGGTTAATGAGTCGATTGATGGTCATTGTCACAACTCAAATGTGAACAATGGCTACTGGGTAGTGGTATTTGTATTGGTTTATTATTGTAATGGGTAGTGAGATAGAGTCATAGAGTGATACAGTGTGGAAACAGGCCCTTCGGCCCAACTTGCCCACACCGGCCAACATGTCCCGGCTACACTCGTCCCACCTGCCTGCATTTGGTCAATATCCCTCCAAACTTGTCTTATCCATGTACCTGTCAAACTGCTTCTTAAACGTTGGGATAGTCCCAGCCACAACTACCTCCTCTGGCAGCTTGTTCCATACACCCACCATCCTTTGTGTGAAAACATTACCTCTTAGATTATTTTCCCCTTCACCTTTAACCTATGTCCTCTGGTCCTCAATTCCCTCCAAGTTGTTCAGTGCTTGTGAATTAAAATTGTTCAAACTGCAATGGCCGAGAATCAAACCCGGGTCAACTGCTTGGAAGGCAGCTATGCTCACCACTATACCACCAGCGTAACATATTGAGAAAAACCATGTGTGTGCAATTCAGGCAGATCATACCATATGTGAGTACAATCACATCATATATGAGTACAACATTTAGTGCAAAATCAGAAAGGAAACTTTGAGTGAAGAACATAGTGTTACAGCCACAGAGAAAGTGCTTAGATTAGTTTAGCAATACAGCATGGAAACAGGCCCTTTGGCCCACTGAGTCCACACCGACCAGCGATCACCCATACACTCGTTCTATCCTTCAGACTAGGGACAATTTACCAAAGCCAATTAAACAACAAATCTGCACATCTTTGTAATGTGGGAGGACCTGGAGAAAACCCACGCCGTGACAGGGAGAATTTTCAATCTCCACACAGACAGCACCCGTGTTGAAGATTGAACCCTGTTCTCTGGCACTGTGAGGCAGCAACTCTACCGCTGTGCCACTGTACCGCCCCTTGGCCGATAAGAAAATGGCAAGGGCTTCAACGAGATAGTTTGGCAGATCAGGAATACATTGTTCGCATTATTGAGATCTATAGGTAAGGTTCCTTGAGTAAGTTATGAAATGGTAGTCCACATTGATTCAACCGCACCCCAATATACAGTTAATCCCTATTGTCAAGGGGGAGGAATAGAATTGTTTTTTGTTAAAAATATCACAATCAACACAAACCCATTTATTTAAATTGACAATGCAATAATAATCTCAGTAGTACATATTCTAATGAGTCTAATTCAAACTCTGCATTAAGCAGCTGACTGCCTGCAAAGTTCACCTGCTGTCAGTCCCAGAGGTAGCTAATTATCAACATTTTTATTCAGAATGTAAAGCATATTGCCATGGTTGCAGAGAATTGGATGTTTTAAATTTTGGAATAGGCACTGTTTGCAGGCTCAAAAACATCTGATTCTCATGCTGCATGAGAGGAAGGCTGGTGCTACATCAGTGACAGAGACTTGGGAGTTCCTTAGAGATTTCTCCCAGTCTGCCAGTATTATTCTGTTGGATGTGCTGAGGAAACATGACAAATATGTGGAGGTGGGGTTCCAGTTGAACTGCCCTCCAAGGTTGGTGGGAGGAATTGCATGACCGTTGTTGACGCCGGCAAAATCTGTTGTGATGCGATTCTTTTTAACTTTTTAACTTTTTCTTTTGAGGCATTGACTTTTTTTGCCAACATCCTCGAGCTGCAGTCTGCTCTCCACTAACTCATCTGTACGACTGTTATTCATAGCTTAATTTAAATAGCTTATGTCGGTAGCTAGTACAGTTCTGGGAAAGAGCAATGTTGCCTCACAAAATCTGTCATGACCATCAGATGACCACCAAGTGAGCAGATCCGGTTTAGGTCACTAAATTTCATCATCACACTTCTCCCAGCATTCAGCTTAGAATCTGCATTTTCCTGGAAGGTGTTTTTCAGCCCACTCTGTTTGTATTTTGAATGGTTAAAGGGTTAACACATTGCAGATAGAAAAAGAAACAAATAACAAATGATGAATGATAAAGTTCTTCTAATCTGCCCGACAAATATGAGGGTAGGTCAGTAATTCAAGTGGCGACGTTTAACTCCTCTTTATTTATGCAGCATTGGAATCACTATTTTTATTCGTTCAGTAAGCTGTGTGAAAGTCTGATACATTGACTATGTATTTGCCATCCAGTGTGCATTATCAGAGATTTGTAGTTTCAGAACAAATGGGTGGAATGTTAATATGGCTGAGTGCATGCTGCTGCGTGCAGGCTGAGAATTAAATTGTGGGGGGAAAAAAAATTGAGCGAGGGAAGGCGACTCCAACCTACCATCTTCCAGGTTATTTTGGAGATGAAACAATGCTTGAGCAGCCAACCCACTCTCAGCCGGAATGTTTGCAATTTAATATTTTAATGAGGCCAGAAGCCCGACAGCTGCAGCAAGGTGATAACAGGCTTTGGAGAGATGCAAGCTCCCACTGTTCATGGGCCAGGAAGAACTGCATTGCTTTCGCTCTGACCCACCAATAGGGCTTGCAAATTGGACCCCTGCAGCAACTCCGTTGTACAATGGACGAAACCCCAGACTTACAGGTTTTACCTGAAACAAACTCCCACCACCACCGCCAATCCACCACCGTGATTCCAACTGCTTAGTCATCCCAGTCTGGTAAATGAGAATGCCTACACCTCAGATGATAATTTTATATATACTTTTGCATTCTAACTTTTTTTTCTCTCCAAATATTTGTGTAATTTCCCTTCTATGCAAATTTAGGTCAAGATCCTTCTTCAGGCCCAAACCAAAATGTCACCTATTTCTTTTCTTCAGAGATGCTGCCTGACCTGCTGAGTTACTACAACATTTTGTGTCTATCTTTGGATTAAACCAGTATCTGAAGAAGGGTTTTGGCCCAAAACATCACTAATTCCTTCTCTCCAGAGATGCTGCATGTCCCGCTGAGTTAAGGGCCTGTCCCACTTACACGACATTTTCGGCGAACAGAAACACGCTACGACTCTTTGGGTGACTAGGAGGCTACTCACGACCATATAGGCGACACCTTGGCGACATGTCGCGGGGTGAAGCCTGTATGGTCGTGAGTAGTCGCCCAAAGAGTCGTACCTTTTTCTGGTCGCTGCTGGATATGCAACATGTTGAAAATGTTCGGCAACCTGTAACGACCTATGACGACAGTCGCCAAAAAAGTTGCATAAGTGGGACAGGCCCTTTACTCCAGCAATTTGTGTCTTTCTGCAGTTCTTTCCTACGCTCATTAACTAAGGTTTTTTATAGTCAATGAATTCAAGTATGCAGGTGACATATGGCTGGCAGGGTGGTGGGGACAGGGTGTAGGGCAAGGGTATGGATTATGAGCTGTGAGGAGAATGCAAAGAGGCTCCAATGTGATTTTGGCAATTTGGTGAGCAGGCAAATGCATCGCAGATTAATTTTACATGAATAAATGTGAGGTTACCCACTTTGGTTCTAAACACAAAGGAACGTATATTTTTCTGAATGGTGACAGATTGGGGAAAATGGGAAGGTGCAAGTGGAGCTGAAAGCAAGTATTCAGGTCCAGAAAGCAGTTGGGAAGGCAAGTGGTATGTTGGCCTTCATTATGAGTTTGGGAATATGAGATTATGAGTATGGGAGCAGGAAAGTTTTGCTGCAGCTGTACAGGGTTTTAGTACCTGTGTGGTCTTCTGTGGACAGTTTTAATCTCATCTGGGGAGTGACCTTCATGAAGTGCAACAGAGATTTGCAAGGCTAAATCCTGGGATAGCAGACAAACATGTGAGGAGAATCATAGTCATAGTCATACAATGTGGAAACAGGCCCTTTGGCCCAATTTGCCCACACCGACCAACATGTCCCATCTACACGAGTCCCACTTGCCTGCATTTGGCCCATTTCTCTCTAAACCTATCCTATCCATGTACCTGTCTAAGTACTTCTTAACCATTACAAAAGTCCCTGCCTCAACTATCTCCTCCAGCAGCTTGTTCCATACACCCACTACCCTTTGTGTAAGAGATTGAACTTTCACTGAATAGAGTTATAGAACAATGAGATTTCATAGAAATCTATAAAACCAGAATGGAAAGAGGCAGACTAGAAGTTAGGAGGATTGGAGGACTGGGTTGGAGAGCTGGAGAGTCTAGATCAAAGGGTCGCAGTCTCAGGATATGGGATAAATTGTTGAGAACCGAGATCGACAGAAATATCTTCACCCAGGGAATGGTGAATATGAGGAACTCTCCATCACAGAAAGCAGTGAAGACTAAATCATTAAATATACTCAGCAGGAGGATGGATCAATATTTCAGCGCTGCAGGGATCAGTGACATCAAGAGAAGACTGGAGCGGGGTACTGAAAGGGATTATGCTGAGGCAGAGCAGACCTGGTAGTCTGAATGATCTATGTTGTAGATTTCTACAAAGAATCTTTATAGTGATTTCTATTAATATAAGGAAAGTTGCAGCTGATTTGTGCACAGCAAGCACCCCGAGAATCAATCGGATTATGATGGTGGAATTAGTTAAGGAATTGGTCAGGACATCTTGGAGAACTGTTCTAAATGTCCCTATGAGCCTTTGTTATCCATAATCAAAAATGAAGAATGCTTTCTGAGCATGGTACAGGAAGGATGCCAATATCTAGACAATCGACACCTCAAAGTACAATATAGTGGGGGTGGTGATGAGTTGGGTGGGGTTGTGATGAGTGGGAATCAGAATTCCCATCTTCCACGGATTCTGAAAACTTGGAATTTTATCCAGCATTTCAAAGTTAAGTTGTAGTATAAACAAGCTATTTAGAACTTGACCCTTCCAGTAGAAAATCAGAATTCATTGTATCATTCAAAGGGAAGTAGAAATCTGTAACTCTTTTCCTAAACGGCCCCTGGATGCTGAATCAAAACGTAGATTGGTCAACCTTGGTTCAGTAAACTCCAGTATTGAGGAAATCCAATATAATGAAGGAAAAATCAGATATAATACAGTTAGATAACGGAGCATGGTTAAGGGGCTGTGTGATGTAATCTTGTTTATTTTCTTCGATACAGTGGCATTGCTTTGACTTGCATTTAGTGGGGCCTTAATTGTAGAGGCAGTGTAACTAAAATTGCCAATTCATGTTAAAGCTCAATTGGAGTAGCATTACATAGAGTCAGACAGCAAAGAGATAGACCCTTCGGCCCATCCTCCTCATACTGACACGATTTCAGATTTAGATATCCAGTGGATCACAACAGTCATGGAGAGTCATAAACAGCATCATTCAATGCAGACCGAGGTGCTCTGCAAATTTCCAAGTATTTACATTTCTCTTGGGCCATTCACTTTTGTTGCAGCTTCAGCATTAGGGCGGTCGATACTCGAGCAAAACAATATAAGTAGATTCCCCCTCTCTTTCCCCAATTCTCCAGCAGTGATTTGTGAAATTTTCATACAGAATGCACATGAAGCATACTAGTTAACCAGCAAATTAGTTAACCATTCAAACAATAGTGATCAATGTTTAACACTGAGGCCTTGGTTTCATTTGTAATATTTTAAAGAACTGGAATTCAAAATGCAAAGTTTTGCAAAATCGAATTTCTAATTGTGTTGAGCACAACACCATCTTTTGTTGTGTTGAATGCGTTCAGTTTTCATGAAGCTACAGAATATGTATTTTCAGGGCAAGTAAAGATTGCCAACAGCTCTTATCATCTGATGCATTCCACTCTCATTGGGAGAAGCATTCACTGATAAGTCTGTGATCCAGACAAACCCCGTTTCCAAGGTGGTCTGGAGGATGACAAAGAAAGAAAACATAAAACTTGCAAAACGATTAATAATGGTGACAAAAATCAATCATAGAAAATACACATCGATAAACTTTCCATTGTTATCAACTTTTAATTAAATAGTTCTTGCAAAATTATCAAAACCTATGTGCATATTTCAAAAGTCAGGGTCACTAGTATTATAAAATAAGATAAATTCCGCTCGAAGTATGATTTTTGTGATGGTATGCACAGGTGTAGCGTAACAATACTACTAAAGAGTTAGACATTAATAATTTGTTTCCTGCCACATAATGCATGTGTTTATGAATTGTCTGTATTGGCACCATTTTGCCTACAAAAACACTGTTGATAGGTAATATAGTGGAACAGAGATCTATAACTTTAAGACCTGATTATTTAGTAAGGATTCAAAAAAATTACATTTATTTCCACAAAATGGAGAATTAGGGGTGTTAGTCAATATGTTGCGAGAGAATAGGTTACAGGGAAGTTCATATTCAAATGGGATTGATTTGAGAGCTGCCACTAACTCTGGGCCAAATGTTTTTTTTTGAAGTCTTAAAGAATGTTAGCAGGGAATGTTAGCAGGGAATGTCAGCAGGGAATGTTATACTTTACTTCTCAGGTGATGGTGTTGTAATTTTACAAAAGCCCAACCAACTTCAGTCTGTTCCTGCATATTTCTTCAAGGTCTGGTTCATCCTGTCTCTGTTTTGTGGGCTGGGAGGATTGGAAGTATCTGCTTTCAGAGCAGTCATTTAATGGATCCTAAATTAGAATGCCTGGATAAATTATAGAAACCGTTTGAGATGGATCCAAATTTGAGATAGACATGACCCTGAGTTCTTTATTCGATATGTGCTCATTTGCATTGAGACCACGAGCTTCGCCAGTCTTGTAAAGGATGCAAAAGCGTTGAAATGTTTGCAGTTTGAGCATAAGTGTAGTTAATAATTTGTACATCAACCTCATGGTTCTTGCTGTCTAATTCCATTTTACCATGGCTAATGCTGTCATAGTGTTTACTGTGCAACCAGCAGTTCTGATGGAAGGTATTACAGGAAATGTCGTCCTCTCATTGTGTGTCAGGAGCGAACTAACCTGATTTTTACCCCCGGCACTTCTATTTTCACGTAGCATTTCAGGCACTTTTATTCTTCTGATGTTCAGAAATTACTCAGTCTGCTCCTGAAATCATTTGATCCCTGTCGCGCATACGCTATGGCCTCAAATTACATGAAAGGTGGTGAATTCCTGAGCAATTTATCATTTGAGAAAGGTGATCGTCTGTGAGATACAATGCCAGTTTGGGTCAGCAGCTTGATAGTCTATGAAATATTGCATCATTTTGCATCATCAGCTTGTTGTGTCTGTCTGGGGCTTCACCTAAAGGCAGCTGCAACTGAGAAGTGATGACGCTAACGGAGGTTAAAATAAAAATTCACATGATATGAAAAATATTGATGGATGGCTGAAGATTACAAGCAGTAATTCTGTCTCAGGGTTCAAATGACAAACACATTTCCTTTGTGGTAAATTCTGAATAACGCAATAGGATTACTGCTTTGCAATCGGTTTGCCGCCCACTCAGTTTTCTCCATATAGCACCCTTCCAGGCAACTGTTAAAAATGCCTACATAAAACAATGTTGTGACTTATGTTACATGCCACCTCCACATCATACTCTAGCCATGGAAAAACCTGCTTAAGTAGACAGACCTGAATTTTGATCAACAGTATTCAAATGTTTGTTAAATGCTAATATTAGCAAAGAGTAACTGGAATAGTTGGCTTTAAAACTTCATTTCACAACAGCTGCCTAGTTAAAGTGGTGTGAAGTTGAAGTGGTGTGACAACATATCCAATACCTGCATTCCATTCAGGTGCCTTCACACCTCATTTCTGCTGTTCTGGTTTGTGGTGATGTTAAATCGCTCTGTAGCAATGGATGATATATGGTGAAAATGGATTGTACAAAAAATGTTTTCTACATGGCTTGTAAAACAGTTTGTGAGATTTTTTTACAACATTATCCAGTTAATTACATACATGATGTTTAATTCAAGATATTTCGGAAATTTATATTTGATTTGTTCATTTTTGCAACCCGCTGCAGAAGGAAGCATAGAGTTGATTTTGCTTATGCTGACAACCAGGATGGGATCCACTTGATGTCATATACATGTTCTTTATCTGCATTGTAGTGAAAACATCCCCAGCAAATATTTAAGCTTCTCCCTTTGAAAGTTGTGATCGAACTTTCCTTGAGGTTCAAGGTGAGGGGAAAAAATGTAATTGGAATCTGAGGGGTACCTTTTTCAGTATGGAACAAGCTGCCAGATGATGTAGTTGAGGCTGGGACTATCCCAACATTTAAGAAACAGTTAGACAGGTACATGGAAAAGACAGGTTTGGAGGGACATGGACCAAGCGCAGGCAAGTGGGACTAGTGTAGCTGGGACATGTTGGCCGGTGTGGGCAAGTTGGGCTGAAGGGCCTGTTTCCACACTGTATCACTCTATGAATGTGCTTCTATTATTTCCCTTTCAGGCACTGCCTTCCAATAATAGTTCTTGCATATTGTAATTGTCATATGTCCAGAAACGAACCAATGAAATACTTACCTCCTGCAGCACAACAGATACGTAAAGATATTACTATGTAAATATAATGATAGTGAGAAGTTCCTCTACTTCCTCACCCTACAATGGTGCAGTTGAACTGGAGCTTCAGCTGCTTTAGACACTGTCACACTGCATGGCAACTCAATTATGCTGGAGGTCTAATACTTGGGTTGCCTAAGACTAGGCTTTGTACATTTTCAGCCAAAGAAATGTGCTGCCTGGCCCTGTAACACCAAGGCCTGTTGGATCTCCTGCATGCTAACCATTTTAAGTCCCATGTTAACATGGGAGATGGGGGCTTAAGGGTGTGAGTAAAAACATACTTTAGTTGCAGGTCTCTCAGTTCAACACTGCTTTTGTTTTTAAGATGGGTGGGGTTCCCACAAGATATCCTGGTCCATCGTCCCTCTGCAAGGTGCTAGAAGGAGCACAACATGTAGAATAATTGTTCCTAACAGGTAATCTTGTCATGGGAGATAGACACAAAAAGCTGGAGTAACTCAGTGGGTCAGACAGCATCTCTGGAGAAAAGGAAAAGCTGTTACTCAAATTTGCGTTTGACCTCACTCTGAAAATGTAAGGGGCCAGGGACAGAAAGGTCAGTGTGGGAATGGGAAGGGGAAGTAATGTGTTTGGCAACAGGGAGATCAGGTAGGCCCAGGCGTCCTGAGCAAAGGTGTGGCAACCAGGCAAATTGGAGGAACAGCACCTCATATTTCGCTTGGGCAGCTTTCAACCCAGTGGTATGAATATTGATTCATCTAACTTAAAGTAACTCTTACATCCCCTCCTCTCCCCATTCCTCCCCCACCAGTCATACTAGCTTCAAAGTCCTGTTGAGTCTCATTGTATGTAACTCATTTTCACCTAGCTCCTAGCTAACAATGGCCTCTTTCCTTTATCATTGTTACTTTTTTGCAAATCTAGCATTAATTTGTTCTATATTTCTCTATTTCACTGTCTATATCTCTCCCTTTTCCCTGACTCTCAGTCTGAAGAAGGGTCTCGACCCAAAATATCACTTTTCTCCAGAGATGCTGTCTGACCTGCTGAGTTACTCCAGCATTTTGTGTCTATCTTCAGTTTAAACCAGCATCTGCAGTTCCTTCCTACTCAAAGTTGTCATGGGCATGAGTGATTTACAACAGGAAGTGATTGGTCAATGTTCCTGAATGGTGAGTTAAATTGATTTTCAGGCATATATTGGTGAAAGAAACAAAGCCATGTGACCCTGTTTCCAGCCAGTTATCGAGGGTGGCTTTGACAGAGAATGGTGATCATCAAATCTTCTGCCAATGGAAACAGTTAATCTTTTGTTACTCCACTAAAACTCTTGATCTTGAACATTGGTAAATCATCCTTTAGTGTTTTTTGCTATAAGGAGAACAGCTACGGTCTGTAGTCTTAACATAACTGAAATAATTCCTCTCTGGAAGCATTCCAGTAAATCTGCACTGTATTTCTGATGCATTGTCATCTTTTCAAGTGCCTGGTGCCTGGAATTGTATACGATAATCCAACTCAGTTTTAACAAACGCGTTGAGCATAATGTCCTTGTTTTTGTTTCCTATTGCTAATTGTTAGAGAGCAAAATTTGTCCTGAATCTGCTGCAGTAAACACTGAAGGGAAATGCAGTTTGGAAGTGAAAACACTATATGCAGTGACAAAGGAGCTTCACATTTAACATCAGTGCCCACTGAAATCTGAACATTTCACTGAGCAAATCTGAAAGTTCTATTTTTTGAAAATGCTATTGCATTAATTAAAATAAATAATGGAAATAAAACACCAGAAAGAAAACGGAAAATGCTGTAGCATTAACTGTTCAAAGATTGCCGACCCGAATGTTAATTCTATTTCTCTCTTCACAGAAACTGACTGACCTCTGAATTTTGTCTAACAATTTGTTTTATTTTTTAAAAAAGCATTAGATTAGACTTTTGCTTCCTGGGCACTTAGACCGAGAATTGTAATTTGCAGCATAATGTTTTTGTTTGCTTACGCATTTGAATTTCTAAGAAAAAAAATCACCAAAGAAATTAGGGACTTGTATTCTCCATTGCATATGCTAGATTTTTCATTTCAGGCCCACCATGTGTCTGGCACCATGTGTCTGGAGCTTGGACAAATGTAATAGCATCTAAATGGCATACACAGCATGTCTGAATAACACCTCCATGATCTTTAGGTTTCTTACGCAGGGATAGGGTTGTTCTGTTGCATATTAAAGAGAACATGTGGAAGCTCAGAATTTGGTGGCTGGGCACTGTCTTCAAGCAGGACTCCAAAGGAGGAAATTTTACCTCCATGCTCTCCCTTGGGCGCTGGTGGCTTCCGTCCTTTAAATTCCGTGCCATCCAACCTGATCACGACTTCAACACCCACCCCCAGTAGATGATCATGATGCCCTGAAACAAACTTTGGGACCCTAAATTTGACCAGCAAGCTGGCTCCCTGCTGACCTTAACCTCCATGATTTGCAATGCACTTCTTTGTCTGCTCACTATTAAATGGCAGATGGTAGAGAGGAAACCTTTTTCAGGGAAATCCAATGATGTACAAGGGCTTGGAAAAATACATTTGTAGGCTCTCCACATTTGAACACATTATCTCAGATGTCAAATGATGTCCTCGACTTAATATCAAAGTTTGAGTCTCTCATGACACAGGGTTTTAAAGACAATGAGGAGGAATTGGAAATGTCTGCACTTAAGGCTACACCCTAGCTTAACGCATACTTCATCTTGTGAGGAATGATTTTATCATATGAAAAGTGCAATATTCCGCCTTCTTATATAGATAAACACATTAAAAATTGGTACCAAATGGATCCCTGAAATAGGGCCTGGTGAAAGAAAATACTGAATGAGGGATTTTGGTTAATGGTTAAAGTAAACACAAAATATACTTTCAAACAAATCCTGCTGCATTTTGGCCCCTTCTTTGGACTATTGTGCTATATAACTCTTTAAATCTGCACTCTTGCGGTTTTGTGACATCTTTCCAAGACTCTGCAGGAGACATCTGGCACACAAAGCAGTCTTCTGTGTATATACATCCAGCAAATGTGATTTGCTGCATTTGTAAGAGGAAAAGGTTCCATTACTTATCTATTGAAATGTGACATTGAGTTAGGCAGGGTGAACTGTTTTCACTGGATCATCATCCCCCTCAGAATGCAATGCAATACACACATTATTCATGTGACAATCAGATATCTTCATAACACTGTTTTGACTTTCCATGGTAGATAGGATTTGAACTCAACTTGAGTTCAGGTAAGATATGTCCATGGGAATAATTGCATAAACAGAGGAACACCTTGGCAACAGCCTTTTTCTCCTTTGGCAGACAACCTTCCTGCTTAAGATGTGCTTGTGATTTTATTAGAGGACCCCATCTCTTGCAGGTAGAGCAAACAGCCTTTGTTTCATCTTTTACAGAGCAATGGAAAGTGTAAAGAGAAACTTTGAACAATTAATCACTCAAGTCTTTATCTTAATTTGCTCTTCAAAGATGAATAACATTTCCTTATGAATGCTGCCAGGCTTTTCATGTCAACCTGATCCAGTTAAAAACAGGAGGTTTCAGGACCAGCACCCTTCTGCAATAAATACACACTTGGATAGTTTCCTGCATAACCACTTTCTGCAAACTTTAAGTCTTCCAATACTCTGCTAACTACATCCTATCTTTCACAATTTACTTTCCAACATACTTTGGCTCACAAAGCAGTTCTGATGAAGAATCTTGGACATCAAATGCCAACTCTATTTCTCTGTCTACAGATGCTGCCTGACCTGCTGACTATTAATAACATTTTCTGTTTTGATACCTTGGCTGTTATTCTGGCAGAAATTACTATGTTTTCATATCCCTCATAGACTCGTTTGGTGTTATTTCTGTAACCTACTCTGAAAATTCTGCGATCTCTGTTCATGCCTCTTATCCAACCCAAATACATTTTCCTCAACTGGTGTCAGCCAATCCTTGGGTCTATGCTCTGGAATGGCCTCCCCAGACCTTTCTGTTTCTGAACTAACTCTCCTCTTTCAGGGGCTCTTCCTTTAAATTCTAATAATGGGTATTGACCTGAATTGTTGACACTGTTTCCCATTTTAAAGCTCGACCCGAAACATTGCCTATTTCCTTCGCTCCATAGATGCTGCCTCACCCGCTGAGTTTCTCCAGCATTTTTGTCTACCCTAAACCCATTTTAAAGCTGCTGCCTTGCCTGTATTCTGACATTTTCTATTTCTGTTTTAGATTTTCATCTCTGCATTTTTTTTCACAACCAAAATCTATCTGCTTGGCCTAGCTTGGTCATCTGTCCTAATGGTTCTTATCATGAATCAGTACCAAATACGCCTGTAAAACACCTTTGGATGTTCATAGCCATTGGGTTGTTTATGCTATATCCATCTGTGTCTGCAGCACTCTCTTGGGTTTAAAGTCAGAGTACAAATGTCTGACACTAATCACTTCCGATTTATTATCATTTAGAAGACTTAATAAACTTTTGCATCTTCACGGCTTCTATTTTTTTAAAAAGCTTTCCCCTTATTTTGACAAGTTAGTTCTGCCTGTTCTGCGCAGATTTAAAAAGGCATGATTAAAATAGTATCCACATTTAATAGTGAGAGGCATAAGAATTATGATGGAGGCTCAGCCTTCATGTATCATCAAAATGATGATCAGTAGATGTTTAATTTTTAAAGGATTATGCAGTTGGTTCATGTACATGGCACTGAAGTGAGAAGTCAGCTGTGATTCTACTGGCATGAGTGGTCCTGAATAGTTACGAGGGGGAAAACTATTGCTCCTGTTTCTTATATAGTCAGAAGGTGTTTTATGTATCCAATGACCAAAATCGCTCAAAGTAAGTTCACAAGTACAAAAAAATAATCAGAGACGTTAATGGAATGTTGGTCTTTATCATCAATAGGAATTGAAAGCAAAAGTGAGGAAACAATAATTCTGTTATGAACATCCTTGATCAAACCACATCCAGAACATGGTGTTCAGTGTTCAGCACCAAACCTTGGGACAGCACTTTGAGAATTGATGATTCACTGTAGATTCAGCAAAATGAGAAATGGAGTTCAAAGAATTGAAATGTATTTTATTATGGTTAACATATGCTTGGGTTCTAGTAGAGATTTTGAAACAGTATGGTAATGTTAGAGGCTAGATGCCAAGATGCTTTTGTGAGGAGAATCCAAGGGGGAAGCACAGTGGCAATGCTCGTAGAGAGCCCGCCTCCTTAGCTCCAGTGATCTGGGTACTATCCTGATCTCCGGTGCTGTCTGTGTGGAGTTTGCATGTTGCCCCTGTGACTATGCTCATCCCACACCCCAAAGACATTCTAGTTGATGGGTTAATCAGCCACTCTCAGTTACCCCAGTGTGTGGGTGAGTTGCAGAATCTGTGAGGAACTGATGGAAATGTGAGGAAAATAAAATGAGGAATAAAATTAGGTGAGTGACAAAGTAGTGTTTAATAGTTGGCATGTACTGAATGAGCTGAAGTTTCTGTAATTTATAACTCTTCAAAAAAAGATAAAATCTTTAAAGTGCAACAGAGTAATTTAGAATGAAATCAGAAAGCATTTCCACAGAAAGGGGAGTAGAAATCTTTGTAACATTGGACATGCTCAAATTGAAATGTTTCAAACTGATACCTGTTAAATTCTTGTAGGGAGGAACTGCAGATGCTGGTTTAAACCGAAGATAGACACAAAATGCTGGAGTAACTCAGTGGGACAGGCAACATCTCTGGATAAAAGGAATGGGTGACGTTTCGGGTCTGAAGAAGTCTCGACCCGAAACGTCACCCATTCCTTCGATCCAGAGCTGCTGCCTGTCCCGCTGAGTTACTCCAGCATTTTGTGTCCATCTCCTGTTAAATTCTTGTTAAATAAAAGCATCAAAGGCATTGAAATGTAATTGAAAAGTGCAGTTCAGCTGCGATCTCATCAAATGTTTCCAGACTACAACAACCACAATCATCTTGTTTTAGATCTTTATTTTGCACTGAGATAATGAAAGAAATGGACAGAATATTTCCTCTGAATATGAGGGATGGTGGTGTGGAATTTGTGAAAAGAAACATGAATTTTTTGGAAAAAAAATATTGATACCATAAAGCTATGATATTAGTGACAATACCATAATTCACAGATGTGGTAATTAACTGCAGTGAAAATAAAAACTCAAACTTATTGGAGTTAATTATCACTTTGTGCTTCTCCCTGTAAAACACATTCTAAGAGATATTTAAAAGGAAATCTGTGTGATAAATAAAACATTACGCTGCTGGCAGCACGTTATGGACATCCTGTCATGCGTGTAAACCCATCATAACTCACTCTTGCAGTACTCATGATTTACAGGTCATTCATGGGTGAACGAATTTCCATGATGTATTTCTAGTGAACATAACTTATATATGTAACTTATGTAAATTTATTGTTGCTACATGGATCCTGGCGTGATACTGCGTCGTAAGGCTTTTCAGTCTATAAAAACTGGTGGATTTGTAATAAAGCTCATTCACCTTCAATCCTGATAGCCAATTGCAATGAAATTTAGAATAATTTTGCAATAAGTGTCCATAACCTCGAATAAAACTGTGCCTGAGGGTCTAGATTGGGAAGCAGTATGTGTGGCATCTTCACAGTAAGTCCCTTATTAGATGAACTGATCAATATGCATCCAGGACACAGGCCTTAAACTGCCATTAGGCTCTTTGCATGTGCAGATAAGGGCCTATCATCTATTTCAATGACCTCCACACCTCTGCAAGGGTTTGCCTTCTGCTCACCAGCTGCTGAAGTATGTTTCTTTAGTTGCACAACTGCCATGTCAGGGTTGATTAAAGAAATTTCTGGAAGCTGCCTGTTAAAACTTCTCTGGGCTCCCTGAATGAAGCCAATCACCAATCTCATTCAACTTGTGTGATGCATGCCATAGTAAGACCTTATACCAATTTAGGCATAGATAATTTTTTCAGCCTATAATTGTGAGTTAATAATTCTTTTATGTATTGCCGTGCTCTGAAGAATGAAATAATTAGAAGTCGGTAGTTTTGTTATTAACCATAAATATTGTTGGATTTCTGGCAAGATTGCTCTTGCATAAAATGCAGAAGTGTTTGAACATAGCAACCAAAACAATAGATCACATGGGATCCAAGGTTAGATTGCTTGGGATCCATGGAGAGATAGCTGAATGAATAGAAAATTGGCTTCATGGAAGTAAGCCGAGGGTGATGGTAGAAGGTTGCTTCTCCGACTGGAGGGCTGTGACTAATGGAGTGCCTCAGGGTTCGGTGCTGGGCCCGTTACTTTTTGTCATCTATATCAATGATTTGGTTGAGAACATACATGGGAAGACTAGCAAGTTTGCAGATAATACAAATGTGGGTGGTTTTGCAGATAGCGAAGATGGTTGTGAAAAATTGCAGTAGGATCTTGATCGATTGGCCAGGTGGACTGAGGAATGTTTGTTGGAATTTAATGCAGAGAAATATGCGGTATTGCATTTTGGGAAGTCTAACATGGGCAGGACCTACACTGTGAATGGTAGGGCTCTGGGTAGCGTTGCAGAGCTGAGGGATCTAGGAGTGCAAGCGCATGGTTCCTTGAAGGTGGAGTCGCAAGTCGATTGGGTGGTCAAAAAGGCTTTTGGCACATTGGCCTTCGTCAGTCAGATTATTCAGTATAGAAGTTGGGAGGTCATGTTGCAGTTGTACAAGATGTTGGTGAGGCCGCCTTTAGAGTATTGTGTTCAGTTCTGGGCACCATGTTATAGGAAAGATGTTGCCAAGTTGGAAAGGGTACAGAGAAGATTTACAAGGATGTTGCCAGGACTAGAGGGTCTGAGCCAAAGGTTGAGTAGGCTGTGTCTCTATTCCTTGGAACGCAGGAGGATGAGGAGTGATCTTATAGAGGTGTATAAGATCATGAGAGGAATTGATCGGGTAGATGCACAGAGTCTCTTGCTCAGAGTAGGTGAATCGAAAACCAGAGGACATAGTTTTAAGGTGAAGGGGAAAAGATTGAATAGGAATCTGAGGGGTAACTTTTTCACACAAAGAGTGGTGGATGTATGGGACAAGCTGCCGAAGGAGCTAGTTAAGGCAGGGACTATCCCAACATTTAAGAAACAGTTAGACAGGTACATGAATATTACAGATTTGGAGGGATATGGATCCAATGGGGGAAGGTGGGACTAGTGTAGCTGGGACATGTTGGCCGGTGTGGGCAAGTTGGGCCAAGGGGCCTGTTTCCACACTGTATCACTCTATGGCTCTATCAGCATTAAAATGTAGTGAATGTGATTAGTGTCTGGGCTAGCACAATACAAATCATTGGCTGCAAAACCGGTTACTTATTTCCCAGTTCATTGTGCACAGAATTTGTAATGGTCAACTTTGCATACGCAATATATTTTGCACTGGTATCAAATTACTTGACATCGTCCAAGTTGAACCCAGGAAGGCCTCTTAATGTTGCCTTGCCTCAACCCATACTGATGCACGACATTTAACAGGTAAACTTGTAGATATTGAAAGTTCTGTTGATGGTCTACTAGGTTATAGGAAAAGATGCTGAACCAATGTAACTGAGAAACAAAACATCTCACTAGATGGAGTTTTGGTTTGAATCTATGCATTTTGAAATTGCTTAGTGAATGTTCGAAAAGCTTTTTACTCTTGCTGATTTGTTGCTGATTGACATTTTAAAATGATGTTTCTACTTCAAGATTCAAGATTCAAGAGATTCAAGAGACATTTATTGTCACATGCGAGATGGTACAGTGAGATTTGTGGTCACCATACAGCCATACAAATAAAAAAGAACATAGCACCCGATAGACTTTTTTACATTTTTTTTAAATATATATTTTTATTAGAAGCATGTGCATATCATAATACAAACATTTCTTATATATCAATCCTATGTTGCTAATAGGTGGGAGTCCAGTTATCAAAATAATAGTGGTCCTCCTTTACCAGTTGTATATTAACTCTGCTTCTATTTAGTTGTTTTTTTATAGATAGAAAGTGAGAAGAAAAAAAAAGTATGATAAAGAAGAATGGAGTAATTTACCAATAATACAACTTTGGAGATAGGTCCGTAAGTTATAAAGCATAACTATTCATCTAATCCTGAGCTCGGGTTTCAGTCAGATTCCCGTGCTGAACCAATTTACCCTTTCAAAAAATCAATAAATGGAGACCATATTCTATTAAATAATTCTTGTTTGTCAATTAAAACAAGTCTAGTTCTTTCCAAATGTAAGGTCTCCGACATTTCCATAATCCACATTTTAATTGTGGGGGTTATAGGACCTTTCCAAAATTTTAATATTAATTCTTTCCCAATTATTATACTATAATCAAGAAAGTTTCTTTGGTTTGTTGTAAGTCTTAGGCTTTGTTCTGATATTCCTAATATTATTAGTTTTGAATCGGGATCCAATTGGGTATTGACTACTTCAGAAATTATTCTGAAAATGTCCGTCCAGAAACCTTTGATTTTTATACAATTTACAAAGGTATGCGTTGTTAGCCTCTAAATGCTGGCATTTATCAGCACACGATAGACTTTAACATAAACATTCTCGCATAGTTTCAAAGTTTCCCACTGTGAGGGAAGGCACCAAAGTTCAGTCATCCTCCTCTTTGTTGTTCACCCGTGGTCGGGGCATCCCGACTTGAATAGAAACATTAAAAAGTAGGCCATTTGGCCCGTCGAGCCAGCACCACCATTCAATATGATCATGGCTGATCATCCAAAATCAGTACCCCGTTCCTGCATTTTCCCCATATCCCTTGATTCCATTGGCACTAAGAGCTAAATCTCCAGTAACCCTCTTTTGAAAACATCCAGTGAATTGGCCTCCACTGCCTTCTGTGGCAGAGAATTCTACAGATTCACAACTCTCTGGGTGAAAAGGTTTTTCCTCATCTCAGTCTGAAATGGCCTACCCCTTATTCTTAAACTGTGACCCCTGCTTCTGGACTCCCCCAACATCAGGAACATTTTTCCAATGAACCATTGTGGTAGCACAGCAAGCAATGCAGAGGCAGAAGAGTCTCCCACTGGCAGAGGTCATCCTATCCACCCTAGCCTCACACCGTTACAATGTGCATGGTGCCCAGAGTTGCTTGGGGGCTTTTAATTTCAAGACAGTTCCATTTATTTCTATGTCCATTTGTGCTTCTATGTTTAATTCAGCTCAGCTCTCAGGAGGCTGAGACTTCTCTTTGGTTTCTCCAGTGCATTCTGAATCAGTGAAGGTGGGCCTCTAATGAGTTGTGTAGTGCAACAGTGTTTGAAGTCTGGATCTTAAGGATCCTTTGGGAGTGACAAAAGATAGATATTGTAAGAAAGCTTCAACAATAGTGTGACATTCAGAATTTCTATAAGCGCATGCATACTTGGAACACTGGTATTTTATGCTCTAAGTAACAATCCATAACAAGTTTTTCAACCATATTGTTATCCGTTTCTGATTATTTTCAGTGCATTCCCTAAATAATGACACAGATTCATGGCATTTAAGCACATTAGGTCACATTTTATGACCATTAAGTTGAAAATTATCATAATGATGAAAAGTCATTGACTTGAAACATTGACTCGGCTTTTTTCATTGAATGCTGTCTGCCCTACTGTCTATTTCCACAACATTTTTTTAAATTTCGCAACCACCATAGTTTCCTTTATGTTTGTCTGGCTGTGCATTCCTTTGGCTCCATTGTGATGTTTGTCCCATGGATTCTTTGGTTTTGGTTCAATTTATGGAATTGGTGCCTCATTTGTCAGGTTCTATGCAGATATTATGGTACCCAGCTTGTTACCTGATGCCAGGAATGTTCATCATTTGGTGGATTGGAATGGTATGCTTCCCATAACCTTCTGACGATGACACTTTGATACAGCGCACTTTTCATTTTTTCAGGTTATATTTTAATAGTTTCTGAAGAACTTACCTGAACAATCAGACAAATTTGCCTTAAAAATTGAATCATTTATATGTATTTTTATGTTTAAACCATGCACAAAAACCATGTTACTTCCAGTTTAAGAAGAAACTGCAGATGTTGATTTACACCAAAGATACACCAGGCAGCGTCTCTGGAGTGAAGGAATAGGTGACGTTTCGGGTCGAGACCCTTCATCAGACTCATCAGTCTGATGAAGGGTTTCGACCCGAAACATTACATATTCCTTCACTCCAGAGACGCTGCCTGACCCGCTGAGTTACTATAACATTTTGTGTCTATCTTCCATGTTACTTCTTCATTGAAATACAGTGCCCTCCATAATGTTTGGGACAAAGACCCATCATTTATTTATTTGCCTCTGTACGCCACAATTTGAGATTTGTAATAGAAATAAATCACATGTGGTTAAAGTGGACATTGTCAGATTTTATTAAAGGCCATTTTTAAATATTTTGGTTTCACCATGTAGAAATTACAGCTGTGTTTATACATAGTCTCCCCATTTCAGGGCATCATAATGTTTGGGACACATGGCTTCACAGGTGTTTGTAATTGCTCAGGTGTGTTTAAATGCCTCATTAATGCAGGTACAAGAGAGCTCTCAGCACTGAGTCTTTCTTCCAGTCTTTCCATCACCTTTGGAAACATTTATTGCTGTTTACAACATGAGGACCAAAGTTGTGCCAATGAAAGTCAAAGAAGCCATTATGAGACTGAGAAACAAGAATAAAACTGTTAGAGGCATCAGCCAAACCTTAGGCTTACCAAAAACAATTGTTAGGAGCATCATTAAGAAGAAAGAGAGCACTGGTGAGCTGACTAATCGCAAAGGGACTGGCAGGCCAAGGAAGACCTCCACAACTGATGACAGAATTCTCTCTATAATAAAGAAAAATCCCCAAACACCTGTCCGACAGATCAGAAACACTCTTCAGGAGTCGGGTGTGGATTTGTCACTGACCACTGTCTGCAGAAGACTTCATGAACAGAAATACAGAGGCTACATTGCAAGATGCAAACAACTGGCTAGCAGCAAAAATAGGATGGCCAGGTTACAGTTTGCAAAGAAGTAAGTAATTAAGTAAGTAAGTAAGTAAGTTTATTAGCCAAGTATTCACATACAAGGAATTTGCCTTGGTGCTCTGCCCACAAGTATCAACATGACATACAGTGACAGTTACGAATGACTCAGAAAACACTAAACATTAATAATAATAAGACATTAATGATAAAACACCATTGAACAAGCATGTGAACCAACAAAATACCAGATCAAAGGGAGGCTACAGATTTTGGCTGAGTAGAGCAACTACTCGTGGATAAAAACTGTTTTTATTTCTGGCTGCGGCAGCTTTGACAATCTGGAGTCGCCTTCCAGAGGGAAGTGATTCAAAGAGTTTGTGGCCAGGGTGAGAGGGGTCAGAGATGATCTTGCCCACTCACTTCCTGGCCCTTGCAGTGTACAGTTCATCAATGGAGGGAAGGTTGCAGCCAATAATCTTCTCTGCTGATCGGACGATTCGCTGCAGCCTCCAGGTGTCGTGCTTGGTGGCTGAGTCAAACCAGACCACGATGGAGAAGGTGAGAACAGACTCTACGATGGCCGTGTAGAATTGGACCATCATTGCCTGTGGCAGATTGTGCTTCCTCAGCTGCCGTAGGAAGTACATTCTCTGTTGTGCCTTTTTGACTGTGGAGTCGATGGTAGCCCCCCACTTAAGGTCCTTGGCGATGATGGTTCCCAGGAACTTAAAAGACTCCGCAGATGTGACTGTGGTGTTGTTGATGGTGAGTGGGGTGATGGGAGGGGGAGCTCTCCTAAAATCTACAATCAATTCCACTGTCTTAAGAGCATTGAGCTCTAGGTTGTTGCGACGACACCAGGACGCCAGCTGTGACACTTCCTGTCTGTAGGCAGATTCCTCCCCATCCTGGATCAGTCCAATCAGGGTTGGGTCGTCCGCAAACTTGAGAAGCTTGTCAGAGGTGTCTGTGGAGGTGCAGTCGCTGGTGTAGAGAGAGGAGAGGAGAGAGTACGCAGCCTTGCAGTGCACCTATGCTGAGCATTTTCGGGTCCGAGATGTGCTTTCCCAGCCTCACACGCTGCTTCCTGTCTGTCAGGAAGTTGATGATCCACTGACAGAGGGGTTTAGGCACAGTCAACTCGGAGAGTTTGGAGTGTAGTAGCTCTGGCACAATGGTGTTGAATGCAGAGTTAAAACCAACAAACAGGATCCTCGCATAGGTCCCCTGGTGGTCTAGGTGCTGTAGGATGAAGCGCATGCCCAGATTGACTGCATCATCCACAAATCTATTGGCCCGATATGCAAACTGCAGAGGGTCCAGAAGGGAGTTTGTGATATTTTTCAGCTTGGCCAGCACAAGCCTTTCGAGTGTCTTCGTGACTACAGAGGTCAGTGCGACAGGCCTGTAGTCATTAAGACAAGTAATCCTTGCCTTTACGGGTACAGGGACAATAGTGGAGACTTTGAAGCAGGCAGGAACAGTAATGTTTGCAGTGACTGGTTAAAAATGTCTGTGCCAGCTTTTTGGCACAGAGCTTAAGAGTAGAGGGGGAAACATTGTCAGGTCCTGGAGATTTCTGGCTCTTTTGTCCTCTGAAAAGCCTCTCCACCTCCTCTATTTTTATTGTTGATATTGGATAAGTTATGTTGTGCAGCACAAATGGTGTGGGTGATTTGGTGTGAAGTGGTGATTGGAGGGGGGTAGGTGTAGAAAGGCACAGTCTTTGCAGACTGAGGTCAGGTTGTGAGTGGGTGTGAAGTGTTGGTTGAGGTCGGAATTGGTCCAGTCTTTTCACACTGGAGTCTTGCCTTAAGTAGGTGTGAAGTGGTGAATGGGAAGGAGAGGGTGCAGGGTCCATTCTTTGTAGACTGGGGTCTGGCTGTGTTGGTTGGGGAGGGGGGCGAGGGGATACAAGGTTACATTTCTGATTTTCAAACCTGCAGTAAAACTCATTCAGGTCGTTGGTCAGCTGACGATTGTCCAAAGAGCGGGGGCTTTCCTCTTGTAGCTGGTAATTTCTTGCAAGCCCTTCCAAACTGAAGAAGAGTCACTAGCTGAGAACTTGCTCCTCAACTTCTCAGAGTACCTTTCCTTGGCAGCTCTGATTCCTCTTCTCAGCTTGTACTTGGCCTGCTTGTAGAGGTCTGCATCCACGCTCCTGTGGGCCTCCTCTTTAGACCGTCGGAGCTGTCTGAGTTCTGCAGTGAACCAGGGCTTGATTGTTGTCGAACCATGTCCGGGTCTTAGTTGGAATGCAACTGTCATCGCAAAAGCTGACATATGATGATACAGTGTCCGTATACTCATCGAGGCTTGTGGTTGCTTCCTTGAACACGTTCCAATCCGTGCAGTCAAAGCAGGATTGTAGGTTCTCAATGCCCTCGCTTGTCCACCTTTTCGTTGTTCTGACCACAGGCTTAACAGCTTTTAGTTTCTGCCTGTAGGTCGGAATAAGGTGAACTATGCAATGATCAGAGAGACCCAGATCCACCCGGGGAACAGAGCGACATGCGTTCTTGATTGCCGTATAACAGTGATCGAGTGTTCTCTCCCCTTTGTGGGGCAGGTAACATGAAGTCTGAGGTAACATGAAGTACTTAAAAGAGCAACCACTGGTTCTGGAAAAAGGTCTTGTGGACAGATGAGATGAAGATTAACTTGTATCAGAGTGATGGCAAGAGCAAAGTATGGAGGAGAGAAGGAACATGCCCAAGATTCAAAGCATACCACCTCATCTATGAAACACGATGGTGGGGGTGTTATGGCCTGGGCATGTATGGCTGCTGAAGGAACTGGCTCACTTATCTTCATTGATGATACAACTGCTGATGGCAGTAGCATAATGAATTCTGAAGTGTATAGACACATCCGATCTGCTCAAGTTCAAACAAATGCCTCAAAACTCATTGGCCGGTGGTTCATTTTACAGCAAGACAATGATCCCAAACATTCTGCTAAAACAACAAAGGAGTTTTTCAAAGCTAAAAAATGGTCAATTCTTGAGTGGCCAAGTCAATCACCCGATCTGAACCCAATTGAACATGCCTTTTATCTGCTGAAGGAAAAACTGAAGGGGACTATCCCCGAAAACAAACATAAGTTAAAGATGGTTGCAATACAGGCCTGGCAGAGCATCACCAGAGAAAACACCCAGCAACTGGTGATGTTCATGATTTGCAGACTTCAAGAGGTCATTGCATGCAAAGGATATGCAACAAAATACTAAACATGACTACTTTCATTTACATGACATTGCTGTGTCTCAAACATTGTGGTGCCCTGAAATGGGGGAACTATGTACAAACAGTGTGGTAATTTCTACATGGTGAAACCAAAATGTATGAAAATGGCCTTTATTAAAATCTGAAAATGTGCACTTTAACCACATGTGATTTTTTTTCTATTACAAATCTCAAATTGTGGAGTACAGAGGCAAATAAATAAATGATGGGTCTTTGTCCCAAACATTATGGAGGGCACGGTAAGTGCACCATATTGCTTGAGTGTCTCTAACCCAGTGCATGGGCAGGACTTAATCAAGAAGGAATTCATCCTGCTATCAACACGTGCAATTAATTTTGCTTACTCAACAATTGAGTTTGTAATCTATGATTTTTGTGATTAAGTCACAATAAACAATTAGTACATTCTGGTCAAATGGAAACACAAGAAACTGCAGATGATGGAATGTTGATCAAAACACAATGTGCTGATCAACAATGTCTCAGTGGTCAGGAAACACTGTGGAGGAAATGGACAGGCAACATTTGCAATGGGACCCGAAAGAAGAGTCTGAAGAGGGGCACCGTTTTTGATGTTTTGCATATTATGTTCATAGTAGTAAACTAGACTAAGTGGGACCTGTTGGGTCCATGTCACATGGGAGGCCTGGTCCCCCAACGCAACCCGTTCCCCCAACGCAATATTCCACCACTCACCCATAGCCCCCAAATGCGCAGGCGCGGCTCATTTCCCCTCATCCCCAGCACTCTCTCCCCTTCCACTTCACCCTCCCTCTTCTTTCCCCTCTCCTCCTCCCCTCCCCCAATCCCTCCCGCACCTCTCCCTCCCTCTCCTTTCCTCTACCCGCAGTTACTCCCTCCCTCCATAACTCCTCTCCCGTCCCTAACCCCCTCCTATCCCTCTATCCCCCACCTCCACAATCCTCTCCAACCCTATCCCCCCACTATCCCATCTCACCTCCCCCACAGCCCTCCTTCCCTCTATTCCCCATTCCCTACCTCCCCCACTCCCCCTCCTCTCCCTCTATTCCCCCTCCGCCCCCACTCTCCCTCCTCACCTCCTCCCTCTTCTTTCCCCACTCCTCCTACCCTCCCCCAATCCCTCCCTCACTGCTCCTTTCCCCTATCCTCAGTCCCTCCCTCCCTCCCTCCCTCCCTCCCTCCCTCCCTCCCTCCCTCCCTCCCTCCCTCCCTCCCTCCCTCCCTTCTCTCCCCTTCCTACCCCCTCCTCTCCCTCTAACCCCCTCCTCCCCATCTCCCTTCTCACCTCCCCCACTTTCCCTCCTCTCCCTCCCTACCCCCTCCTCTCCCGCAATTCCTCCACTCTCGCTCCTCACCTCCCCAGGATCTCAAGGTTGCCGCTCCTCTGACTGGAGGTTGCCTTGACCGGAGATTGCCATGACCAGAGGCCGTGCGTCGACCAGAAGCGGCACGTCGATCGGAAGCCGCGCGCTGGGCAGAGGTGGGCGCTGCCGGTGACTGACAGCGGACGTGGCCAATCAGTGCAGCAATTGTGCAGGAAGGGGCATTGCTGTCCATGCAGTGACTGACAGGAGAGAAGCCCAATCTGCGCATGCGCAGATTTAAAGATTTTGAAACCTTAATAACTTTTAAAATATACCACCGATCGGAACAAAACTTGTTGCACTTGCAGCACAGGAGAATAGTGAGTAAGGTGGGGGGGGGGGGGGGAATCATAGCACTATCGTGTACGGTTTTTGTGCAAATGTAAAAATAACGCAAACCGGAATATAACAAGATGAGAGTTTTAGTTATGTATAGATGGATAGATTTTCTCAGGAATTTAAGAGACCCACAATATATCATTTTATATGTATTAAAGCATCCAATGCAATTTCTTTTTTTTTAATTTAAAAATTGTCCCTGTAAAGAATAGTCTTCAATCCTTCTGTAATCTGTGGAGTTTTCCCCTGGGGGAAACCTGTACAGCATTATTCTTGCTCATCACTGTTTTCCTTGTTCCCCTGATTTTCTATGGTCCCTCCTCTCCCTGTTGGCTGCTGTGAAGATGTCTCGTCCCATGGGTCAGCAAACGAATGCTATTTGTCCATTCACCAGCAGTGCCTGTGAAATGCGCAGGCCATGTGTAATTTGTCCTGTTTTGAAGCTCTTAAAGAAAAATAAAGAATGACAAATGGTTTCTTTAAGCAGGGATGTCCCAAGTTCGTCATTTTTTTTTGTGCTTTCCAATTTGTCATTAGTACCATATGCAAGACCCAATTATTGCATCTAAAATGGCGTAAATCCAATTTTGAGGCAATTGTATTGTGATCAAAAGGAAAATTCCCAGATAATTACCGTTAGGTGTGATGATCATAAGGCACTTTCATTTCCTTCTGCTGACCTCATTCTGTCAGATTGTGCAAGTTGGATGAACATTTTTCCCAATGAGGGGTTGAACAAGTGATTCCCGAGGATCCATTTTAACAAGTACAACTGCTTGTGTTATCCCTTCTCACCAGAGATCATGTGCAGTTGCATTATATATTGTTCAGTTAACTGTCAGAGAACATTGTTATAAATTAAATAAAGGAGACCCCAGGCAAATATTTACATGCCATGTCAGAGAAGATGGATGCATGTATTTACATGCATTTCAATCAATGCAATTGTTGTTAAGTTTGTTGCAGTATATGCACATTTCAGAAGCCCTTTAATGTGATGCTTTAAATGTGCCTGTTAAACAAGCTTTTGATCAACTTCCCTAATAATTCCTTACTTAAGTCAGTCAAAGATCATTTGACAATACCCTTGTGAATCAGGGTGAGAGGTTTTACTAAATTTAATGCCTTCTTGTCAAGACACGATTTGTTTTAATTTGCTTTTTTGCATAAGCTTTCTTATGCTCAATGTGATCAACGTGCTGCGTACTTGGAATGGTGGTGTCTTGTAGTTAAGTTGATAAGTTTTTCATTCCTTTAAGAGTGGTACAACTTTCATGGAAGGTGATAGAGTCAGAATCATGAACATATGAAGCAATTTTGTGAAAAATGATTTAGTTTAGTTTAATTCATTGTCAAGTGTACCGAGGTAGAGTGAAAGGTTTTTCTTGCGTGCTAACCAGTCAGTGGAAAGAAAATACATGACTGTTCAAATCTGTTTATCTGTTCACAATGCTGTGATAGCTTTATATATATGGAATAATTCTATGAATGTGAAAATACTACAAAACCTGAAATGAAATTTAAGTATTTGATTATTATACCGACGTCTTTTGCCAACCAATTGCAATTTGTCCTGTCATGAATTCTTTCCAAGCTATTTAATTTCCCGAGGGATAAATCTTCACTGCTTCTTCCTGCCATCAAATGTAAATCAAGCAAACTCTGGAATGTGTAGCTGTACCATGTTGATTGAAGAAAAGGATATGTGAAGGTCAAGACCTCAGGCAGGGCACAAAATCTTATGTCTATCAGGCAGAAGTAATTTCTCCATTCTCATGTATGTGAGACTGAGACTACCTATGTCAGGTGCCACAATAAACTATGGTTGCTTATGCTTCTAGTGAATTTGGAGGATTTTGCTGATGCAGTGCCCATGTCCTCACCCAAATTATATTCAATCACATCCTTTGTGCAGGGTATTTTGTTTGCATGTCCAAGTAACTAAACTCTCAAAGCAGGTACACCATTCCAAGCTCTGTCATAGAAGGAGGGGAGGAGACACCAGGTAGATAAGGAAATATTTCAAGAATGTAAGCAAAGCTGCCTTGAAGAAATGCAACATCCCTATTAACTTCTGGGAGTCTCTTGTCCATGGTAGCTCAATGTCAAAATAATGTTATTCTGTATTTTTTTGCAATGCCTCAATCAGTGTAACAGTGGTAATGTTTGCTCGGGCATCTGCACATTGTAGAAGCCTGCTTTATTATGGTGTTTCAAATGTGCTTTTGAACAAGCTTTTGATCATCAGCAATTTATTAGCAGGATCCTGAGATTGAATATTTTTGTTCCCTAATCAGCAACCAGTATTTTATCTAAATGCTGTTAACTACATTTGAGTTAGGATAATGAATCCTGAAGCTTTCTGAGTTAAAATTGTGCTGATGAGAATGTCAAGAAGTGTGGTGGTGTGTCTATGCATAGCACTTGGGATCTAATGCTGCATCGTTGAGTTTATCAAAGTTGATCCTAATAACCCAAAATCAGAATAAAGTTATTACATGATTCACAACGTAATATTATAACAATTTGTTTCTTAAAAATCATATAGTTACTGAATACTGTAATGCTAATAGCAATCCCTTGCTGAGCGTTCATGATAAGTAGTATAGTAGGGGTGATAGATGGTACTAGAAAGAGACTTCACAAAGGAACTAATCCCACCTGCAGCAAATCACAATACCTTACCTTGACCACATTATTATCTAATTGAAGCCTGTTTGTTGTCTTATACTGAAATGCCTCCTTTTTTCAAAATTAATGAAAAGGCAGCATGATATTTTAATAGGAGAACAACACAAAAGCTTATTCTCCTTGCTAAATCAATCTCTTCCTTCCCCTTCAGCCTGTCTTTGAATTCCCTGGTATAACCCCGGGACCTAATGTTTTCAGCAGGTCATCATTTAGTGAGGCTAGAACGTGATGGTGGGTAAAAAATGAGATTCTCTTTCCTCATCCAGCAAGCTCGTGAAGGCACCTGCTAGCAGGGGTCACTGGATAATGATCATGATTGCAAATTCTCTGAGCCATTGAGATTCTCTGTAGTGCTTTTGCTGGTACCGTAGCTTAATTATTCACCCTTTCTTGTGACATTTCTTTCTTTCTTCTTTTATCTTGTACTAAAAACAGAATCTATTCATCTGGACCTCATCCTCAACATTAGCTATTTTTCTTTTCTCTATTGATAAATCTAATTATGCCCATAATGTTGGTGGGAGTCACACTGAGGCACAGAAATAGATTCAACAACCCACTTGATTTGTGCATGGCAAACTTAGCAATTTACACTTGCGCTTCCCTCTATTGGATTATTTTCTGTGGCCAAACAAGGATTACTGGCTCCAATCAAATAATGGCCCAAGTCATTTACATTCACAGGGATCGAGCAGTAGAATCAAGAAATATTACAACAAATCTCTACTAACACAAATTTTATTAACATACTAAGTTTATGGTGTAGGTATTTTCATATCTAATTTGTCCTCTGATTTCCATCAGTTAAACTGTGTTTGGTGTATCCTTTACATGATATTTTACACACCACCACCCAAGTGTGGATTTTGGCCACTGAATTTCAATGTTGTCTTTAATCAGCAGGACCCAATACCTTTACATTTTGGTCACATGAAGGGTGAAACCTCAGTGACTACCAAAGAATTGTCAGCCTTACTCCTTACTCAATTGAACAAAGCATGGTGGAACTGGACACTCGTTGGTCGCCACAGAGAGCATTAGTCTGACAAACATTTCCAGAAACTTTTGTAGGGTATGGTCTTAGAGTTGTGTGAGAGGGAACTTTGGGGTGGCTATGAGGTAGTTGAAGCTGTGAGAACCATGAAGGTGGGAAAGACATTTCTATGTGGATTGAAGCATTAGGCACCATCGTATCATTGATGTTCTTAAGGGGAGATGAACCTGGGCTTGTGGCAACAGATGTAAAGGTGAGCAATGCAGATTTATTTGGAAGAAAGGTATCGCCCAGATATAGCATTCCCCTGTGCCATTCCACAGATGTAGATTGTGAGTACACCAGTATTATTTCCCACAGCCTACAGCTTTAGCATTGATAGACGGGTTTAATGAGATCAAATTCTCTGGGCACAGCATTTGAGCTAACTCTTTTATGCAGTTCTGTATTTTTTTCTGATGTACCTCACCAAGTCCTTCCTCCCACAACTCTAAAAAGAATAACTGGTGCTTGTTTGAAGATGCAGACTTAGCTATCTCTTTCCTTTGAAATGTTTTGGACCTGAAAACTTGAATTTAATTTTCCAAAGATGCTGCCTGATCTCATGTATATTGCACAGATCCTGTATACCCTGTTCTTTACCTGTAGGAACCATTAGAACACCCTTATAGTCCATGAGGTATGACTGCAACTGAAATTACAAGATACAACCATAAATGGAAGGTTAAGCTCAAACAGGCAGAGATGCAGAAGTGCATGACCCTTGATTTCTGATGAGGAAAATGTCATTAGGTTTGCAATCACAGGAAAGATCATAGAAATGAGAGCTGGTGAAATCAGGACTCCCCCACCACCTCACTTCCGTCAATGTTCTCACCTTCTCCCAACTTCTGCTGAAATGCAGTGAAATACTGTGCCTTTTTCTGAAATGTATTATAAGTCAATGCTTTGCTTGACTAAAGAAAGATTTAATAATTAATTACAAATTGAATGGCAGGAGAGCTGTAATTTCACAACCCCTTATTTCCTCAGTCTGTGACCAGAATCTTGATAATGTTTACCTCAGAAGGGATCAAGGCTCATAGTATTTTCCCATCTCATACTGAATGTGCCATAAACCACCATTTATGACATTGTCCTGTGAATTTATTTGCAGAGCCACCCTTCTTCACCAGTAGATGTACTCTAAATTATAAGATTACAAAAACACTAAAATAGATGGTATCATAGACCATCTATTAGGTGGTTAGCAAAAATTACAGCAAGATCTTGATCAGCTGGACAAGTGGGCTGAGGAATGGCTAATGAAGTTTAATTCAGGTAAGTATGGGGTGTTGCATTTTGGGAAGTCTCGCCATATTTTGTGTTGAAGATGAATTTCTTCAAAATGAACTTTGGGAGTATTGTAGAGCAGAGGGATCACAAGTTATAGGCATAGCATTAGGCCATTCGGCCCATCAAGTCTACCCCACCATTCAATCATGGCAGATCTCTGTCTCCTAATCCCATTTTCCTGCCTTCTCCCCATAACCCTTGCCACCTGTTCTAATCAAGAATTTGTCTATCTCTGCCTTAAAAACATCCACCGACTTGGCCTCCACAGCCCTCTGTGGCAATGAGTTCCATTGCTTAACTACCCTCTGGCGAAAGAGGTTCCTCCTCGCCTCCTTTCTAAAAGAGCGCCCTTTAATTCTGAGGCTATGACCTCTAGTCCTAGACTCTTCCACCAGAGGAAATATCCTTTCCACATCCACTCTATCTATGCCTTTCATTATTCTGTAAGTTCCAATGAGGTACCCCCCCTCAACTTTTTAACCTCCAGTGAGTAGAGGCCCAGTGCTGTCCAACGCTTATCATGCTAACCCACTCATTCCTGGAATCATTCTTATAAACCTCATCAGGACCCTCTCCAAGGCCAGCACATCCTTCCTCAGATATGGGGCCCAAAGTACTCCAAATGTGGCCTGATCAGTGCCTTACAGAGCCTCAGCATTACATATCTGTTTTTGTATTCCAGTCCTCTTGATATAAATGCTACCTCGCTGAGTACAGTACATTGTCCCATGAAAGTGGAGTCACAGGTAGATAGGTTTGTGAAGAAGGCTTTTGGCATGCTGGCTTCATCAGTCAGGGAATTGAGTATAGAAGTTGGGATGTTACGTTACAATTGTACAAGGCGTTGGAGTATTGCATTCAATACTCCTGCAATTGGGAAGATGCCATTAACAATGCCATGGATATGCAAGGAATGGTGGGATATGGATTATGTGCAAGTTGGTAAGAGCTGGTCTTGGCATCATGTTCCGCACACCAATCGGCCTGTTCTTGTGCTGTACTGTTCTATGATCAATTGAGCTGGAAAGAATGCAAAGAAAATCCATGAAGATAATGCCAGAACTTGAGGGTCTGATCACAGGGAGAGATTGAACTCTATTCCTTGGAGAGCAGGAGGCTGACAGGTAATCTTATAGAGGTGCTTCAAGTCATTAGTGTGATAGACAGGGTGAGTGCACAGAATCTTTATCTCGAGATAGGGAAATCAAGAACTAGAGGGCATAGATTTAAGCTGAGACGGGAAAGACTTAATAGGAATCTGAGGGGCATCTTTTTCACACAGAGTGATGGATACTTGGAACAAACTGAGAGAGGAAGTAGTTGAGGCAGGTACAATAACAACATTTAAAAGACACCTGAACAGGTGCATGAATAATAGGAAAGGTTTAGAGGGATGTGGGTCAAACATTTGCAACTGGGACTACCTCAGATGGGGCATCTTGATTGGCATGAATAAGTGGGCCGAAGGGCCTGTTTTTGTATTGTATGACTCCATGATTCTATTTCTGATCCCTAATATATTTACAGCGAGAAAAAAAAACACAGTTTATTTTTAGGAATCCAGATGTCTACCCAGCAGCTCCTAATAAGAAACCTCTTCCACTGAAATTGGAGAAACTCCCAGTGCAACATGAGCTGTACTTCTGGAGGGATATACAATTATGTGAAGGAGCTGACCATATTCTGGGCAAGATCAAACAAGTTAACACAGATACACAGGCATAGACATAAGTAACACCATTATATTTACATTATATTCAAAGTTCTGCCATAAGAGGAAATATCAAACATTGCCTTCAGTAGGCAGGATAACATAATCCCATAATCATTTTTAAAAGTAGCAAACTTGTTTAACATTCTATTGAATCTACAACAATTCATTAGCATTTTCCTTTTCATTACAGTCAACATGATTTAATGGTGATTTTATGGAAGGGAAATTGCATTTAATGAATCTGCTAGTTTTTTGATGACTTAACTAGTTTAGTAGTGAGGAAGCCACTGGTTGTAGTATGAATAAGAATGAATGAATAAGTTTATTGGCCAAATATTCACATACAAGGAATTTGCCTTGGTGCTCCACCTACAAGTGACAACATGACATACAGTGACAGTTAAGAATGATACATAAAACATTAAACATACAACTAGACTCTTAAACTGTTTTGATAAGGTGCCACATGCAAGGCTGGTGGACAATGTGATAAGATCTTTCGTAGTTGGCGATGAAATGTTGTCACGGATGACGGATTAGTTCAAGGACAAAAAGAGAGGGCCGTAATAAATGGACATTCTCAGGTTGGCAGACTGTCACCAGCTGAAGGTCACAATGGTGACTACAGGGAATTTCAGCCATTTACAAATTAAGTTAATGACTGAGATAAACGCATTGGGCATGATGTGTCCAAAATTACAATGCTAATTGAGAATATAAAATGTGAGTAAGATATAAAACATCTGAACAATATTAGTAGATGGGCAAAACAGAATAAATGGTTAAATGTGAGCCTATTTGCTGATAACACAAATAATAAAACAAAAACTAGGAAATGCCAGAGTACTGAAGAATAGTGGTGTGCTGGTTTTGAACCAGAAAGTAAACATGCTCTCAAGTAATTAGAAAGATAAATGGGATGCTGGGCTTCATTCGCAAAGGTATTGGAATACAAGAGTAAGGAAATCTTGCTGGAATTGTACATGGCTTTAGCGAAATGAAAGCTGGAGTATAGTGTGTAGTTTTGGTCTCTGTGCACAAGGAAAAATGTATTTGCCATGAAGGCAGTTACACAGAGGATCACTAGATTCCTGAGATTAAGTGGTAATCCTAAAAAATTGAAAATGGTAGCGTTATATTTTCTGGAATTTGGAAGAATTAGAGATGATTTCATTTTAAATTCTGAGAGAACTTCACAGGGTGGATGTTCCCTTTGATAGACATCTGGAATTAGAGGCATAATCTTAGGTTAAGAGATAATTCATTTAAGATGGAATTGAGGGGAAATATTTTAACTCAGAGTATAAATGTTTGTAAATTTCCACTGGGGAATTGGTGGTTGTAGAGTCCTTGGGTATATTCACAAGTGATATTGATAGATTTTTTTTCTTTAGGGAATTATTAGTTATTTAGTGGATCCAAGTGAGATCAAGGGTCAGTTTGAATCTATCGATATGGCAGGGCCATTTGTCATACACCTGTCCTCTTTAGAATGGTCTCGTGTCAGAATGTTGATGAAATTTATTGGTTGAATATATTTGCTTCAGTAGATAATGTGCTGAATCTCATTGGATATTACCAGTGATCCCATGGAAACTGGACCATTTAAGTGACGTTAATGTCTGAGTATGAAGAAGGGTCTCGATCCGAAACGTCACCTATTCCTTTTCTCCAGAGATGCTGTCTGACCTGCTGAATTACCCCCACTTTTTGTGTCTGTTTAAGGTCCACACATCCGTCCTTGTGCTGTGAAACATGGAGGAAGTGTCCATTTTGTGCATAACCTCACTGTGGCAATGGAGGAGGCCAAGGACAGAAAGGTTGGTATGGGAATAGCAAGGGGAGCTAAAATGGTTAACATCCAGGAACTCTGTCAGTATGGCAATGGGAAGGAGAGTTAAAATGATTGGAACTGGCTTTTAACACTGCTTCCCATTTCCATACAGACCTTTCTGTCCTTGGCCTCTTCCATTGCCACTGTGAGGCTGGACACCAACTGGAAGAACAGACCCTCATATTCTCCTTACACCTCAAAGGCATGAAAATTGAATTCTTTAATTTAAAGTAATATCCTCCCCAATCTTCTCTCTTTTCCCTTCCCAGTGCAAACCGATATGCACATATTTCCATCACCCAGTCCTCCTGCTTCTTTCCCCTCATTTCCCACTGTCGAAATTTTTTTTCATCCTACTTCTTTCCCCACCCCATGTTTTCTTCTATCAATATCCCTCTCTCCATCCTTACATTCACACCTCATCTTCTTTTCTTATCTGACACTCTTTTGTCTCCTTTTCACTTCTTCTCACCTTTGCCACTTACTCCATTCATTGGCAAATCATTCCCCTCACCTATATCCACCTATCATTTGCTAAGCTTTTTTCTCACCCCACCCTCATTTATCCAGTTTGCTCTCCTCTACTTCAATCAGTCCCGATCCAAAATGCCATCTGTCTATTCTCTCCACAGATTTGCCTGGCCCACTGAATTCCTCCAGTACTTTGTGTTTTGACTGAATTTGTATATGTTCACCCTGAGAATACAGATGCTAACCAATGAGATGAAGGATACCAAACTAAACTGCTGCACACTTCCTATGTTGCTTTGTCATTTTTTTTTTACATTGTCAATCAATGATCAGACGACATTGTAATCAATGAACTCTTCTTTATATAATAACCTAGCTCACCTCCCGTGCATGTTTTTATATTTTGTCCTGGTCTCTCATTGTGTACTTTTGAAATTCTGCTTCTATTCAAGCTGAATGACAAGTGAGACTGGAGACATTTCCATAAATTCTCTGAAAGGATAGTGAAACTGCATTGTGAGAAATGTGATGAACTGAAACACAGTGAAGGGAATGATCTTTGGTTAGGTCATGGGGAGTTTGATCTCAAGTGGCTCTGCTTCTCTTACCTTCACCTTTCTGGAGGCTGGAACATCTAATTTGATGCTTCTTATCCTGACAAAGTTAAGTGACCTGGAACTCCATGCACAAGCAATGCCATCTCCATGCCTGGCTCTCATCTTGGCAACTCATATCAGGGAGAGCTGTAAATCCAAGGATGTGAAAGAGAAACAGTACAGCCATTATCAGTCAACTTCCTGACTGCAAGATTTTGACACGATCCTTTGGAGTTATATATGACCACATCCATCTGCCATCCTGGCAGCTGTCAGCAATGCAAAGTGTACTTTTTTTCTAACTCTCAACAGGCAACAGCCAGGTAAAGTCATTTGAGATAAATTATTTTTCTGGTGAACTCCATTTGATACATTTTTTAAATCTCATTTGCTGCCTGCTTTTCCACATAACAAGTTGATATAAAATTTAAAACATGAAATAATAGAACTGCTTGCCATTTTCTTGCTTGCGGTCAAAAAAAGGGTGACACAAGAGACTGCAGATGCTGGAATCTTGAGCACAAACAAGGTGCTCGATGAACTCAGTGGGTCAGACAGCATTTATGGAGGGAAATGGACAGACACGTTTCAAACTGAAGCTTCACGACCAAAACATCCTCTGTGCATTTCCTGCTGCAGATGCTGCCTGACCTGCTGAGTTCCTCCAGCACTTATCATGTACAAATTAGGTTTGTGTGATGTTGGTTGGATTCCATTGACATTTTTTTTATAATTAGTGGGACTTTTTCCTGAATATTGACACCCCCACGCCCTATTGCAGCCCCCTCGTCAAGAAAGGCCTCAGTGCTGCAGCTCACAAATAGACAAGGTTCAAGACAATTGAAAATAGCTCTCATCTATAAGTACTCAAACCGTTAGAATTTGTTGGAATTGTGTTGACTTGTTGGTCACTGAATTTTTGCTCTAATTTGTTTCAGGATTCATGGCATGGTATTAGTTATAACAAAAGATGGGAGTTCTTCTTCTTGCGAATGAAACATAAACCAAAGGAATAGTTAGATCTCAAGCCGGGTGTTGAGCAGCCAGGTTGTTGTCTCTGTGCCAATGTCTGCCAGGCCCTGAGCTTCATTTGGTGGGTGGTAGAGCGGGCACCCAGAGATGACATGGCTCTCTGTTGTTCTGCTCAGCATTCACATGCTGGGCTCTGGCGGAGTCCCCATCTCCACATGCTGGCATTGAAACGCCAATGGGAGTTGGCTTGGACAATCATTTCTAATTGAAGAAGAAGGTGGGAACCTTTGGAAATTGTATTTGGGGGTTTAATGGGAATTACCTGGGGCAGCGTCCATCCGATGTCTGTCGGATCAAACTGCCCAGAGCAGCCTGCCTCATGTCAGCTGTGCCAGACTAAACAAGCGGCAATCTTTAGAAGAAGGAGTCTTTCAACCCTACTCGACTACTTCTTCTGAAGATTGTTACCTACTTGTGTATCTGGCACAGTATAACGCTAAACCCTCAGATCCAAGAGAGTGAATCTACTTGAGTCACCAGCTTATTTAGCTGGTAACACAAGTAGATCTGCTTTCCCAAGTCTGTCTCAACCAGGTGACTGATGGTAGCTTCGCAAACACTAACTGGCATTTCATAATTTCAATGGACAACGGGAGAAACAGGAGAGCCCTGTGAGGACAGAAAAGATAACAAGCTTGCTCCAAGTATAGAAGGTGATCCATTTTATTTTTTTCAAGGGTTCATGTCAAAGAAGCAGCAGACTTCATGTACCATATGGATTTTAGTTCCCTTCATTTACGTAAGTCTATGAGCACAGACTGCAATTCATGCACGTTCGTGATTGCCTTTCTTGCCGCTAATGTGATGCCTTTATCTTGACAACCAACTAATTTAACCTCCCTGTTACCTCCAATAGCATTTATGTGATGACAAGGCTTGGGCAGCACCAGCGAATGCTATTTCCTAAATGGGGAGTGAAAGTGTTATTGTGTAGCTTTTCAGAAGGATTTTGCAGTGTAACACAGCTTGCATGTTGGGAAGAAGAACAGCAAGTAGAAACATAGAAACATAGAAAATAGGTGCAGGAGGAGGCCATTCGGCCCTTCGAGCCAGCACCGCCATTCATTGTGAACATGGCTGATCGTCCCCTATCAATAACCCATGCCTGCCTTCTCCCCATATCCCTTGACTCCACTAGCCCCTAGAGCTCTATCTAACTCTCTCATAAATCCATCCAGTGATTTGGCCTCCACTGCCCTCTGTGGCAGGGAATTCCATAAATTCACAACTCTCTGGGAGAAAACGTTTTTTCGCACCTCAGTCTTAAATGACCTCCCCTTTATTCTAAGACTGTGGCCCCTGGTTCTGGACTCGCCCAACATTGGGAACATTTTTCCTGCATCTAGCTTGTCCAGTCCTTTTATAATGTTATATGTTTCTATAAGATCCCCCATCATCCTTCTAATCTCTAGTGAATACAAGCCTAGTCTTTTCAATCTTTCCTCATATGACAGTCCCGCCATCCCAGGGATCAATCTCGTGAACCTACGCTGCACTGCCTCAATCACAAGGATGTCCATCCTCAAATTAGGAGATCAAAACTGTACACAATACTCCAGATGTGGTCTCACCAGAGCCCTATACAACTGCAGAAGAACCTCTCTACTCCTATACTGAAATCCTCTTGTAGAGTGACAGTAATATAAATGACACGTAAAATGATTTCATCTCGGGTGTGGTCTAAAATCAGTCAGTCTCATCGAAATATGCATTGTATTGGCTTACTGGTAAAAACAGAATACTTTTAATTGGTAGCAGAAATAGATTGAAATCAGAGGTGTAGTGTGGTAGTTGGGGAATAATCATGAATTATCAGGACAGAAGCTCAAGGTATTGTAACGTTACATGATATCAATTTGAGATGAAAGTTGAAGGCATGTTTCTTACTCTTGAGATTTTGTATTGGGAGCACTGAGCACTGAGCAAGGTCCACTGAGCCATGCTTCATGCATTCTCAGCCTGTTGGTCAGTCTGCATTGCTGCAAGTCTCCAATCTGAATCATTGAATACATCATTGTGGTATTGTGAGCTCCACTAAAATTTGGGTGGCAGCTCTGCAAAACAGTTTAGTTTATTTTCAAGTGCACCGAGGTACAGTGAAAAGCTTTTGTTGTGTGGTGATCAGTCAGCAGGATCGATCCATTTACAGTGTTTAGATACATGACAAGGGAATAACGTTTAGTGCAAGGTAAAGCCAGCAAAGTCTGATCAAGGATAGTGCAAGGATCATCAAAGAGGTAGATAGTGGTTCTTGGATACAAGAGACCATTGCAAAATTCCGGCTTGATTAGCTGTAAGAAAGGATAGCTACCTCTGCATTTAGAGGCATGTGGTTGTGGTTAATGTCAATGGAGCTGCTTGTTTTCCTATCCTTTCCAATGTAGAGATGAATAATTCAATGCTAGCAATGTGTACATCTAAATCTTGGCCCCGATGGTAAATGTCTGAAGTTTATGAAAGATGGTCTAAAGGTTACAGGTGGTTTATAATTAATTATTGTCTTTCATACAATTCCATTGTTAGGTAGATACACACAATTTAACCTGTAAGAATGCACAAAATTAGTTTTGCTGACTAAGACTTGGCTCTTGGCTTTCCTTCAGAGCAGAAGCTGATAAAAGTGAGTATGCATGATATGGATACATCCTGTGAAATTTTACACTGCTAATGTTCTGACAACATTTGACAGTTCAGGAAAACCCCATAAATTCAAAGCCTAGTCTTTTCTGGAAAGAACATTCTATTTGCGTAAAATCTTAATTGAAAGAAATAAAAACTGGGAACAATAGTGCAAGAGTGGCGGAGGTAAGCGTTGGGGAGCACTTCAGGTCCAGTGATCACAATACCATTAGTTTCAATATAATTATGGAGAGGGTCAGAACTGGACCTAGGGTTGAGATTTTTGATTGGAGAAAGGCTAACTTTGAGGAGATGCGAAAGGATTTAAAAGGAGTGAATTGGGACGTTGTTTTATGGGAAGGATGTAGAAGAGAAATGGAGGACATTTAAAGGTGAAATTTTAAGAGTACAGAATCTTTATGTACCTGTTCGGTTGAAAGGAAATAGTAAAAATTGGAAAGAGCCATGGTTTTCAAGGGAAATTAGACACGGTTCGGAAAAAGAGAGAGATCTACAATAATTATAGGCAGCATGGAGCAAATGAGGTGCTTGAGGAGTATAAAGAATGTAAAAAGAATATTAAGAAACAAATTAGAAAAGCTAAAAGAAGATATGAGGTTGCTTTGGCAAGTAAGGTGAAAGTAAATCCAAAGGGTTTCTACAGCTATATTAATAGCAAAAGGATAACAAGGAATAAAATTGGTCCATTAGAGAGTCAGAGTGGACAGCTATCTGCAGAGCCAAAAGAGATGGGGGAGATATTGAACAATTTATTTTCTTCGGTATTCACCAAGGAGAAGGATATGGAATTATGTGAGGTAAGGGAAACAAGCAGAGTAGCAATGGAAACTATGAGATTCAAAGAAGAGGAGGTGCGGACACTTTTGAAAAATATGAAAACGGATAAGTCTCCAGGTCCTGACAGGATATTCCCGAGGACATTGAGGGAAGTTAGTGTAGAAATAGCAGGGGCTATGACAGAAATATTTCAAATGTCATTAGAAACGGGAATAGTGCCGGAGGATTGGCGTACTGCGCATGTTGTTCCGTTGTTTAAAAAGGGTTCTAAGAGTAAACCTAGCAATTATAGACCTGTTAGTTTGACGTCAGTGGTGGGCAAATTAATGGAAAGGATACTTAAAGATAATATATATAAGCATCTGGATAAGCAGGGTCTGATTAGGAACAGTCAACATGGATTTGTGCCTGGAAGGTCATGTTTGACTAATCTTCTAGAATTCTTCAAAGAGGTTACTAGGGAAATTGATGAGGGTAAAGCAGTGGATGTTGTCTATATGGACTTCAGTAAGGCCTTTGACAAGGTTCCTCATGGAAGGTTGGTTAAGAAGATTCAATTGTTGGGTATTAATGGTGGAGTAGCAAGATGGATTCAACAGTGGCTGAATGGGAGATGCCAGAGAGTAATGGTGGATGGCTGTTTGTCAGGTTGGAGGCCGGTGACTAGTGGGGTGCCTCAGGGGTCTGTGTTGGGTCCACTGTTGTTTGTCATGTACATCAATGATCTGGATGATGGTGTGGAAAATTGGATTAGTAAGTATGCAGATGATACTAAGATAGGTGGTGTGGTGGATAATGAAGTAGATTTTCAAAGTCTACAGAGAGATTTAGGCCATTTGGAAGAGTGGGCTGAAAGATGGCAGATGGAGTTTAATGCTGATAAATGTGAGGTACTACATCTCGGCAGGACAAATCAAAATAGGACGTACATGGTAAACGGTAGAGAATTGATGAATGCAGTTGAACAGAGGGATCTAGGAATAACTGTGCATAGTTCCCTGAAGGTGGAATCTCATGTAGATAGGGTGGTAAAGACAGCTTTTGGGGTGCTGGCCTTTATAAATCAGAGCATTGAATATAGAAGTTGGAAAGTAATGTTAAAATTGTACAAGGCATTGGTGAGGCCAATTCTGGAGTATGGAGTACAATTTTGGTCGCCTAATTATAGGAAGGATGTCAACAAAATAGAGAGAGTACAGAGGAGATTTACTAGAATGTTGCCTGGGTTTCAGCAACTAAGTTACAGAGAAAGGTTGAACAAGTTAGGTCTTTATTCTTTGGAGCGCAGAAGGTTAAGAGGGGACTTGATAGAGGTCTTTAAAATTATGAGCGGGTTAGACAGAGTTGACGTGGATAAGCTTTTTCCATTGAGAGTAGGGAATATTCAAACAAGGGGACATGACTTGAGAATTAAGGAACAGAAGTTTAGGGGTAACATTAGGGGGAACTTCTTTACTCAGAGAGTGGTAGCTGTGTGGAATGAGCTTCCAGTGGAAGTGGTGGAGGCTGGTTCGATTTTATCCTTTAAAAATAGATTGGATGGGTATATGGACGGGAAAGGGATGGAGGGTTATGGTCTGAGTGCAGGTAGATGGGACTAGGGGGAAGTATTTATTTTAAAAATATATATATATATATATATATATATATATGTTCGGCACGGACTTGAAGGGCTGAGATGGCCTGTTTCCGTGCTGTAATGGTTATCTGGTTAAGGGATGAATGGAATTGAATTGCTACAAAATGTGTAATTGCAGGACGTCTAATACTCATGTTTGGATATTGAAATTTTTGACAACATTTTTTATTTTAATTTGGTTAAAATTATGAAAATTACATTTGTTGATTTAAAAAAACCTGAGAATCTAGGGCCCAATATTGCTTGATTTATGTGGAAAAGTGGATGCCAGTAAAAATGATTTTCTAAAAACAAAGTTGAAAGTTTTATTTTAAAATGAAAGCCCATATTGATATCTAATTGGAGATCAACTGTGAAACACTGTTGTAGAATGATATAAAGGTGGAACATTGCAGCAAATTAAATAGACAATCGACAATAGGTGCAGGAGTAGGCCATTCGGACCTTCGAGCCAGCACCGCATTCAAACATAGAAAATAAATTTACTGGCTATGGTGGCGCAGCGGTCGAATTGTTGCCTTACACCCCTTGCAGAGCCAGAGACCCGGGTTCGATCCCGAATACGGGTGTTGTCTGTACAGAGTTTGTACGTTCTCCTCGTGACCGTGTGAATTTTCTCCGAGATCTTCTGTTTCCTCCCACACTCCATAGACCTACAGGTATGCAGGTTAATTGGTTTGGTGTATGTGTAAATTGTCCCTAGTGTGTGTAGGATAGTGTTAATGAGCAGGGATCGCTGGTCAGTGCAGACTCGGTGGGCCGAAGGGTCTGTTTCCGCGTTGTATCTCTAAACTATAAACCAAACTAAATTACTCCAGGTCAGATCTGTCATCAACATGTTTAAGAAATATGAGCATTTTAAGCAGTGCTGCAGCAATAATGGTGGTGACCAGCAGACAAATGATTTACAATGGTTACCATTCCCATTATTCTTGTGAATTGCAACAGGGTCATCCATCTGTTTGTATCTATCTGCATGAAGGTGCAGTGCACCAAGAGAGTAAAGGTCAGTGGGAACTCCATGTTGAAGTGTACTGTCTCTTCCAATTAAACCCAATACCTCTACCGAGTACCGATTGAGTAGTTCACCATACTTAGAAACATAGAAACATGGAAAATAGGTGCAGGAGGAGGCCATTTGGCCCTTCGAGCCAGCATCACCATTCATTGTGATCATGGCTGATCATCCACAATTGGTAACCCGTGCCTGCCTTCTCCCCATATCCCTTGATTCCACTAGCCCCTAGAGCTCTATCTGTGCCTGGTGTCCCACTTTCACGAGCTAATTGGCGACCTCTGCCGAGTTTGCCCTTGACTCATACTCGCTGCAAGGTCGCCACGAGGTCGTAGGAGGTCGTAGGAGGTCGTAGGAGGTCTTCGTAACTCTTCCTCATGCTCGTGAGTGGTCTCCGCGTACTCGTGGTCTCAAGTAGGTCGCGGCGTTTTTTCCAGCCTGATAAAAAATGTCCACGAGTAAATAAAAGGTCGGCATGGAAAAAATTGATACTTTTTACTCGTAGGTAGGTCGTAGGTAGGTCGTAGTAGGGCATGATGGTAGTCGTAGGTTGTCGTAGGTCGGTAACTGGCCCGAGAACAAAATGCAAACATGACATCATTTTATCATGTGACCATTTTCCACTCGTAGCGTCGTAGTTGGTCTTAGGTGTGGAAAACTGAGGTCGAGGGGGGCTGTAGAAGGTCATAGACATAGTAATAGGAGGTCCTAGACATAGTCGTAGGAGGTCTTTTACTTTGGCGAGTCAACACGACCATGACATTTTTTTCACCTAGGCTCTGCTTCTTCTTCTTCTTCTTCTTGTGTATGGTGTGCACAGCCTAAAGTTGTAGGACAACTTGTGCTATTTGATCTTATTTGATTGTGTACACCAGGATGATTGCATTCGTCGAAACAGGGTGGACCACGTGAAACTTAGAAACATAGAAGCATAGAAAGTAGGTGCAGGAGTAGGCCATTCGGCCCTTCGAGCCTGCACCGCCATTCAATATGATCATGGCTGATCATCCAACTCAGTATCCTGTACCTGCTTTCTCTCCATATCCCCTGATCCCTTTAGCCACAAGGGCCACATCTAACTCCCTCTTAAATATAGCCAATGAACTGGCCTCAACTACATTCTGTGGCAGAGAATTCCAGAGATTCACCACTCTCTGTGTAAAAAATGTTTTTCTCATCTCAGTCCTAAAAGATTTCCCCTTTATCCTTAAACTGTGACCCCTTGTTCTGGACTTCCCCAACATCGGGAACAATCTTCCTGCATCTAGCCTGTCCAACCCCTTAAGAATGTTGTACGTTTCTATAAGATCCCCCCTCAATCTTCTAAATTCCAGCGAGTACAAGCCGAGTCTATCCAGTCTTTCCTCATATGAAAGTCTTGACATCCCAGGAATCAGTCTGGTGAACCTTCTCTGTACTCCCTCTATGGCAAGAATGTCCTTCCTCAGATTAGGAGACCAAAACTGTACGCAATACTCCAGGTGTGGTCTCACCAAGACCCTGTACAACTGCAGTAGAACCTCCCTGCTCCTATACTCAAATCCTTTCGCTATGAATGCTAACATACCATTCGCTTTCTTCACTGCCTGCTGCACCTGCATGCCCACTTTCAACGACTGGTGTACCATGACACCCAGGTCTCGTTGCATCTCCTCTTTTCCTAATCGGCCACCATTCAGGTAATAGTCTGCTTTCCTGTTTTTGCCACCAAAGTGGATAACCTCACATTTATCCACATGATACTGCATCTGCCATGCATTTGCCCACTCACCCAGCCTATCCAAGTCATCTTGCAGCCTCCTAGCACCCTCCTCACAGCTAACACTGCCCCCCAGCTTCGTGTCATCCGCAAACTTGGAGATGTTGCATTCAATTCCCTCGTCCAAATCATTAATATTAATAAGTGAAGGTTGCAATCTTCCACCCCGTCTAGGGTCTTCTAAACTCGTGGATTAGGTCGTCCAAGTGGGACAGGCCCTTTACTCTTTTTTAAATTCAACCAGTGAATTGGCCTCTGCTGCCTTCTGTGGCAGAGAATTCCACAAATTCTTAACTCTCTGGGTGAACATTTTTTTTCTCATCTCAGTTTTAAATGGCCTCCCCTTTATTCTTAGACTGTGGCCGCTGGTTCTGGACTCCCCCAACATTGGGAACATTTTTCCTGCATCTAGCTTGTCCAGTCCTTTTATAATTTTACACATTTCTATAAGATTTCCTCTCATCCTTCTTAATTGCAGTGAATACAAGCCTAGTCTTTCCAATCTTTCCTCATATGACAGTCCCGCCATCCCGGGGATTAACCTCGTGAACCTACGCTGCACTCCCTCAATAGCAAGGATGTCCTTCCTCAAATAAGGGGACAAATAAGGGAACGATATTTCATTCAAACCTTTGTTTGTTTGAATGACAATAAAGGCATTCTAAAACTGCACATAATACTCCAGCTGTGGTCTCACCAGGGCCCCGAACAACTGCAGAAGGGCCTCTTTACTTCTATACTCCTTATACCTCTCAATTATTATACCCAAAGGCTTATTCAACCATTCCTAGAAGACCAGATTAGGCAACAATTTTGCCACACCCCATTAAACTACGATGAATATTAAGACATATTTGTCACATTGCGCTTGCTGCATGCAATTAAAGAACAAAGGTACTTGTTGCTCTGAATTGTTTAAGAAAGAACTGCAGATGCTGGAAAAATCGAAGTTAGACAAAAATGCTGGAGGAACTCAGCGGGTGAGGCAGCATCCATGGAAAGAAGAAATAGGCGACGTTTCAGGTCTGAAGAAGGGTCTTGACCCTGAAACGTCGCCTATTTCTTCTCTGCATAAATGCTGCCTCACCCTCTGAGTTCCTTCAGCATTTTTGTCTACCTTTGTTGTTCTGAATTGTTAGCTGGATCAAAACATTTTTTTGAGAGATACAGCATGGAAACAGGCCCTTCAGTACACCGAGTCTGCGCCGACCAGCGATCCTAGTACACTAACACTCTCCTACGAACACACTAGCGGCAATTTACAATTTTTACCGAAGCCAATTAACCTACAAACCTGTACGTCTTTGCAGTGTGGGAGAAAGCCGGAGCACCTGGAGAAAACCCATGTGGTCATGAGGAATACATACAAACTCCATACAGATAACCCCCATAGTCAGGATCGAACCCGGGACCCTGGCGCTGTAAAACAGCAACCCTACCACTGCGTCACCGTTCTGTCCGGAACATTTTGCCAAATGCCTACATGTCATGTATATGTGCCCAGCAAAGGCACTGCAGCATACCTCTACTGGATAGGATATTATATTTCAAATCTATAAATATGCAGGAAAAAATTCTCTATTTAAGAAAAAAGCCTTTAAGAGCTCACAAGGCAGTCAAATGTGATTCTCGTTGAAGGAGAAGCAAGAATGGCGAATGGTTGCTCAGAAAGACATTTGCCATGTGTATATGTGTAATCTTGCAGGACAGCCTTCCAAAATAACTTCACCATAACAATGACCACACACAATAGTATCAGCTAAAATGGGAGATGGTTGGTCTGGATGTAAATTAGCCATGTAAAGCCATGGGTTCAGATTTTCAGAATGGGACAGTAAACCATGGAAGTTAAATTGACAGTGATGTGCAGCAGCACATGCAAAACAGAGCATTAGGTTGAAGGTATGTGTGAGAGCTTCATTGTCTGCTTCATCCATCAGTCTGCCATTATTCATTAGAGTCTAGGTAAATGTGGCTTTGTAATTTGCATCAATAATTTAATTTTGCAGTGGAGCTACATGTGTTCTGATCAGTTCTTTTTAATTTTCCTCAAATTTCTGATTGGACCTTTCCCCAGTAATGAGGCAGAAAAATATCCATATCTCCCTGGAAAGTTTTGTGCTGATAATGGGAAAACAATAGAATATATGAAGGCATTAAAGTCATACAGATCCATTCCTTAGACCTGGGGTCAGACAATTCTTAGAGGTGTTGTATTACAGGCTCTATAAATACTCTGGGTGTCTGAAAGAAAGGAGGGGAATTCAGAATTGAGTACAATGATAAGTTTGAGTTCATACATTGGAACCATATCTTTTGGCATTTATTCTTTGTTCAAGATTCTGCCATCTCGGATGTCTCAACCTGGTACACTTTATCCTGCCACAAATCGCAAATCTCCTCCCCCCACTACACCCGCCCAAACTATTTGTTCTGATCTGAGGCTGTCACCAATTACCTCAAATGATTGACTGAACAGATGCATGAAGATTCCATCCTGGGCCTTCCCCTTCATGCCCAGGAATAATTCCCTAAAGCGAGCTATGTTAGGATCAAGTACACAGGACAAGATGTTAAGAAGTCCCTTGTGCCAATAGGTGGGGAGCATTTCACGACATTCGTTGATTGTTGAGAGTGGTAGACGCTTAACATCGGGGGGGGGGGGGGTAACCTTCAGGACAGTTGGGCACAGGACACATCATCAGTAGTGTACCCTTGCATCACTGGGTGTTTCGGCCTTTTAACACTATACACCCTCCACAAGGGCGGCCCGCTGCAGGATGATCAACCCTCAGCGCATGTCCCGTGTCAAACCGTCCCAAACCGTCTTTCCGCTTGAGCCAAATCCACCGGCTGCTTCTTTCAGCCGCCTCTGAGATTGATCTTATGGTCTTCCGCAGAGCCTGACCGTGGATTCCAAGCTCCTTCAGCAGTCTGATGGTAGATGACGCAACAAATCCTCTGCATCCCACTTCAACTGGATAGACTTTGGTGTTCCAGTCACGCTGCGTTGCCTCTGCTGCAAGCTCTGCGTAGCGCAGCTTCTTACGCCTCCTCAACAGAGTTCTCCCATGGAACTGTGAGCTCTATGATGTAAGCAGTCTTCTGTGAAGGGGACCAGAACACCAAGTCTGGCCTGAGGTTGGTGGAAGCAATTTCAGGTGGAAAAATTAGTTGTCGGCCGATGTCCGCCAGCATCCTCCAGTCACGGGCCCTGCATAGGTTTCCTTCTTCTGATCTGGTGGAAGGAAATTTAGATGTTTTCTGTCCTTGTCGGACAAAGGTTGTTACCCTTAGGGGGAGGGGGTTGCTTGCTCTCGGAGGCAAGGAGTTGGTCGCACACCGCCTGTTCTCAAGGGCTGATGCCAGGCTTTTTAGTACCTGATTATGCCGCCACGTGTATCTCCCTTGCGTGAGGCTGGTCTTGCAGCCTACCATGATGTGTTTGAGGGTCGCTGGAGTTGGGCAGATGGTTATAAGGTCATAAGGAATAGGTGTAGAATCAGGCCATTCGGCCCATCAAGGCTGCCATTCAATCATGGCTGATCTACCTCTCCCTGCTAACCCCATTCTCCTGCCTTCTCCCCATAACTTCTGACACCTGTATTAATCAATAATCTATCTATCTCTGCCTTAAAAATCTCCACAGCCTTCTGCGGCAAAGAATTCCACGGATTCATCACCCTCTGACTAAACAAATTTCTCCTTCCTAAAAGAACGTCCTTTAATTCTGAGGATAACAGGAATAAATATTTCGGCAGTAGCCCATTAATTTTCATATTGTCTGGTGATCTCCCATTTCACTGTCTTTATAAAGATTTTGAATAACAATGAGTTTTGTGTGTATGTTTGATATGTATTCCCTAATATCAGTTGCAAGGACATTGTTTGGATGCATGGTCAGGCATAGAGCATAGGCCATCTAATTAAACCTGGAGAGGAGAGAAATTCACAGTGGGCATCATTTTGTCCTTTGGCAACATTGATGTATTTGATCACTCATTGTGGATAACAGTGTTGAGCATGGATTTCTTCGGATGCTTTTGTGGGAATTGTATGAAAAAAAAATCTACTTCCTCGATTATCATTAGAATTTGCAAGATTTAAATACATTATTTTTTTCTTTTATTTTGGTATGTTTTTACAACAATTCTAGTTGATGCATCTAAGTGATCATTCATGGTTGTTGAAGTTCTAATTTGTTTAATTTGTTCATTGGATGGAAAGGCCAACATTTACTGCACATGAGGAAGATAAGTCACTTAAGTCACTTTTTGCCTTCTGATGAAATTACTCCCACCGAGTGTTGCAGGAGGACTCACTGCATTACAAATTGCTACAATAGTGTTCTAACGTTTGCCATGTTCGAAGCTGTGGAGGAGAACTCGTGAGGACTTGGATGGCTTCCTATGCCACATTAGCAGGTGGTGTTGAAGATGATTCCAAGAAATAGAGATTTCTTTGGATTACTGACAACCATAAAGTGATTGATATCCCTCCATGATGTCCATATATGATGTTATGTTCTGAATTACGGAACCTATCCCTCCTTGATCTTTTCAATGTGTCTCAACTTTTGACACAATTGATCACATCATCTTCCTCCGGTCCAACACCTCATCATCCAGATGAATGTTGTAACATTCTACTAGTTCCATTAAGTTTTATACGAAAATCACAATCAATAACTTTATCACCCCTATTTGCACAGGTGTCTGTGATGTCTCTCATGACTCTAACATTGGTCACTTGCTGTTACACCCTGATATGTTGCCCTTCAACATCTAGTCTCATTCATATATCAGCCTGGTGTTCAATGAGCAACATAAGCTCCTTGTTATGTTTGTTAAGCTCCTTGCAGTCAGAAACAGGTGAATTTATCATGGGGAACAAGGACATGGCAGACCAATTGAATAACTACTTTGGTTCTGTCTTCACTAAGGAAGACTTAATTGATCTGCCGGAAATAGCAGGGGACCGGGGGTCAAATGAGATGGAGGAACTGAGTGAAATCCAGGTTAGCCGGGAAGTGGTGTTAGGTAAATTGAATGGATTAAAGGCCGATATATCCCCAGGGCCAGATAGGCTGCATCCCAGAGTACTTAAAGAGTAGCCCCAGAAATAGTGGATGCATTAGTGATAATTTTTCAAAACTCTTTAGATTCTGGTGTAGTTCCTGAGGATTGGAGGGTAGCTAATGTAACCCCACTTTATAAAAAGGGAGGGAGAGAGAAAATGGGGAATTACAGACCAGTTAGTCTAACATCGGTAGTGGGGAAACTGCTAGAGTCAGTTATTAAAGATGGGATAGCAGCACATTTGGAAAGTGGTGAAATCATTGGACAAAGTCAGCATGGATTTATGAAAGGCAAATCATGTCTGACGAATCTTATAGAATTTTTCGAGGATGTAACTAGTAGAGTGGATAAGGGAGAACCAGTGGATGTGTTATATCTGGATTTTCAGAAGGCTTTCGACAAGGTCCCACATAAGAGATTAGTATACAAACTTAAAGCATACGGTATTGGGGGTTCAGTATTGATGTGGATAGAGAACTGGCTGGCAGACAGGAAGCAAAGAGTAGGAGTTAACGGGTCCTTTTCAGAATGGCAGGCAGTGACTAGTGGGGTACCGCAAGGCTCAGTGCTGGGACCCCAGCTATTTACAATATATATTAATGATTTGGACGAGGGAATTGAATGCAACATCTCCAGGTTTGCGGATGACACGAAGCTGGGGGGCAGTGTTAGCTGTGAGGAGGGTGCTAGGAGGCTGAAAGATGACTTGGATAGGCTGGGTGAGTGGGCAAATGCATGGCAGATGCAGGATAATGTGGATAAATGTGAGGTTATCCACTTTGGTGGCAAAAACAGGAAAGTAGACTATTACCTGAATGGTGGCCGATTAGGAAAAGAGGAGATGCAACGAGACCTGGGTGTCAAGGTACACCAGTCATTGAGAGTACGCATGCAGGTGCAGCAGGCAGTGAAGAAAGCGAATGATATGTTAGCATTCATAGCAAAAGGATTTGAGTATAGGAGCAGGGAGGTTCTACTCCAGTTGTACAGGGTCTTGGTGAGACCACACCTGGAGTATTGCGTACAGTTTTGGTCTCCAAATCTGAGGAAGGACATTCTTGCCATAGAGGGAGCACAGAGAAGGTTCACCAGACTGATTCCTGGGATGTCAGGACTTTCATATGAAGAAAGACTGGATAAACTCGGCTTGTACTCGCTATGATTTAGAAGATTGAGGGGGGATCTTATAGAAACGTACAAAATTCTTAAGGGGTTGAACAGGCTAGATGCAGGAAGATTGTTCCCGATGTTGGGGAAGTCCAGAACAAGGGGTCACAGTTTAAGGATAAAGGGGAAATCTTTTAGGACTGCGATGAGAAAAAGAAATTTACACAGAGAGTGGTGAATCTCTGGAATTCTCTGCCACAGAATGTAGTTGAGGCCAGTTCATTGGCTATATTTAAGAGGGAGTTAGATGTGGCCCTTGTGGCTAAATGGATCAGGGGGTATGGAGAGAAAGCAGGTACAGGATACTGAGTTGGATGATCAGCCATGATCATATTGAATGGCGGTGCAGGCTTGAAGGGCCGAATGGCCTACTCCTGCACCTATTTTCTATGTATATATGTTTGCACACATTTTAGAAGCTTTCTTCAACTCTTTCTCTCTTCAAGTCACTTCCAAGTCACCTCCCACTAAGATGTTCTTCATTTGCCTTAATATCTCCTTAAATGCTTGATATATATTTTCTTTGAAAGGACTTTGCTTTGAAAGGTGGGTACAGTGGCACAGTGGTAGAGTTGCTGCCATACAGCTCAAGAGGCCCAGGTTTGATCCTGTCTTCAGATGCTGTTTATACGGAGTTGTTACATTTTCCCTGTGACCGCGTGGGTTTTGTCTGGGATCTCCTGTTTCCTCCCACACTCCAAAGACTTACAGGTTTGTTGGTAAATTGGCTTGGTAAAATTCTAAATTGTCCCTAGTGTGTATAGGATAGTGTTAATGTGCAGGGGTCGCTGGTCGGCACGGACTCAGTGGGTCGAAGGGCCTGTTTCCCCGCGGTATCTCCAAACTAAAACCTCAGTTGTTTCTCTGTTTTAAAAGATATTACACAAACAGAAACTTGTAAAGAATTGATGAAGTTCTGGAATTGGTGTTTTAATTGGTTCCATAGACTGACAGTTATACAATCTTCATTAGTGCTGAATGCTTGGGTGACATTGGTGTGAGCACTGGCTTGGTGCCCTTGGAAGGGAAGTGATTTCCAGGGTTTTTGTTTCTGCAGCCAATACTGTGATCTTTTTGTAAAATGACATTGCGTATACATTGATGGGCTTGAACAGTGTTGGGCTTGACTTTGATGAAGCCCAGAGGCTAAAATCTGCTAACACTATTTGTCCAGTTCACACATACAGAATAACTACATTGATAAAATAGCTAAGGGTTAGTTACAATGTAATGATTTCCTGTGAATTCAGTGCCTTTCAGGTCAATTTTGGAGAAAGAAAGCAGAGTATTTTTGAGCAGAGTTTGTTAATAAAGATTTGTAAGTGCTTGATCTTTGATTCCAGACTCTGAGGACATAAAGACACATATATAAGGTGGCACATTGGTGCAGCGGTAGAGTTGCTCCCGTACAGTGCCAGATACCCGGGTTCGATCCTGACCAAATGGTGCTGTCCGTCCAGAATTTGTACATCCTCTCTGGGACCGTATGGGTTTTCTCTGGTTTCCTCCCACATTCCAAATATGTACAGGTATGTAGGTTACTATATTAGGCTACTATAAATTGCCCCTAGCCTGTAGGATATGAAGGTGTGATAACAGAGAACTAGTGTACGTGTGATCAATAGTCGGTGTGGACTCAATGGGTCAAAGAGCCTGTTTGCGCACTGTATCTCTAAACTAAACTAATCTAAATATAATACTGTTTTCATCTACAAAATCCTGTAATAAACATTATCTAGTGTGTATACACAAGGAACTGCAGATGCTGGGTTACAAAAAACCCCGCAAAGTACCAGAGTAATTCAGCAGGTCGGGCAGCATCTCTGGAGAACATGGATAGGCGATGGGTCGGGTCGGGTCAGGTCAGGACCCTTCTTCAGATTCATTACAGTAGGACGGCCAAAAGCTGGAAGACAGGTGGGGACAGAACAAAGATTGGCAAGTGATAGGTTGATACAGTTGTGGGGGGATTTTTATTGGCAGATGGTTGGATAAAGGTCAGAGAAGAAAAGACAAAAGTGTGAGATAAGGTGATAAGGTTTGTGTTTACTGTTGTCTCACGTACTGAGGTACGGTGAAAAGATTTGTTTAGCATGCTATCCAAACTGATTAGATAATATACATAAATACAATGGTCAAGTTCATCAGAGGGGGGTGGGGGAAGATACAGAGTGCAGAATATAGTTCTCAACATTGTAGAGCATCAGTTCTATCTACAAAACCCACAGTCCTCAATGTGTTGGGGGTTAATTAGTTTGTGGAAGGGAGGAATGGAAGATGTTGTTCCTGAGTCTGTGTTTATGAGTTAGTTATCTAAATTTGGAGAATTCAATCTTCATACACAAGCTACACAAGTGGAATGTGAGGTGCGCTTCCTATTTTGTATTATTTAAGAAACAGTAAATTCACAGTTTTCAGTTCATTGAGGGGTTATAATTATAGCATAATTAAGTTCAAAGACTGGGAATTGCACAAAGGGAACAATGTGTGTGATTTAATGAGCAAGTGTATTATGTAGTTGCAAGTATTAAACATCTTTGAATAATCAAGTGTAATATTGTCTTCATTTCATGTTTTTAGTTTATTTTAAATAAACATATAGATGTTGACATTGTTGAAACAATATTTATTGCTGAATTAAGTAAAATTGAACAGGGATAACCAACAATATTCTATTTTTATGCCTATGTTTTTGAGAATGTTTTGTTTGTGGCACTTTGGAATCTTTTTCATTTTAAGTATGAAACAGTTAACCGGAAACAATCTTGAGCATTTTATTATCAGGGATTTATTGAGTAACTAAATATCTCCCAGTGCAGCGATAGCAATGGAATAATTTTAGCTATTCAAAGCTAAAATATATATTTTTCATATCCTATTTGACTCGAGCAAGACATTCAACTCTATATCTGATCCATTATCAAAGCCATCTACTCCATCATTATTTCTCTCATGCTGCATTCTTCATCAACCTTTGCCACCTTCAAATTCAGCAATTTTAACAGTCTCCCCATTTGCCCCCCCATCTTCCAACCATTATACATTTGAAAATATCCAATATCAGACATATATTGTCTTGTACATCCATCGCCCTTGTGACCTGCACAAGTTACTAATCCAAAAGTGCCTCAACTTTAAAATAATCCTTCTTTTTCAAACCCTCTGTGACCTGACTGGTGTTTGTCTCTGTGGTTCTCTTTGGTTCCATAACCCTGTCTAATTATTACATACTCATGCACATTCCACCACTGGCAGCTGTGCATTCAGGTTTATAAATCTCAAAATCTAGAATTACCAATAGATTTTATTACAGAAGGATACAGCACAGGATCAGGCCCTTCAGCCCACAATGCCTGTGCCACGCTTGATACGAAGACTACCTCTTATTTGCCTGTGCATAATACATTTTTCTCCATTCCCTGCATATTCACGTGGCTATCCAAAAGCTTCTTAAAACCACTATCGTGTCTGCCATCACTATCGCCCCCAGCAGCACGTTCCAGGCACCAACCATTCTCTGTGTAGAAATAACTTGCCCTGCTTTATTACTGCAGATCTCTACGTCTTTACATTTTGCTTTATACAACAAATGTGAATGAACCTCCCTGCTCTGGCCCCACACATCTCCTTTAAAATGTATCCCTCTAACCTTAAAGGGCCTGTCCCACTGTGGGGACCTAATTTGCCAGTTTAGAAGAGTTTGCGCTCGACTCAAACTCGCAGCATGGTCGACACATGATCCTAGGAGGTCCTAGGAGGTCACTGTAACTCTCCTTCATGCTCGAGGGAAGTTCCTGCATACTTGCAGCCCCAGTTTGGTTGAGGAAAAATTTTCAGCATGCTGAAAGAATTTCCGCGAGTAAAAATTGGTCGGCATGGTTCTTTGAACTCGTAGTGCAGTGGAGTGGGGTCGCTATGTAGTTATAGGCAGTCGAGGTAGCCGTAGGCAATCTCCTTTGCTGACCGGGCATTTAGTTTTCAGAACCAAGGAAAACCGACCTGTAATTTTAAATGCCCGCTAAACTTTATTAAAAGTTGTCAGGCTTCTTAAAAGTGTCTCCACTCCTTCTCCCCCTCTTCTCCCTTCTCCCCCCTTCTCTCCCCTTCTTTCCCCTTCTCTCCCCCTCTCTCCCCTTCTCTGCCTCCCCCCCCCCCCTCCGCACTCTCTAAAGGACTTACCGTACACTGTGCCAGCCGTCTTTTACCTTCCTGTTCATCGCGGTGTGAATTTCAGAGAGCGCTCCCCTGCTTTCCCTGGCCCACGCCTTTGCGATGTGTTTGTGTGTGTGTGTCGATCCGGTTTCATCGCTGATGGTCGATCCAGCTCGAGGTTTCATCGCTGACGGTCGATCCAGCTCGAGGTTTTTCAGGCGAGAGCCCTCGAGCTTGAAGGTCGAAGACAGTTGATGAAAAGTCGTTAGTGGGACAGGCCCTTAAAGCTCTGCCGTCTAGTTTTTTTCATATTTCCATCCTGGGAGAAAGGTTCTGACTGTCTACCTCATTATGCCTCTCATAATTTTATATACTTCTATCAGGATCCCCCAACCTCCTGTGTTCCAGAGAAAACATTTCAAGCCTGTCCAACCTCTCCCTGTAGCTGGGAGATCCTTCCTGTGTTGGGTGACCAGAACAGCACGCAATGCTCCAAATGCAGCCAAACCCATGCCCAATAAAGCTAAATCATGACTCCCTGACGCTTATACTCAATACCCTGACCAATGAAGGCACGCATACCATATGACTTCTTTACCCACCTATCCACTTATGTTGCCACTTTTAGGGATTTATGGATTTGGACCCCTGTTTTGCAATCTGCACATCAAGGCTGTTAAGTGTCCTGCTATTAATTAAATATTTCCCCCTTACATTTGACCTCCTAAAGTGCAACACATCACACTTACTCGGATGAAACTCAATCTGCCCTTCCTCCCTCCCCCCCATTTCTATTGCCTATCCATATCCCGCTGTATACCTTGACAGCTTTCCTCGCGGTCCGCTATTTCAGCAATCTTGGTGTCATCTCCAAACTTACTAACCATCCCATCTACATTTATGTCCAAATCATTTAAGTACCATATTTCCCGGCGTCCAAGACGATATTTTTTACTCTAAAATAAGGCAAGAAAGTTTACCTGCGTCTTGGAGGCCGAAGGTTAGGCTGAGCAATGCCACTCTCGTAGTGACTGCTCCGCAGAACCTGCCACGCCTTCGACCCTGGAACTTTGTGAAGTGGGAAGCGGCTGTAAAAGGACAGCGCCACTGGGGAGGTGAGGGGGGGGAGAGTTCTTTTCTACAGCGTGTGGGGAGTCTGGCCCGGGTCAGCACGGCCTGGGCTGCACAAAGTAGTAAACTTGGCTGGACCGCCAGGGGTAAAGTTGCGGGGAGGGCAGGAGCGTTTAGCGAAGGAGGGGGTTGGAGATCATGCCAGCAACTCACTCACTCACCGCTGCCGCGGAGCCACCGCATTGTGGCTGGGGAGGGAAGTAGCTCGGGTGGCTGCGAGCGAATGCCGGGACCGGACAGCGGAACCGGCCGCCCCCTTAGCTCCTTCTGCCACGGTGTCCTTCGGCACAGGCGCAACCATTGGAGGTATTGGGGTGCGTCTTCGATGCAGTTGCGCCTTCATTGCTGAGAAATACGGTATATCACAAAATAAAAGAGGTCCCAGCACATGTTTTTGCGGAACTCCACGGTTCACAGACCTCTTGGCTGAATATTATACTTCCACCACAACCCTCTGTCCTGAAGCCAGTTCTGAATGCAAACAACCACGTCATTATTAATCCCATGCATCTTAATCTTCTGGATCAGCCAACTATGGCGGAACTTTATCAACAGTCTTACTAAAATCAATGTAGACAACATTAATTGGTCTACTCTCATTGATCACCTTCGTCACCTCAAAATAAATCAATCGTTAGTAAAAAGCCATAGATAGAGATACAGTGCCCGATTTATTCCTCTCATGATCTTATACACCTCTATAAGATCACCCCTCATCCTCCTGCGCTCCAAGGAATAGAGACCCAGCCTAATCAACCTATGGCTCAGACTCTCCAGTCCTGGCAACATCCTCGTAAATCTGCTCTGTACCCTTTCCAACTTGGCAACATCTTTCCTATAACATGGTGCCCAGAACTGAACACAAGACTCTAAATGCGGCCTCACCAACATCTTGTACAACTGCAACATGACTTCATTCATTCATCATTCATTATCGGTGAAAACATTAGCGACACAGTGGTGCTGGTTTCCAATGGGAACGGTGATGGGAGCACCGCACATCTCTGTCCTCCAGTTCCTGCAGACTTCCGCCGCTGGAAGTATAGGATTTTGGTGTGTGTGCTTTATCATCGTTCTTTACAATGCTATGTATGACAGTGATCACAACTTCTACTGAAGTGTGGATGGCCGTTGGCTCGCTAGAAGCTCATCTGCCCTTGGCAAACCAGGTGGGGGAGACGGTTTAGTCACCGACTATCCGACCATGGAGCAGGTAGCACAGGTACCTGTGGTGAGGGGAACTCCCCCCGACCTGACCTAAACATGACCTCCCACTTCTATACAGAATAATCTGACTGACGAAGGCCAATGTGCCAAAAGCCTTTTTGACCACCCAATCAAGTTGCGACTCCACCTTCAAGGAACCATGCACTTGCAATCCCTGATACCTCTGCTCTACTACACTACCCAGAGCCCTACCATTCACTGTGTCGGTCCTGCCCATGTTAGACTTCCCAAAATGCAATACCGCACATTTCTCTGCATTCAATTCCAACAACCATTCCTCAGTCCACCTGGCCAATCAATCAAGATCCTACTGCAATTTTTCACAACCACCTTCACTATCTGCAAAACCACCCACTTTTGTATCATCTGCAAACTTGCTAATCTTCCCATGTACAGTAAAGTGTTGGAGTAATTTAGCGGGTCAAGCAATATCTCTGGAGAAAAAGGATAGGTGACTTTTCAGGTTGGGACCCTTCTTCAGCCATGCTGACTGTGAGTGAATTCTAGCCTGAAGAATCTCTCCAATAACTTCCTTGCCACTGACATGAGGCTCACCAGCCTATAAATTCCCTTGATTCTCTCTACTTCCATTCTTAAACAAAGGAAACACATTAGTCACTCTGCAGTCCTCTGGGATCTTGCCTCTGGCTTGGGAAGACATAATGATCTTTGTCAAAGATCCCACAGTCTCTTCTCTTCCCTCTCACAATAGCTTGGGATAAATCCCATCAGGCCCTGGGTATTTAGCCACCTTACTGCTCTTGATGAACCCCACCACCACCTCATTCTTAATCTCATACTGTCCTTGCATATTAGTGTTCTCCACACTGATCTCACTTTCTTCCATCTCCCTTACCTTGGTGAAAACAGCTGCAAAGTACTTGTTTAGTACCTCGCCTATGACCTCTGACTCCAAGTACAAATTCCCTCCTCTCCTCCAAAAGCCTTGGGATTTTCTATAATCCAACTCTGCAAAGCCATTTTGCTGCCTCTTTAGGGCCTTCTAATCCTCCATTGAGTTCTTCCCTTCTGGCGCTATATTCCTCTGATTTCATCGCAAACCTTGCATGCACTTCCTATTTCTTTGTAACCAAAGTTACAATCCCTTTGGCCATCCCAGGTTCCCTTACATTGTGATCCTTATCCTTCCTCCTTATTGGAACATGCCAGTCCTGAACTTTGATTAACTGGCCTTTAAATAACTCCCAAATGTCAGATGTGGACTTACCCAATTACAACTGCTCCCAGTGTACCCTCCCGAGCTTCTGCCGAATAGACAATAGACAATAGGTGCTTCGAGCCTGCACCGCCATTCAATGTGATCATGGCTTATCATCCCCAATCAGTACCCCGTTCCTGCCTTCTCCCCATACCCCATGACTCCGCTATTTTTAAGAGCCCTATCTAGCTCTCTCTTGAAAGCATCCAGAGAACCCGCCTCCACCGCCCTCTGAGGCAGAGAATTGCACAGACTCACCACTCCCTGTGGGAAAAGTGTTTCCTCGTCTCCGTTCTAATTCACTTACTCCTTATTCTTAAACTGTGGCCCCTGGTTCTGGACGTTGTAGTTTGCCTTACTCCAATTTAGTACCTTGCTAATACTGTGTTCTTTCCTCTGCCAAAACACAAGTAAAATCAACTAAAGAACTGAAGAAGGGTCACAGACCCGAAACACTAACTGGTTATTTTTTCAACAGATGCTGCGTAAATACGTAACTGAGTTGTACCAGCTTTTCTGTTTTTGTTTCTGTTTCAGATTCCAGCATCTGCACCTTTATTTGTTTTCTATGAAAATCAACTTCATTGTTTAAATATTTTACCTGTTAAGTTTTACTTAATAATGTTCATGTGGTGGGTGTTTATGTCCTTAGCTGCTTTAGAGAACTACTTAAATAAAAGAGCAACTAACAAAGTACTGGAGGATGTCAGAGGGCCAGGCGGCATCTGTGGAGGGAAATGAACAGACAATGTTTCAGGTTGGGACCCTTGTGCTCCCTTAAATCTCTTGCATTTAAAGGAAACTTGGTGAGTCTTCCATGATATGACTTTGAAACAAGGTCACGATTGAACATTTGGTGATGTGTATGAGAGCAGTATTTAGCGTACGAATAAAACGTTGCTTAGTGATTGACAAAGATTGTTGACAAGTAGGGGATTGGATGGAGTGACGTCAATAGTTGATGGATCTAGTCCTACAGCTGTTAAGAAAAGCCATTAAACAAATCCTACCTTGATGACTCTGGTTAGAACCATAGGTCCGGTATTCAACTGCTCTGAAGTCTCTTCGCATTGTCTCCTAATCATATGAGATAATTGAAAAAGTCTGAAGAAGGGTCCCGACCCAAAACGTTACCTATCCATGTTCTCCAGAAATGCCGCCTGACTCGCTGAGTTACTCCAGCACTTTGTGACCCTATCTAATACCCTGACGTCTCTCCTCCCTTCGTTACCATCTCCTTCCCCACCCCACATTACAGCCGTGATACAACTCTGCTTTGAGACGTGTTGTTTACTTTTCAAAAGTGGCATTCCTATTCATTATCTCATTGCCTTCTCATTCGCTGGTCTACCATAAACAGAGTTCTAGTTGCATGCAGTAATTGTTAAAATTCGTAGACATTGTGATTTTACCATTCTGCCTGCATTTGTCAGGAATAATGCTATGTGTTTCTATGCATATTTTTTTTATTATTCTCTAGTTTATCTCCAATTTTCTTCCAGCCTCACAACCTTTTGTGTGAAAGAGGTTATTCTGCGCTCTTTGGTAACTTTAATCTTGCACCTAATTCTCCTTATTCTACACTCAGTAATTAAAAATTATTTTTTCTCTGAGATCTTTTTCATCCATTCTATGTTTTAACCACCTCCATCAAATTACAATGAGCAAGTTTACTCTAATGAAATGATTAGAAATTAGCGCAAGAGAAGACAACGTGGTCCTTGGAGCTCCCCTGCCACACAACAAAATCATGGCTGATCTGGTCTTGGCCTGAACTTCATTTTCCTGCCTGTTTCTCACATCCCTTGAGTTCCCTTTGGACCAAAAATCTGTCTATCAGAGCCATGAAAGCTGAGACTTCAATGATTCTCAGTGATTCAAGCTTTGCAGCTCTCTGGATTAAATAATTCAAAAGATGTGTCAACCCTGTGGGAGAAGGAACTCCTCGTCTCTATCTTCAGCCGGTGGCCCCCTTATTCTGAAACCATGTCCCTAGTTCTAATTTCCCCACAAGGTGAAACATCTATCACGTCAATTCCCCACAGAACATTATGTGTTTAAAAATGATCACCTCATATTCATTTAAATTCCAGTGAGCATCACCCTCACCCGCTCAGCTGTTCCTCAACTCAACCCCATCAGCCTTGGAGCAAACTATTGTAATTTCTCTCAATTATCTCCAACGGTTTATTACTCCTGAACTGTGGAGACCAAAGACATATGCAATGCTCCAGATATGATCCATTCACTGCCCTGTACAGTTGCAGCAAAACGTCTCAACGTTTACATTTATTCAAGAAGCCACATTCCATTTGCTTTCTAATTTTTTGCTATACCATCCGTGTTTCATATATCAGGCTACACATATGTCTATGTACTGCAGCATTGACAACACTTAATGTTCTGCTTTTCTGTGAAAGAGCATATTCTCACATTTCAGCCACAATACTTTTTCATATTTTATTTTGTTATACCCAGTGTCAATATCCTTCTTAATGTGTGGAGTTCCATACTAACATGGTATTTCAAGTGTGGTTTCCCTGATTTAACCTTTGGATCTCAGATTTAAATCACAAATCTTCTTCCAATGTGTTTTCATGGGCTGTTCATTTGAGATTCTATGTAGACACAGACAGAAAAGGCTGCAGATGCTGGAATCTGAAACAAAAAGGTGTGGAGGTCAATGATTCGAGTTAACACCCTGCATCACTTCTGGCAAGGAAGAGGAAACATTGGCAGTAGATAGAGTAGACAGTAGTAGATTGGCACTGACAGAGAGTGGTGGGACAGAGGCTGGCACTGATAGGTGAAACCAGCTGAAGAAATATGATGGAAGAAATGGCAGAGGGTGATATGCGGGATGCAGAAGCTAGTGGGGAGAAATGTGAGATCCAAGGAAACGTTATTGCTGTTCCATCCGGGGTAAAGTTGGGTGGGGGCAGTCATGGAGGAAATGCATGTGAGACCGCCATCAGCTATGGCAGAGAGGAAGTCATATTTCCTGAAGAAGGAGAACATTCAGAGACCTTCGAGCACAAAGTCTCATCTTGAGAACACGCGCGGTGGAGAAATTGAGAAAAGGGGATGGCACGGTACATGGTGGGAAGAGAGAAAGTCAAGGTAGCTGTGGGAATCGTTAGGTTAATGGGAAACGTCAGTTTCAAGTCTGTCTCCTGAGATGGAGGCAGAAAGATTCAGAAGAGAAAAAGTTGTGTGAGAGCTCCAACCCCACCCCCACCCCATTTGGTTCCACTGATTACCTACCCACCCTAATACCACACCACCTTGCATTGCTGCATACCAACACCCTTTCCCCTTACCCCTCAGTCCTGATACAGTGTCTTGACCCTCAGTGTTGACTTCCACATTTTACCTCCACAGATGCTGCTTGACCAGTTGAATACTTCAAGGTAGACACAAAATGCACATATGTCTATGTACAGCAGCATTGACAACACTTAATGTTCTGCTTTACTGTGTACAGGCAACATCTCTGGAGAGAATGGGTGATGTTTCAGATCAAGATCCTTCTTCAGACTAGTCAGGGGAAAGGGAAACAAGAGATATAGACAGGCCTGTTTCCTTTATCATCATTACGTTTTAGCATATCTTTCATTAATTTGCTATATATCTCTCACGTCCATATCTCACTGTCTATATCTTTCTTTCCCCTGACTAGTCTGAAGAAGGGTCTCGGACCGAAACGTCACCCATTCCTTCTCTCCAGAGATGCTGCCTATCCCGCTGAGTTACTCCAGCATTTTGTCTCTATCTTCGGTTTAAACCAGCATCTGCTTAAACCAGTTCCTTCCTACACATTAATTATTCAAGGCTTGTGTTGACTGTTCCGGTGTGAAAATGCTGTCAAATTAATATAAATTCTCAAATCTCTCCGGTCTTCCTTATAACTCAGCTTTTTTTATTCGCAGTACCACATCGTTTTCATTGATAGTAAGTTCCTCCTGCAAGTGTTTTGCTCCTTCTACTACCTTATCAGTTGGGCCCTGGTATTTCTATTTTCCTTAAAGTTATGTAGTCTGCAATTTGGACATGATACTCTCACTCTATATTATTGTTACACACAGTCCTCGCTAGGATCTTGTGAGAAATTGACAATCACGTTTAAATGCACTGAACAACAGCCTGTGGATCCTATTTTCTCTTTCTCCTCAAAACAGATTAATTCCAATTTGTAACACTTCTTCCAAATTTGTGCCACCTTTAATAACTCCACGAAACTTTTCTTGAGGTCTTTCTGAATTTTTTCAGTTCCACTGTTTTTTACCCATCTTCCTTATCCATGAAGGATCCCGATAGAAAGAATTAACGATGTTTATCCTTTCCAACATCTATATTGCCTTTCAAAATGTTTCCTCTTTATATTGGTATTTATTGATTCCAATCTTAATTTAAATGCTTCATTTTTTGGGTTACAATATTAAACTAGCTTTAGTTAACATCTTTGAGTGCTCTGGTATGCAGTCACTCACAAGACAACTCCATAAAAAGGGGCCCATCACCATCACCTACTTCATTCCACTCAGTAATATTGAGTGTCTCATCTGTTCCTAACAGTGAATGAAACTGTCCGAATAAAAAATTGCAGTCCTTTATTTCTCTGATAATAATACCTGCTTTTAACCTAATTCACAAAATACCAGTTTCCAAAATCCTTGTGATTCTTACAAGTACTGAATCAGATTTTATTCCCAGCAATTCTTGTTCATTCAAAGTGATCTCTCCAGCATTTCTCTGTCAGCAATTCACCTAACCCAACAATTCTGTCTCCAGATACATTTGTAGAATGATCTATTTTAATGCTGTCCCTTAATCTCTTATTTTCTTGCTGTTAATATCTTTGGGTAATTATGCCCTTTTTAGTTTATTTTTCTTTCCAATCAATTAATCTACAAGACACTTTTAGGCAATAATATATGTGTATTCTGCAATGTTGTTATTACCTGAACTGAGCTGAACCTTTTGCGAATACCGTTGATCTTGTCTCTCAGCATCTTTTCTAGCTCACTCCCATATTTCAACAATCTACTGTTTTTCAATTCAGTTACCTAACTTTTTCTTCTACATAATCAAGTAGTTACAACTCACAGTCTCATAATGTTTTTCCTGGTTGGTAAGTATTTATTGTGAAATGTACATATTTCAATATTATTGTAATTTTTGCAATTCCCAGGAAGTGCTCAAACATTAATTAGTTTAATTTATTATCACGTGTACCAAGGTGTAGTTGAAAGCTTTTGTTATGTGCTAACCAGTCAGCGGAAAAACTATACAGGGTTATAATCGAGCCATCCACAGTGTACAGATACATGATAAAGGGGATAACCTTTAGCACAAGATAAAGTCCAGTAAAGTCCAATTAAAGATAGTCTGAGAGTCTCCAATAAGGTACATACTAGTTCAGGACTGCTCTCTAGTTGTTGATAGGATGGTTCAGTTGCCTGATAATAGCTGGGAAGAAACTGTCCCTGAATCTGGAGGTGTGTGCTTTCACACTTCTGTACCACTTGCCTTATGGGAGAGGGGAGAAGCAGGAGTGACTGGGATGAGACTCATCCTTAATTATGCTGGTGGCCTTCTGAGGCAGCATGGTGTAAATGGAGTCAATGGTAGCGAGGCTGGTTTTGTGATGATTCTCTACAATTTTTGGCGGTCTTAGATCCCAAACCACGCTGTGATGCGTCCCAATAAAATGCTTTCAACAGCGTATCTGTAGAAGTTGCCGAAAGTAGATAAGGACATGCCGAACATCGTAAGCCTTCTAAGGAAGTAGAAACATTGGTGTTCTTTTTTGGTCATTGCTTCAATAAGGGAATAATTAGCTATTTAAGCTTGCTGTAACAATTTATGGGAACATCTGTAGGATTCCAGGTGAAACATCTTTGTAATGACATCATGTCACCAGCAGGTTGAATATTCTCAGGCTGTTCTTGAATTATGTATTTATGTGTTCAATGAGGTGATGCAGTATTTCAGACAATCCGTACACTTTACAGTGTAGGAAGGAACTGCAGATGCAGGTTTGCACCGAAGATAGGCATAAAATGCTGGAATAACTCAGCGGGACAGGCAGCATCTCTGGAGGCTGAAGAAGGGTCTCAACCGAAATGTCACCCATTCCTTCTCTCCAGAGATGCTGCCTGTTCCGCTGAGTTACTCCAGCATTTTGTGTCTATCTTCCATACATTTTACATGATGTGTGACTATCTCAATAGTTATCATCAGCATGTACATTGTGACATTTGATGAATTAGCTATTTTGCAGTTATATACTGTCAAATAGCAGGGAAGGTGATGGCGAGACAAATCTGCAAGTAAATTTCAGAATGATCTAAAAGCAATGGAGCAGTGAAAGTGGGAGAACATCAATTATCTTAACACAGACTGGAAATAAATGATACAATGAAGGAGAAGGAATGAGATGTATTCAAGAGACCTTCAAGGAACTGGAAGAAATAAGCAGATGCTGGAAGTCGAAAACAAACAGAGAAAATGCCAACATCACTCAGTAGGTCAGGCAACATTGGGGCATAAGAAGTAGAATTAACATTTCAGGTTAAAGTTCTTTCATTAGAACAGAAATAACTGGGAAAGGTGAAAAGCTACTTAGTTTTAAGCTGCAGGAAAGTGGAGGAGCAATGAACATCCATGATGGGATGAAACCAGGGTTAGCTCAAAAGTCAAGAGTGTGTAATTACTGACAAGGGAACAATGAAATTCTTACTTGCATTCATCCGCTTAAATGCAATAACGCAGAAAATATATAATAGTCAAAAATACAATAAATTAATAACCATAATATTAGGTAACCATAATAATGCAAAAATAAAATTTGTAGTGCAACCAAAGACACGGTCCATAGAAGATCATAGATGCAGAGGTTACTATCGAGAAGAGTTATTCGGCGTGGAAACAGGCCCTTTGGCCCAACTAGCCCATGCTGGCACCCATGCCGGCCCACCTGCCCGTGCTTGACCCATGACCCTCTAAACCTATCCTATCCATGTACCTGTCCAAAAGATGTAACAATAGTACCTGCCTCAACTGTCTTCACTAGCAGCTTGTTCCATACTGCTTCATGGAAACTTTATTCTCATTCAGACCTTTCGGTCTGAACAAAATTTCGTTGCCTTGCAGTCATACATATAATAAAATAACAAAACACACAATAAACACAAATTTAACATCCACCACAGTAAGTTCACCAGACACCTCCTCACTGTGATGGAAGGCAAAAATCTTAAGTCTTTGTCTCTTCCCTCCTTGATCCAGGCCTCCGATATTGTGACCCCCACCGGGTGATGGTAAGTACCCGTACACCCACCACCCTCTGTGTAAAATGGTTACCCCTCAGGTCCCTACTAAATCTTTCCCCCCTCGCCTTAAACCTATGTTCTCTTTTTCTCGATTTCCCTACTCTGAGCAAAAGACTCTGTGTATTTACCCGATCTATTCCTCTGATGATCTTGTACACCTCTATAAGATCACCCCTCATTCTCCTGCGCTCCAATGACTAAAGTCCTTGCCTGCTCAACCTCTCCCTATAGCTCAGGCCTTCGAGTCCTGGCAACATCCTCGTAAATCTTTACACCTTTTAGCTTGACAACATCATTAGTAATGTTCAATAGCTCCAAGGTTGCTGGGAAGAAGCTATTCTTGAACCCGGTGGCCATGGTTTACATTCTTCTCAATGGTATAACCGAATAAGAACTTTGCAAGGGGGGTCTGGATCTTTGAAGATATTGGCTTCTTTTTTAAGGCAGTGCTTCATATACAGTAGATCTCTGATGGTGAGGAGGTCAGTATATCTGATGGACCGGAATTACCTATCATCCCCTATAGTCTCATTCATTCATGGGTGTTCCAGTTGTCAAACTGGGCTGTGCTGCAACAGTATGCTCTCTGTCGTACACCTGTAGAGGATAATACTGGATTTATTTTTTGAGAACAAGGTGGGATCATGATTTAGTGGAAGAACCATTGTGAAACGGGGATCACGATATCATTATGTTTAAATTGCTATGGAAAAGATCAATTGATGACCAAGATATGCAGATTTAGGAGAGCTAATTTGAAAGGGGAGAATTTTTAGATAGATACATAGAAAATAGGTGCAGGAGTAGGCCATTCGGCCCTTCGAGCCTGCACCGCCATTCAATATGATCATGGCTGATCATCCAACTCAGTATCCCGTACCTGCCTTCTCTCCATACCCCCTGATCCCTTTAGCCACAAGGGCCACATCTAACTCCCTCTTAAATATAGCCAATGAACTGGCCTCAACTACCCTCTGTGGCAGAGAGTTCCAGAGATTCACCACTCTCTGTGTGAAAAAGTTTTTTCTCATCTCGGTCTTAAAGGATTTCCCCCTTATCCTTAAGCTGTGATCCCTTGTCCTGGACTTCCCCAACATCGGGAACAATCTTCCTGCATCTAGCCTGTCCAACCCCATAAGAATTGTGTACGTTTCTATAAGATCCCCTCTCAATCTCCTAAATTCTAGCGAGTATAAGCCAAGTCTATCCAGTCTTTCTTCATATGAAAGTCCTGACATCCCAGGAATCAGTCTGGTGAACCTTCTCTGCACTCCCTCTATGGCTATAATGTCCTTCCTCAGATTTGGAGACCAAAACTGTACGCAATACTCCAGGTGTGGTCTCACCAAGACCCTGTACAACTGCAGTAGAACCTCCCTGCTCCTATACTCAAATCCTTTTGCTATGAAAGCTAACATACCATTCGCTTTCTTCACTGCATGCCTACTTTCAATGACTGGTGTACCATGACACCCAGGTCTCGCTGCATCTCCCCTTTTCCTAATCGGCCACCATTTAGATAATAGTCTACTTTCCTGTTTTTGCCACCAAAGTGGATAACCTCACATTTATCCACATTATACTGCATCTGCCAAACATTTGCCCACTCACCCAGCCTATCCAAGTCACCTTGCAGTCTCCTAGCATCCTCCTCACAGCTGTTTGGATATGAAATGTCAAAAGATGGAGAGAGGAATTATATCAAAAATTAGCACTCACTAGACAACTAAAAATATTAAGTAAAACAAAGAAAGGAGTCACGTGACAATTGTCAAGCTTTTAATAGAGAAACTGTTACAGAGATGAATCACTGAACAAATGAGATAAAACAAATGGGTAATTAAGAAAGAAACAACGTCTGTTAAAAACCTAAAGAAGTTGAAGGCAAGGTTGAGCTACAAAATGAGTACTTTGTATTCAGACACACGATGATTGTGCCAATGTCACACCAAAGGAGGAGGTAGTATAGAAATTAGATAGGCAAAGAGAAGGTAATGAGAGATTGTCAGTGCTCAAATAGAAAAGTCACCAAATTCTGATGCGATGCATCATAGAATGCTGACAGGTGAAAATAACAAAACCTCCGGCCATTGTTTTGCCACAGTATTGGAGGATTCCTTTTAAACTTGGCAATCGAAGGTCAGTAATTTGAAAATGGGGGAACTTAGAGACTATGGTGCAGGATGAATTTAATTGGGCTGCATTGAATGCAAATATTATTCCCTGCCTAAGTGGAGTTGATTGGATAATTTCCCTATCAACTAAGGCCAGTGACCACATTGCAATAAGTACTTGAAACTGACTTTGTGTACATAATCTGCAAATAAACATACCCATTTGGTGCATTCGTGGAGAAATTATACCACTTGTTTCGCGAGAAGTTGTTGCAGGTTGTGTCTGAAGTTTTATTTCCTCCACTCTTAAAATAGAGTCTATTTTCCAAGTAATTTATATTTGTTTGGCTCTGGAGACTTTGCCATGACCAAACCAACAATAAAAAAAAATAGATGCTGGAAATCTGAAATCAAAAGGGTCACTGCCTAACAGCTTCAGTGAACCGTTAATTTCTAACTTCTGGTGCGGTCTGTGAGGAGTGTGCATGCTCTTCCTGTGACCACATGTTTCTTCTGGGTACTCTGCTTTCCTCCCACATTTCTAAAACACACGGGACGGTAGTTAATTTGGCCACTGTTAATTGGCCTAGTGTGTACTAAGTGAGACTGTGGGAATGTGGTGAAAACAGATAACAGAAAATATTAGTGTGGTAATGGGATTTTTCTCTATGGTACACACTCGTGAACTAAAATGTGGGGAGATATGGAAATATTCAGACAATTCGGTTGAAGGATAGTGATGCTCCAGAGAAATTCATCAAAGTTTGTACAACCTCTCCTTATAGCTAATACCCCCTAAACCAGGCAGCATTATAATAATAATAATAGATTTTATTTATATAGCGCTTTTCAGGACTCAAAGTCGCTTGAACATGTGGATTAAACGGGCAGTGTATACAAAGTTGGCAGAGGTTGTTGATCAGCAGCTCTTTTTCAGACTGGATGTAGTAACTTGTGTGAGTCCCACAGTATGCTGAGGACCTCCTTACTTTTTGCGATAGATGAACCAGACGTGGGTATTTATTTGTATATAATGCAATTAAAAAATTTGTAGATGATGCTAAAATTCAGAAATGTAGAGAACTGTACGACGGGTAGCAGAAAATGTCAGGAGGAGTAGCTCGGCTGGTGAAATGGGCAGGTCTGGCACTTGAAATTTAATGCAGAATGTGAAATTGTACACTCTGGAAGAAAAAATAGGGATAAAAACTGGTGTTCATTTTAAAAGGAGGTGCAGTATCCAAGGGAAGGTTCAGTCGAAGGAGGCAGACCAAATTGATCAAAATGCTGAAGAAGTGTGCTGATTCCTTGAATTGATAGAGGCACTGGCTTCATAAATAAGGAGGAGGTACACAATGCTTTAAGGGCTGAGGTGTAGATAAATCCTCAGGCCCAGTTGAGATTAATCCCAGGTTGCTATCATAGGCTGCGGTTCTGGCTGAGATTTTTAAATCTTTGCTGGACGCAAGTGAAGTTCCAGATGACTGGCTGACTGTACAAAAAATAATCCTCTTTTTCAAGCACGGAAAACACTGGAAATTATAGATCTGTGAACCTAACATCAGTATTAGGTAAGTTATTAAGAGCAATTCTGAAAGATTAACGATCATTTGAAAATGTTGGGACTAATCAGAAATAGCCAACTAGGCTTTGTCAAGGACTGTTTCTGCCTGATTAATCTAATTGAATTTTTTGAAGAGATAGCAAAATTTAATGGATGAGGGCAGTGCAGTAAATGTGCATTTGCATGGGCCTCAGTAAGGCCTGACAAGACCCCAATGGGAGACTGGTTCAAACATTTAGGGAAAGGGAAAGTTAGTAAATTGGATCCAAAATTGGCTTAGTAATAGGAGTCAGAGGATGATGGTAAAAGGTTAGTTTTATGATTGGATGTCTGTGGCTTGTAATGTTCTACAGGGATTGGTGTTGGGACTCTTGCTGTTTGTACTGTTGAGGAGTACGAACGAAGCTAACACATACACCATGGGACATACACCACTCTTGGGGAGTACTGAAGAACAGAGGGACTTTGTACAATCAAGTCCAAAGATCCTTGAAGTTGATAGTGTAGGTTAAAAAGGTGTATGAGATATTGGCCTTCATGAATTGAAGACGGAGTACAAGAGCAGGGGCTCCTACTACATTACAATTTCAGTCAGACCTCAGCTGGAGTACTGCATGCAGTTCTGGTCACCACTCTGTCACAAAGATGTGTTAGTGCTGGAGAGGGTGCAGGGGAGATTTACCTAGATTTTGCCTGGGATGGACCATTTCAGTTATGAGGAGACTGGAGAGACGAGGTGAGACTGGAGCAGAGGAAGCTCAAAGGGGATATGAATGACATATTTAAAATTATGAGAGATCCAAATATGATAAAGCACAGGAAACTATTCCTCATATTAGAGATAGATAAAAGTGAAGGGCACAGACTTAGATAAAGGGGGAAGATTTAGAGGGAATCTGAGGAGGACCTTTTTTAACCCAGAGTATGGTGAGAACCTGTAATGCATTGACTGAGGGGATGGTTGAAGTAGAATTGCCAACAATATTTAAGAAGATTCTAGACGAGCACTTGAGTTCCAAGCCACAGACAGCAATGGGCTCAGAGCTGTAAAATGGGATTGATTGCAGATGGGTCCTCACCGGTCAGTGTGGACGGGTTGGGCCAAAAGGCCCGTTTCCATGCCATGCTACTCTATGACTCTCTGTACAAATTGGGAAATGAGTCAGAAAGAAATATCTTTACACAGCAAGCTGTTGCCATCCAGAATATATTGCCTGAAAAGAAGGAGGAAGCAGCTTCCTGGAATGGGAATGGGATTCATAATTAATAAAGAAATAAATATTTGCAGGGCCAAAGGGAAAATGTATGGCAATGGGAGCATTGGAAAATATTTTATAAGAGCCTGCAGGGGCCAAGCCTTTGTGTCACAAGATACCAAATGGATGGAAGAGATGGCAGGGATACATAGCACCGTGATTACATTTAGCTACAGTTGCAGGACATGCCTGATTTTCAGTTCTTTTGAAGGCAATGAAACAGAATGAGTGTACAGAGTGTACAACTGGCAGTGCCTAGCAGGCAATTGATGCAATACTATTTTTCCCCCCATCCTTGTCCATGTTCACTTTTATCCCTTCTGATTCTATATAATATTATTGGTGGTCTTTCAAGCAGGAGATAGATTAAAAGCCCACTAGTACTGACTGATATGATGTTGATGAAATTCCGCCTACAGTGGGAAAAATAATGATTGAGTCAACAATCTGGAATTTATTTTACGTGACCTGATAACTTTATGTTGTCTCACGATAGCTCCTTAATATCTACAGTATCTGACTTTTTTTTTCAAAACATCACTGTATGTTTCTCAAGTAAACATTGTCTGGACTCAAGACATGCTTCAAGAATTATCAATCAGCTTAGACAGAACTTCTTGGTTGATTAATTATTTCCCAATTTCACTCTTAGGAGCACAGTCTTCAGATGTTGGTTACATGTCATGGATTAGAGAACAATTTTGCAAACTGGGTCTTTAGAGTGACAGATCTGAAATTAGTAAATGTGATTAGAAAATCTGGATTTCAACTTTGTATTCCTGGCAATCTTCTCTGCCGTAGCTGAGTACATCACCATTATACCTGTCCCTGTGCATCCTCCCCATGTCAATCATTTTGCACCAGCTCCTTTTTATACATTTTGACTTACTACCAATTTCAAGATTTCACACAAAAAACAGTCAGAAGCATAGAGTGTTGCAAGGATGTTTTTTTAATAAACTACCTCTTGGCTGTAGGGTGTCTCGCCTAAAGTAAAATATTTCAGATGGCACGACTAATCTTTTGAATTGTTATTTCTGATGGGGTTTGAAGGATTTTGCTCAAATGCTGATTAACCGTTGGGTTTCGGTACAACATTATTTGTACATTTTATTGTTATCTCAATGATTTTGCAAAAAATAATATTTCAAGCTTTATCACAAAAAATGATGCCAATACTATGTCTATAAAGTATTTAGCCATCCCCCAGAGCAGAAGGAATAAAGAGCAGGATTTTGGTGTGAGGACAGAAGGAATTCAACGTTGAAAATTTAGCGGTGACCAGAAAGACGCTACGACTTTTTGCATGACTAAGGAGACTACTACCGGCGACCACTGGCGACAAAGTGATTGGTTTTAAGAAGGTTATTGATTAGAGCAATGGAAGTGGCAAATTGAGAAGATTTTGTTCTATAATCCATGACATATAACCAACATCTGAAGACTGAGTTCCTAAAGGGCCTGTCCCACTTTCATGACCTAATTCACGACCTTTTTTACTCGTGGACATTTTTCATCAGGCTAGAAAAAACGCCCCGACCTACTTGATGCCCTGAGTACCTACGACTAGCATCACGACCTGCTACGACTTACCTACGACCTCCTACAACCTCCTACAACCTCATGGTGACCATGCTGCGAGCATGAGTCAAGGGCAAATGGCAGAGGTCATGAATTAGGTCGTGAAAGTGGCCCTTTAGAGTGCAACGCAAATGATAATGAGAAGAGTGAAGAAGAGAGAAGAGTGAAGGGTCTGTGCTTGAATAAAGGTCTGAAATGCATTTCAATAGGTGGGATTGATTGATGTGGCTTGGCCAAAGAAAGACTATTTATGGTTACGCATAAGGTAAAGTACATGAAATTGATATATTTTTGACAGAGGAGACTTATGGGCCTGTCCCACTTAGGCGATTTTTAAGGCAACTACAGGCGACTGGTTTGTTGCCACATGTTCGCCAGTGGTCGCCGGGAGTAGTCTCCTTAGTCGCGCAAAAAGTCGTAGCGTCTTTCTGGTCACCGCTAAATTTTCAACGTTGAACATTTTTCGGCGACAGTGAGTTTGATGCCAATGAGCATAGCTTGACTTCTCCTGACGTAGGTACTGTTGTAGGTTGTCGCCAGGATGACGTAGGTTGTCGTTGTTTTTTCGGCCACCTGCTACGACTATGGCAGTTGCCTAAAAAATCCCCCAGTATCACAAACCAATACATTTTAGAATACTTGCAACATGGGAGTTTTAAATTGAGGAACTATGAGAAAGTATTTCAGTGGCAATGGATGAGCTGAAGGTTAAGACAATGAAGTTGCTGAAACAGCTTTGTTAAGGGAGGGTGGATTTGGATCAGATCAGCTCAGGTTTAAATAGCATGTGGAGATATTACCTTTCAATCAGTTGATGGAAGGATTGGAATTGAACGATATGGAGTGAAATGTTCAGTGAAAGTTGAGCATTTGGGCCATGCCAACATGCTTGAAGCATGTTCAAGCTTGCCTAACATCTAATATTAGTTGAGTAATAGAGAGTGCACTGGTGTGTGTTACAGTTGATGGCAGCTGTTGTATAAAACCACCAGTAATCAGCCTCCACATTAGTTTCTTCTGAAGCAAACCAATATGGAAACAATAAAAAAACATATTGAACTTTTAAAAGTTTATATGTTATCTATTGCATACTATGTTTACAGACCTATTATGCTGCTGCAAGTAAGAATTTCATTGTTCTGATTTGCTATAGATGACAATTAAACACTCTTGACTCTGTTGACGATGTAGATTTGTTGTCTCATTTTAGATTAAATTCATTACCACCATGAGAACTGCAAAAACATTGAATTTTGTGATGTAGTAGAAAATCGAATGAATTATTTGTTCTCAGTGATAAGCTTGCTCTGTTTTTTTTGCAAGTGAGGGAAGTGAGGTTAGGTAATTATGTGCCCATCAAACTGAAAGAAATCCTGCTGGAAATCGGAAACTGTTACCTTTTTTTGAGGCCAACATTAACGCAAAGGACTCACAGGATGGGCACGTGAAGTGAAACCGCCTGCACTCCACCTCACAGTTGCACTCTGTACTTGCTCAACAAGTCACTTCCTTTTCCCACAGCCATCATCAGCACCTAGGTCAGGGATAAAACTTGTTATTTCAGCAGTAATCCACTTCTCATTCCGTACACTTTTGTGCTGTAGACTCTTTACAGGATGTCCCGTTTTAGTCAGACCTTTGTGGGAGTGAAGAGTTACATTGCATCATTCTGGCGTGCTGATTGAGAGACAGGTCCCACAAATGGTTGAACCTAACATGTCATCAAATCCAGAACATAAAATGATTGTGATTTATTGGCCTAATTTGTCCGGTGAAAGAAAAGGAACATAGAAGTCATTAGTGGTTATGCTTTTATGAATCCAACACTTTTCTTTCTTCTTATTGGATTTTTGGATTTTACGTTTTTTGGGTGCTTGTAGTCATAGAATCATAGAAAGTAGGTGCGAGAGCAGACCACCAGGTCCATCGAGCCCGCACCGCCATTCGCTCATGGCTGAACACCAAACAAACACCCCTACCCACAAACAGTAGACACAAGACACAGAACACAAGACACTACCCTCCCCTTTATACCGCTATCACCCCTCTCCACCCCAAGAACCGCGTGATCTCCTGGGGGAGGCAAAAAAACGGATAAAAACCCAGGTCCAATTCGGGAAAAAAATCCGGGAAATTCCTCTCCGACCCCAATCCAGGCGATCGACACTTGTCCAGGAGATCACTCAGGTCTTACTATACTAACCCTACCTAGGTCCATATCCCTGCCCTCTCCCCGTAGCCCCTTATCCCCTTGGCAGCTAAAAAACCATCTATTTTAGACTTAAATATATTTAATGTTTCTGCTTCCACTGCTCCCTGGGGCAGTGAATTCCATAAATTAACCACCCTCTGGGTGAAGAAGTTCTTCCTCATCTCAGTTTTAAAAGAGCCCCCCCTTATTCTGCAACTATGTCCCCTAGTTCTAGTTTCCCCGATCATTGGGAACATCCTTGGTGCATCCACCCTATCAAGGCCCCTCACGATCTTATATGTTTCAATGAGATCGCCTCTCATTCTTCTAAACTCCAAAGAGTAGAGTTCCAGCCTACTTAACCTTTCCTCATATGTCAATCCCCTCATTGCAGGAATTAATCTTGTAAACCTTCGCTGCACTGCCTCCAGGGCCAGTACATCCTTTCTTAAGTATGGACCCCAGAACTGTACACAGTATTCCAAATGTGGTCTCACTAATACTGTGTACAGCTGTAGCAAGACCTCCGTGTTTTTATACTCAATCCCCCTAGCAATAAAGGCCAAAACTCCATTGGCCTTCCTGATAGCTTGCTGCACCTGCATACTAACTTTTAGTGATTCATGTACTACTACCCCTAGATCCCTTTGCGTTGCATTACAGCGCAGCTCCTCCTCATTTAGAAAATAACTTGCCCTATCATTTTTTTTCCCAAAGTGAATGACTTCACATTTATTAGTATTAAATTTCATCTGCCAAGTTGTTGCCCACTCACCTAGCTTATCTATATCCTTTTGCAGACTCTTCCTATCCTCCTCATCCCCTACTTTTCTTCCCATTTTTGTATCGTCCGCAAATTTTGATATATTACACTTGGTTCCCTCCTCCAAATCATTTATATAAATTGTGAACAACTGGGGTCCCAGCACCGACCCTTGCGGAACCCCGCTAGTTACTGGTTGCCATCCCGAATATGAACCATTTATCCCCACTCTCTGCTTCCTATTTGTTAGCCAATCCTCTACCCATGCTAATATATTACCCCCAATCCCATAATTTTTTATTTTTAGCAATAGTCTCTTATGTGGCACCTTGTCAAAAGCCTTTTGGAAGTCCAAGTATACCACATCCACCGGTTCCCCTTTATCCACCCGGGTTGTTACTTCCTCAAAGAATTCGAGCAGATTCGTTAAACAGGACTTCCCCTTCACAAAACCATGCTGGTTCTGTCCGATGAAGTCATGTCCATCCAAGTGCCCCGTTAGTGTTTCTTTAATAATTGTCTCTAACATTTTACCCACCACCGATGTTAGACTAACCGGTCTATAGTTACCCGCCTTCTGTTTACTTCCTTTTTTAAATATAGGTGTTACATTGGCCATTTTCCAATCCACTGGGACCGTTCTTGCCTCCAGGGAGTTTTGGAAAATTATCACCAATGCATCCACAATCCCCACCGCTATCTCCCTCAAGACCCTTGGATGTAATCCATCAGGCCCAGGGGATTTATCCTCCTTCAGTCTCATTAATTTCCCTAATACCACCTCCTTGGTGATCTTAATAGTATTTAGCTCCTCCATTCCTACCGCCCCCTGTTTATCCAGCGTTGGAATATTTTTTGTGTCTTCTATGGTGAAGACTGATACAAAATACTCGTTTAATGCCTTTGCCATTTCCATGTTCCCCACCAACAACTCTCCAGTCTCACCCTCCAATGGACCAACGTTCACCTTAGCCACCCTTTTTCTTTTTATATAGCTATAAAAACTCTTACTATTAGTTTTTATGTTGTTCGCTAAATTCCTTTCATAGTCTATTTTCCCCGTCTTAATTAATCTCTTAGTTATTTTTTGCTGACCTTTAAATGCTTCCCAATCCTCTACCCTCCCACTATCTCTGGCTACCTTATATGCCCTTGCCTTCAGCCGAATACTATCCTTTATAGTTTTACTGAGCCATGGCTGACTGTTCTTACCCTTACCCCTTTTTTTCTTCATAGGAATAAATTTTTCTTGAAGGTTATACAGTAGATCCTTAAACGTACACCACTGCTCATGTACCGTCTTATTCTTGAGTCTGCTATCCCAGTGAACTTTGATCAGCTCAGTCCTCATACCTTCATAATCCCCCTTATTTAGACTAAGTACCCTAGCCTGAGTTTCAACCTGCTCCCCTTCTATTTGAATATAGAATTCGACCATATTGTGGTCACTTGTTCCCAACGAGTCCCTAACTATGACATTTTTAATTAATCCTGCTTCATTACACAGGACCAGATCCAAGATTGCCTCCCCCCTTGTCGGTTCTGTGACATACTGTTCTAGGAACCCGTCTCTAATACATTCTATAAACTCTTCCTCTAGTTTACCCTGCCCAGTTTGGTTTGCCCAATTAATATGAAAATTGAAGTCCCCCATGATTACAGCAGTTCCCTTTTTACATGCGTCAACTATTTGCAGATTTATGTTCTGACTAACAGCGTCACAGCTATTTGGAGGTCTATAAATTACACCCACTAGTGTTTTTTTCCCCTTGTTATTCTCTATCTGTACCCAAGCTGTTTCACTATCCTGATCCTTCAACGCAATATCCTTCCTCTCTATTGCCGTTATTCCCTCCCTTATTAAAAGGGCCACCCCTCCTCCCTTTCTTTCCTGTCTATTTTTTCTAATTGTCGAGTACCCCTCTATATTTAACTCCCAGTCCTGATCCCCTTGCAGCCATGTCTCCGTAATGGCCACGATATCATAACTATATATACTTAATTGCACCGTTAATTCATTTATCTTATTTCGAATACTCCGTGCATTTAGATACAGCACTTTCAGATGATTTTTACTACCCTTCCTTTCTGTTTTTGCCTCTTTTACATCTAGAGCTTTATCTTCACACATTCTGGATCCTCCTGTCACATTTTGATTTTCCGTTTCCCCACTGATACCCTGCTCTATTTCCTCTACCCCTGCCGTTATTACCACCCTTAATACCTCCCCCCCGCTACTTAGTTTAAAGACCTCTCTACTGCCCTAGTTATATGATTTGCCAGGACCCCAGTCCCAGCACTGTTCAGGTGAAGTTCGTCCTTACAGAACAGATCCCCCCTGTCCCAGTACTGGTGCCAGTGGCCCAAGAAACCAAACCCATTTTTCCCACACCAGTCTTTGAGCCACGCATTCAGCTTTTTAATTTTACGTACTCTCGCCGATTTGGGCCGTGGCTCAGGTAGCAATCCGGAGATCAGTACCCTCGAGGTTCTGCTTTTTAATTTATTCCCTAACTGCTCAAACTCCCTTCAGCAGATCCTCTTCCTCGTCCTTCCTATGTCATTGGTCCCCACATGGACCACGACCACTGGATCCTCCCCCTCCCTCTGCAAATTTCTCTCCAGCATCGCAGAGATATCCTTAACCCTAGCACCGGGTAGGCAACACAGCCTTCGGGACATGTTCTGCTGGCCGCAGAGAACCTTATCTACCCCGAATAATACTATCCCCTATCACAACGGGATTTCTTCTAACTCCCCCCTCTTGAATGTCCCCCTGATCCACGGTGCTGCAGCCAGGTTGCTCATCCCTCCCACAGCCCCTGATCCCGTCCTCACATTGAGTAAGAGCCTCGGTCATGCTCGTCAGGAACAAAGGGCTGTGGCTCCTGCCGCATCTCCTCCTGGTTCCCCCTACCTGCCTCGCTTATGGCCACACCTTCCTTTCCTTGCTCACTCACTACTGAATTAGTTAAACTGGTCGGTGTGACCATCCCCTGGCACAAAACATCCAGGTAATACTCCCCCTCCCTGATGTACCGCAGCGTATGAAGTTGGGTCTCCAGCTCCTCAATGCGGAGCTCGAGTTCCGCTAGTGTAATAGGATGTCAGACTTCTTCATGCTGCTGTTTTACCCTTGCCCAATTGTACTCGTTCATTCCTTTTCTCAGTCTTTTGGTTTTACTGGTCTGTTTTTTATTCTGTCTGATTGCTTATCTTATTTTTTTTCTACTTTCCCATCTACCTTCTTGACTCTGCTCTGTATTTCATTCTCCTTGGTTCCCCCGTTTAAACTGTTCTCTACGCCTGAGCTGCTACCTCCTTCGTATTTCCATTCTCTGCCTTGCTGCTCCTTTATCTGTAAAGGTGCGACATAAGAACGGACCCAGTAGACATTACATGAAATAACAAATTAAATACTTTCTTCTTGTGCTTCACTTTAACATTAACACTAAAAATAAATAAACTGAAAACGTGGCAATTGCATGCAATAGTGAAATATTAAATGAAATGATTAATAAAATGTTAATATACAAATTGTATAAATAAATTAGGATGTTATGCTCATGATCCAAAGAAATGGAGTAATTGTAAATGCAGGATTCGAACAGAAACTTCAGAGCAAAATATATTGAGTAGATACATAATAAACACAAAAGACGATCAGATACTATTTTATTTGCAGGCCCATGTGTGTTAGTATGGATACACTTGTGTGTTCCAGCTTCCATATGTGCAAGCTAGTATGCTTTATTTACATGGGATATATTTCTCTCATACTGTGCACTTACTATCATGCATGCTCTACATTGTGGGCCGTTATGCCATTCTATGGTGCTTATCTTCAGAATCTTATATTCCAACTTACTGGCAGACAAGACTACCTAAGTAGGTTTGTGATTGCTCCACAAACTGATTAACACTTTGTTATATTTCAAAAGGTAAGATTTTGGAAAGTTGTTAGAATTTGCTGATTCCCTTCTTGGGAGGTCATAACTATGACCATTTTTTTTGCATGGATATTCATTGCTGCCCAGTAGAAGAGCCTCACAGCCAGCACTTAGCAATTAACGAGTTAAGTGTGCCTGTGCACTTCAGAACCCTGGTGATAATGAGACTCGTAGAAAAGGTGAACATGATTTCTTGTGGTATATTACAACTTTCTGAACTGTTAAAGAAACAGTATATTCTATGCTGCAAAACAAAGATTAATAATCAGCCTCTGGTTTTTAGAAATGGAACACCCAATACCTCTAAATCTGGGAAAGAGCAAATTGCACAATTATTGAATGTTATTACATACATAGACTATTTGACAGGTCTTATTTTCTACATGAACCACCTACACCTACTTCACACTCTTGATTTTCCCCACCTCTGTCACCTTCATTACTCCTTTTTTTTCAAAGCTGTTATCGAATTCTCCTAAAAAAATAAATGATCTGGTCTGCTTTGGCAATGATTTGTGAAACATAAGTCTGCATCCGAACCACCCTCTGTGCACCTCTCTGGCATCATCTAATGAACCTGCACTTCCATCACTTTCATATCAAACATTTATATGGCTATAGGGAAGGAGCAGGGAGGTGGGACTAATTGCACAGACCTTTCCAAGAGGCGGCACATGCTTGATGGGGCCTTTCTTTGTTGTGTGTTCCTGTATCTTTCCTGGAATGTGATGCCCTAAAGTATGTACAATTCCATACTCCCCCCCCCCACCCCCCACCCTTAAAAATCAGTAAACATTTTTACAGGTTTGATATTACCCCCCTTTTTGCTATATTGATGTATATATGTGTGTGTGTGTGTATATGGATCTCGACCTGAAATGTCACCCATTCCTTCTCTCCAGAGATGCTGCCTGTCCCACCGAGTTACTCCAGCATTTTGTCTACCGTTTGTTTATATATATACATATATATGTATGTGTGTGTGTGTGTGTGTGTGTGTGTGTGTGAGTGTATATATTTATATGTGTATACACACACACACACACACACACACACACACACACACACACACACACACACACACACACACACACACACACACAATGGAATTTGTTTGTTACCTTTCTAATGGACTGTATATTTTTATTGAGGCTCCTTTACCTAATTGAAATGCCTGCTATTTAAGTTATATTTAATCTCCCTTTTCACAATTTTGAAATGTATTACATGTTTTTGTCATTGACCTACAACACGCCTATCTTCGTTGCCTTTGAGTCTTTCAGAGCTCTCTTCAACGATTTGTCATCCTCTCAACTTGGTGTCATCATTAAATTGGTAGATAGGAGTGGGCCCAACACAAGTCTTTATGAAACAACATGAAAGGGAATTTTAACTGGCCCCATGCCTATCAATTCGGTTTGGAATTACCACATCCGAAGAAGAGTTCCAACCCGAAACGTCACCTATTCTTTTTCTCCAGAGATGGTGCCTCACCTGCCGAGTTACTTCAGCATTTAGTGTCTACCTTCAAACCGTTATCTGTCCATTTCCCTTCACAACTGCTGCTTGACTGCTGAGTTTCTCTGGCATTTTGTTATTTGTTCAAGCTTCCAACATCTGCAGTCTCTTCTGCCTCAAGTAATTGCCTTTAATAGTCCATCTCTTGGTCTGGGGAAGGTAGTACTCCGTCCAGCTCTTCACCTGTTCCTGTCTTCCAAAACAGCAAAACATGTGAAGCTGCCCCTGGTTCCTCCCAACAGTCTGAAATCCCTGCCATGTACAGTTTGCCAAATCTTTGCCAACTACAAGGGTCAGAACCCACCAAACGTTGCATGCATCTATCATCAGCTTGCAGCAGCATAACAGGTCTGTAAAGACAGTACTCGATAGAAAACATAATAAACCAAAAAAAGTTAAATAAATACATTTCCATATTGGCTTCCTTCAGAAGAAATTAATATGAAGGCTGCCTACTGGTGGTTTTGTACAACAGTTGCCATCTCTATGACTCAACTAATATTAGATATTAGGCAAACTGGAACATGCTTTCAGCATGTTGGCAAGGCCCAAATCACTTTGCTCAAGTTTCACTGAAAATGTCGCATCGTAGCCTTCAATTCAATTCCTCTCATCAACTGACAATGCAATCAGCCTGTCAATCTGACTGGTGGATAGGTGGAAATACAGTGGCAAAAAATGATTCTAAGACTTATTCTTTAACTTCAGCAAGATTCTGCAGTACCAGGCCTCCATTCTCAAACATGTAATTGTTTTTTTTTCTCTCCCCACATCTGTAAATGCTGGGGGATTTTGTTTTTTCAGGCCAAAACTTTTTAACCCTATCTTTTGCATTCCGTAGTCCAACCTTCACTTTTAATCCATATTATTCATTGTAGCCAGAATATCTTTATTTATCATACACACGTCTTCAACATACATTTCTCAACTTGTAAAATGCTTAATAGAAATTCATACAATGGACATCTTTTGTTTGACGCCAGTTCTTTCTATCAAAAGTCATTGCTAATTAGGACTTAGTATCTTGTTCTCCAAATGCTTAATCATTCCAATTTAAACTTTCCTATACTCTTGCAGAATACTGAAAGCCAACTTGTTTGGTCTTTTCTGTTTTATTTTATGATGTTCATATTTATGGTCAAGTTATACTAAACAGGGTACAACATATTCTTCACAAACTTAATCTTTGCTTATTTTGATGCCAAACATCATAATGCACATTATGCCTTTCTTGAATTTGAGTGATTTGTTTAGTATCATTCTTTTTTTTAAATAATATCTTCTAATAGCCAGTCCATGGACATTTCTATTGTGCTACCATCTATCTTTTCCATGAAAATAAAGGAAAGGGAAAAAAAAACAGTTTTGCCTCTCCTCTGCATCTTTCTTCTTAACAGGCCTTTCTATTGTTCTATAATCCATCTGCTCCATGAGAATAAAGGAAAGGAAAAAGAACAGTTTAACCATTCCTTTCCTATTCTATTGCTATTCCTGAGACAATGGAGAATTATTCTTTTATCATTGTCATTTTCTCTACCTGACATTGAAAGAGTCAGTTCAAAATTAAAGGAAAGCAGCAGAACAATATCCTGGCTAATATTTATAAGCAATTGCAGATTAGTGATTCATGTATCTCAGTTCTGTCTGGGACATCTGGCTTTGCACTGTTTTCCTGTTTAATCTTTTCCCCATACTGCATGACTGACTGCACTTCAGAAGTACTTCATTGATTTTAAAGTGCTTTGGGATATCCAGAGTCTGAGAAGTGTGTTGTGTAGATATATCTCTCCACATCTGAGCAGGATAGCTCTAAAGTTGAAATGAACTGGAAAGAGCACCCACCATATCAAGAATACCGATGGGTCGATGCTATTCTTGGTTTTAAGACAATATTGTTTGCAGGAAGTGAGGATTGAGGGAGTTAAAACAGTTCACATTTTTCAGGTCTCATCAAAGTTGGTGGACGAGGCTTTGCTGGGAGGTGTCATGATTACAAAGCATGTATTGAGGATATGGCCATCTTAAAATCATCCTTGGGTCCTTAGCCGTAAACATGGAGTGCAGTCATAGCTGCCTCTCCTACCCTTCCAAAATTCCAAACTCATTTATGGAAACAAGAGAAGGACGTGGGGCTCTATTTGATTTGATTTGTACAAAATTCAAGGCAAGGAAAAGAAAAGAAAGAGAATAAAATAGAAGGGAACAAAGTTATTTTTAAATGGTAGATGAACGCCTGAAAAAGAATGGTCTAAAATATCTAACGGAGATGGTGAATCAGAGAACAGTACAGCAGAGGAACAGCTCCTTCGGCCGACAATGTCTGTGCTGAACATGACACCCGGTTAATCTCCTGTGCTGGCATGAGATCCAGACCCCTCCATCCCCTGAATATTCATGTACCTATCTAAAAGCCTATTAAACACTACCATCGTATCTGCTTCCACCACCACTCCAGATCGCACATTCAGGGCACTTACTACTCTCTGAGTTTAATTTAGTTTCAAGATACAATGCGGATACAGGCGCTTCGACCTACTGAGTCTGCACCGACCAGCGATCCCTGCACATTAACACAAGCCTACACACACTAGGGTCAATTTACACTTATACCAAGTATACAAACTCAAGCCAATTAACCTACGAACCCGTACTTCTTTGGAGTGTGAGTGGAAACTGAAGATCTCGGAGAAAACCCACGTGGTCATGGGGAGAACGTACAAACTCTGTACAGAAAGCACCCGTAGTCGGGATCGATTCTGGGTCTCCAGCGCTGTAAGGCAGCAACTCCACCGCTGCACCACCCCAGTGTAAAAAAACTTGCCCGCACATTGAATTCAAATTTCTCCCCCTCTGACCTTAAACCTATGCCCTCGAGTCTTTAACATTTCCAGCCTGGGAAAAAGGATTTGACTGTCTATCCCGCCTATGTCTCATAACTTTATGTATTCTGTCAGATAGCCCCTCAATATATGGCACTCCAGAGAAACAATCCAAGTTTGTCCAATCTCTCCTTATAATTAATACTCTAATCCAGGCAGCATTCTGCTAAACCTCTTCTACACCCTCTCCAAAGTCACATCTTCCTGAAATGGGGCAACCAAAACTGCACACAATATTCCAACGCGGCATAACAAAAAATTTATAAAGCTGCACTTGCTAACATGTATACCCATTGCCTCGGCCAATAAAGACAAGCATACCATATCCCTTCTTTAAAACTCTATCTACAGTGTACTTGTGTTGTCATTTTCTATGGGTCCCCAAAATCCAAGATCTTGGACCCTAAAATCGCTTTGTACATCAATGTTGCGAAGAATCCTCTCATTAATTGTATACTTTCCCCTTGCATTTGACCTCCCAAAATGCAGAACCTCACACTTGCTTGGATTAAATTTTTCTTTGCCCATATTCATAACTGATCTAAAACCCACTGTATCTTTTGACAGTCTTCCTCCTTATCTGCAATACAGACCTGCAGCCAGAATTACACCCTTCCACCACTACCCTCTGTTTTCTATGATTAAGCCAGTTTCATCCAAACAACCAAGTTACCATGGATCCCTTGTATCTTAATCTTCCTGATCAGCCTTGCATGAGTGACTTTATCAACTGCCTTACTAAAATGCATGTAGACAACATCCACTGCCATACCCTCATCAATCAACTTTATCTTCTCTCGAAGATGTGCTGTTGATGAAGTGATGCTGATTGTCTCTGCTTAACCTATTCTCTTTAAAATCCAAACATGAAAAATTCCAAAAGCTTCCCCTACTGACATGAGGCTCATCAGCCTGTTATTACCTGGACTCTCTCTACTTCCCTTATTAAACAAAATAACAGCTTTAGCTACTCTCTAGTCCTCTGGGACCTCACCAGTGGCGAGAGAGGATTCAAAGATATTTGTCAAGGCCCCTGCAATCTCCTCTCTTGCCTCTCAATAACCTTGGATAGATCTCATCAGGCCTTCGGGATTTGTCCAACTTAATGCTTCTCGAGAGACTCAGCACCACATCCTTCTTTTTCTCGGACTGCCCTAGCATATTAGTATAGCCCGCACTGATCTCACTATCCTTCATGTCCTTTCTCTTGGTGAGTACTGATCCAAAAGTTTAGTACGTCATCTACAGCCGCTGACTCCAAGCATCAATTGCCCCCTTCTTTTTGAGTGGTCCTACTTACGCCTACTTACCCGTTTCTTTTTAATATACCTATAAAAAAAACATGAGATTTTTTTTAATTTGACCTGCCAATGAGATTTCATAGTCCCTTCAGGCCCTTCTAGTTGTTCGCTTGAGTTCTTTCCTGAATGATTTACATTCCCCAAAGGCCCTGTCTGTTTTCATTTTCCTAAACCTTACATATACTTCCATTTTAGTTTAACCAAATTTAGAAGTTTTCTGGTTGCCAAGAGTCAAGCGTGTTTAATTGTCACATATCCCGAAACAGAGCATTGAAATTCTTACTTGCAGCAACATAACAGCTTTGTAAACAGTGCTCAATAGGTAACATAATCAAACAGATCAAAAGTTCAATAAATAAATAAATCCAATGCAGTGGAAAACAACACAAGTCCAAAGACTCTTGTGCAACCAAGACAGTCTGTAGTTGGTGTTTGCAGTGTTCAATAGCCTGGTGATTGTTGGGAAGAAACTGTTCCTGAACCTGAAGGTCATGGTCTACAAACTCCTATATCTTCTTCCCGAAGGCAGAAGGGAAATGTGAGCGTGGCCAGGGTTGTGTGGGTCCTTGATGATGCTGACAGGCCTTTTGTGGCAGCATCCCCTATAGATCCCTTTGATGATGGGGCGGTCAGTATCAGCGATGGACCGAGCAGTCTCTACCACTTGTAATCTCCTTCGTTCCTGGGCTTTTGAGTTGCCAAACCAGGCTGCGATGTAACCCGTCTATATGCACTTTATGGTACACCTGTAGAAGTTCAAGAGAGTATTTTTCAGCATACCAAATCTCCTTAATCTTCTAAGGAAGTAAAGGTGTTGATGGGCTTTATTTATGATTGCATCAGTGTGCTGGGTCCAATACCAATCTTCAGAAATATGCACACTATGACAGTACCCCCTCCTTTTGATCTCACTCTGATCCATATCACTAGCTGGCAGGCCAGGAGAGGCCAATCTCAAGCATTATTGGTAACCGCTATGTCCAATTAGCTGATATTGGTTGGCTGCTTCCACGTTGTCCGCCTAGTCCCCATCAAATCCATGTATTCTAGCCTGAGAGAGAAGGTGAGAGAAGAAGAAAGACAAAGCAGGATGGCTCCCTGCTAGCTGTGTTTTCATGTTTGAAGAAGAATGAGTCACTGGGACAAGCCCCAGACCACCAGTGCCACTCTGTGGTCAGGACTGGGGTACCAGGACAAAACCCTAGATACCCAGCACCTCTACTGAGGCTAAGACTGAGTGGCAGAGGGGCAAGCCTGAGATGCCAGAACCTCTTCCTGACAACAGGCAATGAGGGACTGCACCCACACACACAGACAAAGACTGGCTGCCAGGATAATCCCATCACTTCTTCAAGCCCAAAGCTGACCCTCCAGGAAGAAATCTGAGCCCGCCAGTCCCTCCGCTCAAGGGAAGGGTGAACTGCAGAAAGAAGCATGAGATCACCATGCCTCCTTTGAAGACCAGGACTGAGCTGCCGGGACAACTCCAAGATCGGCAGCATTATCGCCAATGCACTCTGATGGTGATGGACAGCATCTGTGGGCGGTCCTGAACTTTCCGACCAGTGTAAATGAAATACATCACATGACTTTACCCTACTGTGATGTCGGTGTGATCACTGCCGAACCCGACATCGTCCCCAACACCACAACACTTAGGAAGTTGAAGTTGTCGATTCTCTCCACCACCCACCCATTGATGAAGACAGGTTTGTGGATCTTCCACCTTCCTCTTCTAAAATCAACAAATAAATTACAAATGTGTAGGAAGGAACTGCAGATGCTGGTTTAAATAAAAAATAGACACACAATGCTGGCATAACTCAGCCGGACAGGCAGCATCTCTGGAGAGAATGAATGTGTGATGGTTCGTGTCGAGACATCAGTCTAAAGAAGGGTCTTGACCTGAAACGTCACCCATTCCTTCCCTCCAAATATATTCCAAAGTTCCCCTACCTTGCTATCCTTATCCTTCCTCTTTATCCTTATCCCTCCTATGTACTGAAACATGCGAGTCCTGAATTCAGACCACCTGGCCTTTAAATGACTCTCAATATTTAACATGGACTTTCCCGATCCCAGCTACCACCAATCTACTCCTCTAGCTTCTGTCTACTAATGTTGTGAAACTTGCAGCCTAAAGACAGGTCCTGACCCAAATGTTATCTGTTCATTCCCTCTCCAGATGCTGTCTTACCAGCTGAGTTCCTCCAGCACTTTATATTTTGCTCAAGATTCCAGTATCTGCAGTCTCTTGTGTCTAGCCACCAAGCATGGCATCTGGAGGCTGCAGTGCATCATTCGATCAGCCGAGAAGGTTGTTGACTGCAACCTTCCCCCCATTGACAAACTGTGCACTGCAAGGGCCAGGTAAGATCATCTCTGACCCCTCTCACCCTGGCCACAAACTCTTTGAAGTACTTCCCTCTGGAAGGCGACTCTGGACTGTCAAAGCCGCCACAGCCAGACATAAAAACAGCTTATTTCCATGAGCAGTAGCTCTACTCAACAGCCAAAAGTCTGTAGCCTCCTTGTGCTCTGGTATTTTATTTCATTCTTCACATGTTTAAGTTACAATGTTTTATTTTTAATTGTCCACTGTATATTTTGTAACAGCTAGTTACAGGCAAATTCCTTGTACGTATACATATTTGGCTAATAAAATGTATTCAATTCAATTCAATGTTATAATCTGCCTTACCCCAATTGACTACTTTCCCCAAAGTGGCAATCAACATGGCTGAAGTTCAGTTTGGCCAGTTTATATGTAGTTTGTGACAGGTTGTTGCTAACCATCACAACTTGTGTGGTGAATATGAATTCAGAAACATATCCATAGATGGCCTCCACGGCCTCCACAGAAGGCCGTGGCCGTCAATGGATATGTTTAAGGCAGAGATTGCAAGATTCTTGATTAGTACGGGTGTCAGGGGTTATGGGGAGAAGGCAGGAGAATGAGATTGAGAGGGAAAGATAGATGGCGGAGTAGATTTGATGGGCCAAATGGCCTAATTCTGCTCCTATCACTTATGAACGTTACTATGGTATAATAACTCTTGTAAAGCCTGGCGTTCAGTGCAGTTTGTTAGTAGGTGGATGGAATGGATTGAATGCCATTCTTTTATTTCCTTTTGAAGAAGCAGCAGAAGAGGGTGGTTGCAAAGAAAAGTACTGATGTCTATAATGGATGCAACATGTGGAGAGAAGACATGGAGACTCAAGTAACTGCATATACTGGAATCTTGAGTAATACACAAAGTGCTGGAGTAACTCAGCAGGTCAGGCAGCATCTCTGGAGGATCTAGATCCTGACCCGAAACGTCACCCTATCTATCTTCCAGGAATGCTGCATGACCCGCTGGGTTATTCCAGCACTTTGTCTTTTACTTTGGAAAGAAAATATAATTGATGGCTGGAATATATAATATATTACAATGGATAGTTCGAATATATCAAACAAAATATAGGGGACATATATTCTAATGAAAGACTCCCTTTTCCTCATGCATGGTGAAATTGCTGTAGCTTGTCAGCTGGCTTCAAAACCGAGTTAGGCAGCAGTTGTCCTGGGTGACTTAGCTGATGCTGTGGGACCACTTAAAACATAAACCCTTTATCATGCAGGACCATATTTTTTTGTGTGGCGTGTCCCAAGTACTGAAGTACTGAATAAAATAGAGCAACATATTTTCTCTTACATCTGTAGGTAAATAATGTCCAAAGTTGAATTCCTTGAATTAATTTAGGTAAGTTAAAAAAAAATCCAATGTCTTTATCCTACCTAATAAAAAGTATGAACTTATTAAAATTAATTTAACCTTTTTGTCTGCAGATGAGGCATCTTATTGCAGGTCAAAGTGAACTAATATGATTGAGGCTTTAGCATCGTCTCCTCTGGCCAGTGATTTTTGCTCTTTCTTGTGGGACCCGAGTTTAGCTTTCTCATTTCTAGCACTCATCAATACAAAACTGATTTGATGCTGAGCTGTATAATAATAAGCCTTTCATCAGCCAGGCCTGACACTTGCCTTGTAATTAAGGCCTTGATAGTTGTGTTGATAGGAAATGAAAGAAAATGGCTTTGTTCTCATTTCCAGAGAATGATTACTGGTTCTGGTACTCACCTGAATTCGACCCATTCTGCATTGTGAACATGATTGCTGAAGTGTAAGTAATTGCAGCATCGGCAGATGACATTTTCACAAAGCACACTTCCCACTTCTCTAAAGGGAATTCGTTGAATATCTGTCTGTGAAGCTCATCAAATGTGTGTTTTAAAAATGCCAATTTTAAAAGAGTGCAAAATTACGAAGATTTTCTTTGTAACTTGCACTTGAGATAGTGAAATGGTGACATTTTAATTTTTCTCCTCAAAAAATATTAATGTTTATAACTGATACCAACAAACATATTTCCTAAAATAAAGCACCCTTGAGTAGAAACGAATAGAACTTAAATGTGCCCCGACATTCTGGATAGGTAAAACAAAAAGGTCTGCACTGTTAAAGCAGCTGCCAGGAATGAAGTTTGAAAGAAGGAGCACCACAAACTGCTTCCATTCTCGCATCCCTCTCCTAAAATTCACCAAGCCTCGACTGTAGGAAGATAGTGCTAAAATAAACAATGCCTGTCTGATGCGGTTCGAGAGTCTGGCTGCAGCTGCTGGCCAAGGTGCTGAAAAAAAGCTGAAGCTAAGACTGAGGAAGCTGGAGAAGGTTCACAGCAGCTGCAGCAGCCAGCAAAACAAAAATGAGAGAAAACCTGAGGCCAGTTCTGTTCCAGTGGAGAAAGGAAACATTCTTCCCCCTAGAATCCGCAAATATTGTGACATTAGCAGCCAGTCTTGGGAGTTGCCTGTTCTCCGATTTGTATGGTAGACAGGTGGGTGGTCTTTCGTGCACTTTTAATGAAAGAACAATGCTGAGATTTTATGGGAAATATTGGCTAAATAGGTATGTATCAGGATGTGAAGTTAAAAGTAGAAATCTTGAAAGTGTAAACCGTCTAAACTTAAATACTTATTTATGATACCTGAATTGTTTTGTTTTGCTTTAAAAAAAAAATAGTAACACTCTCACGGTGTACAAGATTCTGTGCACTTCTTTAGTCAGGTTAAAATAATGTTTAGCTGCAATTTTGTATCTTTGAAATTCTCTCTGGTGCCTTTGGAGCTATTAGGAGATTTATGGTAGAGCAGCCCTCCAGTGGATGCTGATTTTAGCTGATTATAAACATCGTGCCAGGCCCCCAAGGGTCCCTTCATTTTCCTGACACACTTGACTGCTGCCCCATTAACACTTCGTCTGTTATTGCAATATTCCAATTTTAATTAGTATCATTGAATTTGGAGCTTGATGTGAAAATAATGCCATATATATGTTTTGGTTACAAAAAAAAGATGTGTCTGCTCTTACAACCAACCCTCTTTGTTGGAAACAAAGAAGGATATGTGTCTATATTTATATATATTTTTTTCCATTTCGTTTGTTAAAACACATTATTTCTCTGGTTTAGATGTTATCTTAAATTTTCCACAGAAAATGAACTCAGAAGAACGCTGGTGAATCGGCATTTGTGGACTCACAGCTGTTGTGACAGGCTCAGAAAGGCAAAGTGTGGACCAAAGAAATATCACACCATTAAGCAACTTCAGGTAGAGAACCATCAAATAGAAGCTTGATCAGGAGACTTTGAACAGCTGTTTTTTTCTTCAGCTACCTAGGTACTTATCTTTCTTTTAAAAAAACAGATTGCTAGATACTGTGATATTATTTGCAACCTCTTCCATAAGTACTCAGTAAAGGATCTGTATTATTTTTGCATTCATAGATATCAGATGATTCATGGGTAAAAAGCCCCATTTGCCGTTCAATTGGGTGATGCATGTGCTGTTCCACTTGCTAAAAAAAAATCACACACATAAGTAGAATGAGCCTTTACAGAGTAATGCAACACTTGATAATAAAGGAGACTGGATAAATTGTACAGTCAGAACAAGATGGAAAGGGGATAAATCATACGCCTATCTATCTAGGTTGTTTTTTTAATCAACAGCGATTGCACAATGATGGACTAGCTGCTTTCAAATGCTGTAGGCATTCAAAGAGCCATCTAATTTTTGGAACTGTTCTTCTGGTGCAGATTTTTAGTTGTTGATTGTCGAATTATTTTCAGTTATAACTTGATGGAAATTTGAAAAAAAAAAGAAATATGTGATTGCAGGATTTATTTAACAGATTAACAATTATAAGAGAAAATTAAAAAAAACTGCAAAAGAAATTCTGGAAATAGTATGAATGTACCTGTAATCAGCAAGTAAAGAGTTAACAGAAATAATACTCGTGCATGAAAAGGCAATGTCGTGCTTCTGTTGGTAGACAGGAAAATCCCAAGCAATGCTGCTTAGCAGGGCAGCACACAGACATCCTTGCCGTGTAAATAATGGCTGTAATATTAAACATTACCAAATTCCATTGAAAAGAAGGTAGTGAAAATATGGATATGTGTTATAAATAAATTAGCTACTATGACTTAGAATGAAACAATGCCAACATACTATTTTACTTACAGGCTAGATTTATAATTGTTTAGTATGCAGTGCAACAAAAATGTTTTATTTCTCTGTGAATTTAGTATATTTTCTATTGGTCCATTCCCTCGTCTCTGCTTCCGTTGTTTGCTTCTTTTGGATTAAGCTGCAAGGAAAAGCAAAGAAGTGCAATTAAGACTGAGCACCTGATATACCCAGGAGGGTAGAGTATTCTTCCATTTTTCAGACGCCTTGCCCCAGAGTCTTGAGTTGCCTGTAATTTGCATTGATAGCAACATTCTTCTGATTGTAATTTGGTAAATGCTTCTGTTTCGATTTGGTGCGTGGCTGTGCAGTTAATAAAAACCTAAGATTCACAACTGCGGTGAGAGCACTCTGGCTTTTGTGCATTCGGGAGAGAAGAACAGCACAGGCTTTCTGCTCTTGACTGCTATCCAGACAAAGCTACTGCAAATGAATGCAGGGACCAGCTGATGAAACATATAGTTGACATCCAGGATAAAATAGTTACCCATTGCACATTATCTCCATCCATTTTATGTCACCTGAACAACTCGGAAGTTTACCTGGACAGAATTTGCCTGTGGAAATTTATCTTATCATTAAAATAAAAACAAAAACAAAATGGAAGTGAAATCGATAAACTAAACTGCTATTCAGTATTGATAGGTCAGGTCTTCTGAATTAGAACTGTGCCCTACCCTTTGCTGATACGTTGTGGCAATCTCTTGCAGAAATGCAATGGAAATTCTGATGTAACATGAATGCATGGTGAAAATGGATTTCAATTGGACAATGAATATTTATTTGGCAGGGCACACCTGCATTTTTCATTACTAAATAGAATGCCCAAGGGAAACAAAGCTCATTGTGTCAGCTTGGAAGCTAATCCATTGCTGAAGAATGTCAGTCTAGTATGCCTTGGTTTAGTTCACTGTTTCAAAGATTAATTTATCCTTTTTTGTTCTATTCCTCTCATTTAGTTTGCTTGCCTATTCAGTTGAAATAGCTATGCCTGACTGGCCTTAAATTAATGAGTCTTACTCTCACTCTGTGCCAATGCATTCACCTTTTGCCCTGCACTTCCGTACTGCTCTGGGTTAATCTTTCAGTGATCCTAATATTCTGTCACACATTCTTCTTTGATCGTTGCCCCTGATGTGATCAGCAAACTCAGCACAAGTAAAAGGATTGCACTTTTCCCAACAATAACCACTTGAGTACATGCAGCATCATTCTGTGCTATTATTAATGAAATCTATCATTAAAAATGAGAAAGCAATGCAAATACACTTTTTGTCAAGAGCCTTGCAGTGTAATAATTTAAGATCAGCTCTCTGATTGGGCAATGGGATTTTCAATACAGAGATAGATTTTCGTGGGATAGATGTATCAAGGGAAATGCATTTATGGTTGAGATCAACCTTTTTTAATTAAATGATGAACCGTTTAAGATGCTGACTGGCCCATTCCTGTTCCTAATCTTCCCATGATGGTACTTGAAGCATCTTTGTCTATGGCAACAATGTCTCTCCCCTATTCAGTTTTAAAAGTGTTGCTATTTTGAGCATCTTGTTTGTTGGTGGGAGTGGGGAGGTAATAAGTATGGAGTCACTGGGAAGTAATACCCACCCATTCCTGTTAATGTATTGTAAAAATGGGCTTTTGAAGATGGTGAAGAATAATTATCCACTCCTGTCAGAAGTGAATGGGAGCCTCCATAACCCAGGATATTTTGAGGTTTCTGGACAGTAAGCACTCTACACAAGTTCATGGAACTCCTTGTACAATGCCCTAACAAGGAGAATAATTACATCACTTATATTTTTGTTTCAATTTAAGAAAGACAGTTGGAAGAAAAGGTGAACATGAAGCAGAAACTCTACCCCAGAAACTCCTTACACCAGCAAAAATAGATCATTTAATATATTTTGGATACTGACTGAACTTCTGTGGATTTCTGATCTTTAAACCCAAAAGCTTTTTGATTCCGGTTAGCTTATTTTTTCTCTGCATCCTTATTTGCTGATTACTTTGGTTCATTCTCAATAATGTGAGCTACAAATGAGTTATGGTTGCAATGTAACCATTATATTATCATTGTCTATTATTAGACAGATAGGAGGAAACAAGTACTGTTGTTTGAGTAGATTAAAAACTTATAATTCAGTAATGAATACCGTCAAGAGTGTCATATTGTCATATGTACCGAAACAATGAAATTCCTGCTTGCAGCAGCACAACAGGTTTGTAAACACAATACTCAAAAGATAATATAATCAATAAACATTAAAAAAAGTGCAAAAATAAAAAAATCCAATATAGTGTAGTTCAAAACAAAACAAAGGCTGATGATTAAAGTAATCATTTTCTAACTTTTCACTATGATGAATATTTGAAAATCATTATTTTTTAATGTTGAAAATGAAGTAGGACCTGGTGTATGTACACAGATTTTTTTTTTAAATAGTCAATTGGAGGTAATTAGGTTTTTATGACATTTTGTAACTATCAAAATCACAAACTAGTTGAAACTAATTAGTTATAGGTGAACAAACCTTAAATTCTATTCTGGGAAAGAACACAATAAAAGGAGTCTGCTTTTGGAGAGGTTGTCAGTTGGAAGAAGACTGATTGGAAGTTGGCATTTTCACGACTTCTTTTATAGACAACTCATTTGAATTTATCAAAATGATTAGATGTGAATGATTGTAACTAAAGTGAATAGCGATTAACATATTTACCTTTGGTGATTGTTAAATGTATTCAATAATGTCATTTAGTAAGGGATGAGTATATTTCTCTCTTATTCTATTTTCTCCGGGTTGCCAATGGGGACAATCTCACAGAAGCAGCGTCGGCATAATGTATTAGATGTTAGTCATGGTATATCCTTTAGATAAACAACATTTGACCTTTTGCAGTACTGTGTAAAGATACTTCTCCTGTGCTTGTGTATCAGTTATTTGTTGTTTCTAGTTGCCAGACTCTCCCTTAATTTTCCCTCAGTTAGAAAGTTTATGGTTGCAAAACTCCAATCCAAATTTCAGAGATGTAACTAGAGCTTTTATTAAAAAAAAGAAAAACTCTATCTGCTTAAAGTGTGCAAGCATTTTCTTTTAGTTAAATGATATCCACAACTACTATTTGTGGGATTTATTTTGGAGGCTTGTTGTACCCTTGTTTGAATTTCACACCTTTCATCGGCTGAAGCTATCTGTGGAAATCGGAATGATCCTTCAGGAATATGTGCATGTAATAATGAGCCAGAGGCAAAAGAAAAATTGGCAACACAACCAGCAGTGTTCAACAGCATGCAAGTAAGGTGCCTGTGTGCTCTGCTCCTTTGCCAGAGTAACACACTTGGACAAGATGAGGTATTTTTATTTCTGGGACTGGAGATTTCATTGTGGAATTAGCCAACAGCACACAAAAGATCAAACCCTGTAATGAGATATGTGGAACCGCAATTCCATGCTGTTTATCTTTTCTCATTTACCCATTTGAGTTTCGAGCCTTTCTTATGTTCCCCGGTTGGGAATTGTGAGTTCACACCATGATGACAAGGAGTATGAATCCGAGACCTGATTCCTCCAATTATAATTATCAGGATGTTGTGACTTGCATTTAACCCTGATAAAGAACATCATTTGGAATTGGTGGGGAACGTTGCTGCCCTTGGCTTGTTATTAACAAAGTTTGGGAATTAGAAACATAGAAACATAGAAAATGGGTGCAGCAGTAGGCCATTCAGCCCTTCGAGCCAGCACCGCCATTTAACATGATCATGGCTGATCATCCGGAATCTGTACCCTGTGCCTGCTTTCTCCCCATATCCTTTGATTCCATTAGCCCTAAGAGCAAAATCTAACTCTCTACATCCAGTGAATTGGCCTCCACTGCCTTCTGTGACAGATAATTCCACAGATTCACAATTCTCTGGCTAAAAAAGTTTTTCCTCATCTCAGTCCTAAATGGCATACTCCTTATTCTTAAACTGTGACGGCTGGTTCTGGACTCCCCCAACATGGGGAATGCTTTTCCTGCATCTAGCCTATCCAATCCCTTAAGAATTTTATGTTTCTATAAGATCTCCTCTCATCCTTCTAAATTCCAGTGAATATAAGCCAGTCGATCCATTCTTTCATCATATGTCAGTCCCGCCGTCCCGGAAATTAACCCGGTGAACCACGCTGCACTCCCTCAATAGCAAGAATGCCCTTCCTCAAAGTAGGACACCAACACTGCACACAATACTCCAGGTGTGGTCTCACCAGGGCCCTGTACAACTGCAGTAGAACCTCCTTGCTCCTAAACTCAAATCCTCTCACTGTGAAGGCCAACATGCCATTTGCATTCTTCACTGCCTGCTGTACCTGCATGCTTACTTTCAGTGACTGACGTACAAGGACACCCAGGACTCATTGCACCTCCCCTTCTCATAATCTGACACCATCCAGATAATAATCTGCCTTCTTGTTCTTGCTACCAAAGTGGATAACCTCACATTTATCCACATTATACTGCATCTGCCATGCATCTGCCCACCCACTGAACCGATCTAAGTCACCCTGCAGCCTCATAGCATCCTCCTCGCAGCTCACACTACCACCCAGCTTTGTGTCATCTGCAAACTTGGAGATGTTACATTTAATTCCTTTATCTAAATCATTAATATATATTGTAAATGACAGGTGTCCCAGAACTGAGCCTTGCGGCACCCCACTAGTCACTGCCTGCCATTCTGAAAAGTACCCATTAATTCCTACTCTTTGCTTCCTGTCTGCCAACCAGTACTCTATCCATGTCAATACTCTACCCCCAATACCATGTGCTCTAATTTTGCACGCTAATCTCTTGTGTGGGACCTTGTCAAAGGCTTTTTGAAAGTCCAGATACACCACATCCACTGGCTCTCCCTTATCCATTCTACTTGTTACATCCTCAAAAAATTTAAGAAAATTAGTCAAGCATGATTTCCCCTTCATAAATCCATGCTGACTTTAACCGATCCTGTCACTGCTGTCATTGAACATCACTCAAGGCTGGGAACTAAGTCGGTAGGAAATTAATGTTGACCATGCAATTTTCTAGACAAGGCCCTAATGCACTGGAACATTGTGAAATATTTCACAATATTTCGTAAAAGGCCATGTACACATGTGAAATTTATTTTCTTGCTTATCCAGTATTTTACCACCAACGGTTTAGATGGATATGAGCCAAACACTGCAAATGGGACAAGCTTAGATGGAGCATTTGGGTCAGCATGGACAACTTTTCCAAAATGCTAGTTTCCGTGTTGTATGACTGAGTTGATTATAGAAAATAAAAAAGGGTGGAATAGAGCGTTTGGTTTATCTAGCCTTTTCCCCCTTCCAATAAGATTGCAGCTGACCTGATTATTTGCATCAATTCTCTTTGCTGCCCAATGCCCACAACCCACAATTCCCTTGTTGTCCAAAGATCCATTATCACTAATGTTCCAAAGCTCTCTGGGATGAAAAATGTCAATGATGCATGGCTCTGTGAGAGAAGAAATCTAATCTCATCTCCTTTAACAAAACTAACAGTTGCATGAATTAATGGAGGTAAATTTATGAAAAATAGTCTATGTAATTACAGAAAGCATTATGAATGCATTGCGTAATCTGTACCGTTGTGTTGTGTGGACTATAATTATTGCAGACATAAAATTGTTAAAGTTAAATAGGGATACTAAATGGGAGAGGGAGACAGCAGAACAAGTTAATGGATATGCAGTCATAGAAGTAAGGTCAGGAGTTTTTTTTAATATTAAAGAATAAATAAAATTCAGGATTTTTGTAATAGAAAAATTAGAGATTGTTAATGAAGGTGCAGAATAAAGTGAGAATAGCAGCAGGAACAAGATGCATTTAAGTTTATATTATAAATTCCCCAAAACAGTGAGGCGACTGGTATTGAGATGTACAATGGATTAGGAGGAAATTATTTGTGCATTAATATGATTCTTCTGGATGCAGATGTGAAATATACTATATTTTGGGAATTATCCATGAAGACTCCTCTAGAACAAAGAAAAAAGGATTTGGTTTGGAAGTTAACAATTAATGTTTTTTACAATTCAAATAACCAATAAAGATTATGCAAAGAAAACTGTCTTTGGTTCCTTTTTTGTCAAATGGATCAGGGACGGTTAAACAATTATGGTTCAGGAATTAGGTTTATTTCTGATTAGAACCATCTGCAGTTTTTTATTAATTTCAAGGTTTAGGGACATCTTAGGGACAGAAAGATGCCTGAAATATTCAGTAGACCGGGCTGCATCTGTGGGAAGAGAAAGAAACCTAACATTTCAGGTCCAAGATCCTTTGTCAAATGAAAGAAGCTGCAGAAAAGGTGAATGGTGTGTAGGGGCTGGATTTCTCTGATTAGGTAAAACTAGAATGGGAATAAAATGTGAACAAGGTTATCTGGTCAATGAATGACCGGGCACAATCAGAATATGAGAACAGAGACAAAAGAAAATAGACACAATAGCTCCAAAATACGGAGCAGGAAGGCCTACTGACAGGTCTGGTTGGGCACGTCCTGCACTCCCATAGGAAAAAAAAGAGAAAAAAAATTAGCTGAGCCAATATCACAGATGGATGACTGATACAGACAGAACAATCAAGGTACCTACATTTTTCAATGTGCCTAGTTGATAGATGAGGTGCTGCTCCCCAAGCTTGCATTGGGCAAAAGTGTAACAGGAGGCTATAGACCTCAGAGCGGATGAAGGATCGAGAATTAAAGTGGCAAACTCTGGGTTGCCTCTGCAGACTGAACACAGGTGCTCCACAATGTGGCCACCCAATCTGCATTTGGTTTCTCCAATGTTGAGACACCGATTGTGAAGGCTGTATGCTAGAGTGGACGAAATACAAGTGAATCGCTGCTTCACCTGGAAAGACTCTTTGGGTTCCTGGATGGTAGAAATGGAAGAGGTGGAAGGACAAGTACTGCAGCACCTGCAGTTGCGGGGGAGAGTGCCCTATGAATGAAAGTGGTTGGTGGGAATGGATGAGGGGACCAGGAATGGCTCCCGGTAAAATATTCAAATGAGGGTGAGAGGAAGATGTGTCTGATAATGGATTCTCCATGGAGGTGGTGGAAATTGTGGAGAATGAATACAAAGGCTAATGGGGTGGAATGTAAGGAAAATTATCCATGTTCTGTACCCAGAGGAGAGGGTATAAGAGCACAGGTAATGGATGCAATCAATCTCTTATTTTACAGTGGTAAACGGGAAGTCATGCTTCAGGAAGAAGGGAGACATTCCATTGTACGGAAAGTCTCATCATTGGAGCAAATATGACAGAGTTAGAGGAACTGGGGAATGTAATGTAGTCCTTACACGAGGCAGGGTGGGACGATGAATAGTTGTGTCATAATGCATGCTAACGGTTAGTCATCTCTGAGATGGAGACAGGGCGATCCAGGAAAGAAAAGAAAGAATCAGAGACAGCATGTTCGCAGCAAAAATAAAGGAATTATCAGGTCCTGCATGAGTACAGGAGGCAACACCAGTGTAGTCATTGAGGTACAGAAAAGAGTTGAGGGAGTGAGCCGGGGTAGGACAGAAAGAAAGATCGACACAAAATGCTGGAGTGACTCAGCAGATCAGGCAGCATCTCTGGAGGAAAGGAATAGGTGATGATTCGGGTTGCGACCCTTCTTCAGTCTCGACCCAAAATGTTATCTATTCCTTTTCTCCAGATATGCTGCCTGACTCACTGAGTTACTCCAGTGTCTATCTTCGGATAGATGTAAACCAACATCTGCAGTTCCTTCCTACAGTACATAAATAAACTTATAGGAAGGATGTGATTAAACTAGAGAGGATGAAGAAAAGATTTGCAAGGATGTTGTTCAGATTAAAGCGTATTGAGTCATCAGGTCAGATTGGATAGGCTGGTTCTGTTCTCTCTGGAGTGAAGGAGGCTAAGAGGTGACTTTATAGGGTAGATAGCCACTGTCAGTTTCCCACAGTCAGGGTGTCTAAAACTATGGGCAAAGGTTTGTCAGTGAGAGGATGATTGAAGGGGCCATGATAGGAAAATGTATTGCACAAAGAGTGGTTGGTATCTGGAATGAGCTGCCAGAGGTGGTGGTAGATATGGGACCAGTAACAACATTTAAAAGGCATCTGGACAGGTACTTGAATGAGCATGGCAAAGAAGGATATGGAATGAATGCAGGCAATTTGGGATTACTATACTCTGTGCTTCACTTTGGAGTAGTAGATTTGGAAGTTGGCACAGAAGCAGATGGCCAAAGGCCTTGTTTCTATGCTGTATGACTCCAACACTAAAGTCTCTAACATATTTAACAGATCTAAAGTCTGTTCTACATATCCCACCCTCCAATCTCCCTCCAGCTTAACAAGCAAACCTATCTCTCCTTCCTAGTTCTGACAGAGTGTCTTCAACCTGAACCATTAACTCTCACAGATACAGACTAACCATAGAATTTCCAGCATTTCCTATCTTTGTTTTAGATTTCTAGCATCTGTGGTTTTTCTTAATTTTCTCTTCAGGACAATGACCGACAAAATAGTTAAGAAAATGCAATTAAGAATATACGCAAGGGCTTGGGACAGTTTCAATTTCCGTCGAGGCAGAGAAAACCGAGAAGAGATTTTGTGAAGATTTTTTTTTAATATTCAGAATTCAACATTGAACATTTTTAACTGGATGCATGGATTTCTGAGCAGATATTGGTGGAAACTGCATTTGCACAAAAAAACGTCTAAGTAACCTGCAACCACAGGAACACTTATCCTGTAAAGCTCTTATCTTTCAGAGAATGGAAATAAGGAAGCATTCAAATGAGCTAGAAAGGAATGTGTTTTTAAGAAGGTAAAATTGGAGGAAAAGGTAATTTGCATATTGGGTAAGAAACAAAGCAGAAATAAATTAATTTCTATGTCGGCAATGATAGTGGTAATAAAAACGGGGAATTCCTCAAATATAACATCCCAAATACACAGAATCTCTTATTGCATAGAAGGAATTAACTTAGTCCATCATGCACTTTTGACAAGAACAATCCAAAAATTGATCACATTACTTGACATCACCACATGGTTATAGATCTTCCTGGCCTTTAAATATTTATCTGCACTTCCATGAACAGAAACAATATATGAAATCAGGAAATCGTTCAGTCTGATGAAAGGTCCCAACCCAAAACTGTGTCCATTTCCCGCCACAGATTTGCCTACTTGTGAATTTCTCCAGCTGTTTGTTTTTTGCTCAAGATTCCAGCATCTGCAGTCTCTTGTGTCTCTGTAATCATTTCAAACTGTTTCATTAATTACTCTTATTCTCACTTTAGGTGAGGAAGCAAAATAGTTTGCTATTCATTACAAAATTTCCCACCAGAAGAAATAATCCTCTGTTTAACATGTCAAACGAATAATACATATATAAACCATTAAATTTATTCTTTGATTTCAAGAATCAAGAGTCAAGAGTATTTTATTGTCATGTGTCCCAGATAGGACAATGAAATTCTTACTTGCTGCAGCACAACAGAATATGTAAACATAGTTTGCATATTCTGTTTCAGTGGAAGTAATTGTAGCATCTCAACTATATTCTTATTTTAACAGCTTCTCCAACTGAATACACTACTTGGAAGAGGATTTAATGGACCAGATATTACAAATGTAGATAGATACATTTGAGATAGTATGGAATGTATGGGGCCAAACAGCCACCTCTGAATACTGTGTGGATTGTCTGAGATGGAATTTTAACATACAAAATTGGGTAAGTGGAGTGCAGGTAGCAATCTGAAATTGCCTCTGCACTTCCAAGATTATAGTGCTGAGTCAAAGGATGGGTAGTCCATCTGCTGTCAGAGCGTGTGTTTGCAATTGTAATTTGTGAGTGAAGTTGGCAATCACTGCTTAACTCTGCTTTGCAGATTTTAAATTGTTCAATGGAAGAAGATGGGGAAAACCTGCCAAAAATAGCAGAGAACTTGCAGGTCTGGAGTGTATGAAGAGCTCAAATGAAAAAGCATTTGTAAAATAAGTGCTGAAGAAATGAATGGGACTGAAAGGGTCTTTAAGGAAGTGACAATAAAAATAATATATGCACTGGCTGTCACTTTCCAACATTCAATGGAACAGTTCTCACAGATTGGTGGGAAGCAAATCTAATCCCATTATTTGATACAGGAGGGGAGAGAGAAAACAGTCTGACATCAGTAGCAGGGAAAATGTTGCAATATATTATTGAGAAAGTTGTATTAGGGCAATTTGAAAATAATATTAGTATTTGGCAGTTAACATCAAATATGAAAGGGAAAACATACTGATTTGCGGTTTTGACATTAAATAGGTTTGCATTTTCAGAAAGCCTTTAATAAAGTGTCATTCAAGAGACTATTAATCAACGTTAGAGCACCTGGTATTCAGGCTATCTACTGATGTGGTGTGGATCGATAATTGGTGAACTGACAACAAACAGCATTCAAATTAACATGTCATAATCACATTTATATTAAATAGTGAAGTGACACATCGATTAGTGCTAAGACGCCAGTTGTTCACAATTTATTACAGTGGTGTGGATGAGAGGGCCAAGTGTAGGATAGCCAAGTTTACTGATTTTTAGTTTTAGTTTAGTTTAGAGATACAGCGTGGAAACAGGCACTTCGGCACACTGAGTCAGCGCCGACCAGCGATCCCCACACATTCCTACACACTCTAGGGACAATTTTACATTTATACCAAGCCAATTAACCTACAAACCTGCACGTCTTTGGAGTGTGGGAGGAAACCGAAGATCTGAGAGAAAACCCACGGGGAGAACGTACAAACTCCATTCAGACAGCACGCGTAGTCAGGATCGAACACGGGTCTCCATTGCTGCAAGCACTGCAAAGCAGCAACTCTACTGCTGCGCCACTGTGCCACCCCTAAATGTTATAAAACTTGGTGGAAATGTAAGTTGGAGGAGGATGCAAAGAGGTTTCAAGGCGTTATGAACAGTTTGAGTGAATGTAGATAAAACATAATGTTGGAAAATGTCAGGTAATTCACTTTGGTATGAAAAATGGAAAAAGAGCCCTATGATACATTAACAAAACCTTTGGTCTATGATGTCCATACCAGCCATCAAATACATATCTACACTAAACACATTTAACTGCACATGGTTCTCGCCTATTAAGCCTTGGATATGTGGAGATATTTTAAATTGTTGATAGATTCAAAGCTCCTGGTGTTCAGAGGGATACAGGTGTTCTTTTACATAAATCACTGTACATTAACAATTAGATGGATAGAAATAGTTGTCTTGCTCTTATTACATAAATACCCAGTTACACTGCACGAGGAATATTGTGTGCAAGTCTGGTCTTCCTATCTTACAACCTAGAAGGAGGTCATTTGAGCGTCAAGCCAGTGCTAGTTCTCAGAGCAACCTCATCCATTCCATTGTCCTATTTATTTCCCTGTAACCATTTCTCTCTTGCATGCTCCCTGATTTTCCTATCATCCAGCAGCACTCAAGGTAATTTGGAGAGACCAGCTAACCTTTTAACTAGCATGTGCTTGGAATGTGAGAGGGAACCAAAGTGCTCGATGAAAACCCATGCAGTTACATGCAGAACCCACAAACTCCACTTAGAAAGCATTAAAGGTCAGGATGAAATGCAGGTGAAACACCGAAGGAAGAGGAAAAGCAGTGAAGATTCACTAGGTTGATTTCTGGAATGATGGCTTTATTGTATGGTAAAATTAAACAGACCAAGCTAAAATTCTCCTCAGTTTATCATGACAGGAAATCTCATGGGAAGATAGAATAAATACTTACTAGGCTGGACAGTTAAATGTGGGACTGGCTGAACTATCTAAATCTGTGGAAATGGTGTAATAATAAGAGGGCAGCATTTTTGGAAACAAAAAGTGAGAAGACATTTTGTCATCTGGAAGATAGTAAATTTCAGAATTCTGTACTCAAGAGGCTGTGGAGACGCAGTTGTTCGATATAATGAATGTAGAGATAAATGGATTTATAAATATTAAACACATTAAGTTAGTGCAGGTAAAAGATCAATCATGATCACATTGAATGGATCACTCCTGCATATGTTTCTTAGGTTCCACTGTTCATTGGGAACTATTCCCTCATAACAGGGGCCCACTTCAGATTTCCAATCTCCAAAATTGGATGTTTCCCCCTGGCTGCACAGGTGAAAATAATATCACATTTTTATGGAACTTTAAACACATTTAAATTACAGATATGTAAAGAATTAGAGGCAATCTTCATCGATTCATTCATTCCTGTTCCCATTCTTTGTGGAATCTATCAGAGGTCGTCAAAGCATTTGACAGATTGCATTGTGGGATGTTTTGGGCAAATGGGAAAGAGATGTTCACCAGAACTTTGTTCCATTGGCTTTGCAGAACAAAGTTGGTAAACGTCTTTAGAAGGTCTTATATTTAGGGAATAAGAAAGATATATGAATGACAAGAAGATACCACCATGGTGGCTTAGCAGTAGAGCTACTATCTTACAGCGCCAGAGACCAGGGTTCGATCCCGACTATGGGTGCTTGTCTGTACGGTGTTCTGTTGAAAAAACATATGATCTTCGGTTTCCTCCCATACTCTGAATACGTACAGGTTTGTAGGTTGATTGGCTTGGTATAAATGAAAAATATTGTCCCTAGTGTGTGTAGGATAGCGTTAATGTGCGGGGATCGCTGGTCGGCGCAGACTTTGGTGGACCAAAGGGCCTGTTTCCATGCTGTATCTCTAAACTAAACTAAAGACAATAATAATTATTGAAAAAGATATGGCAGAGCTGGAAAAAGGAAGAAAGACTGGATGGCCACCATTTAAGGAAACCACCACAAGAATCCCCTGGCAGTTTTCTGTTGAAAGAACATATGATCAATGGGTTGTACCAAGGTATTAATGACAAGTGAACATCTACCTCTTGAAAGGATAAATGGATTGCCTTTGAAATTACAAACTTGTGAAATTGTCAGACCTGCGGATAAAATGTTGGAAGCTTTTTTATTGAATGTTGTTGTGAATTACAAAGTTATTAATAGAGTCAAGATACCTTATGGAGAGAAGGTTCCACCTGTCAAACCTATTGACTTTTTTTTAATGACCTGTTTTAAGATTCTGGATATCACAATTCAGTTGACAATGTTTATATAGACTTTACCATAGTTCTCTCTGAGAGGGTGGCCCATAAGGTAAAAAATAATTTTGGATTAGATGGCAAATTATTAAAGCTGTTTGCATTAAAGGAGATAATTATGGACTCGCTTAATGATTAAAGTGCTGATCTTTATTATTCATATTATTCATCAACACACTCGAATTTGCTGATGAAGTGGTCACACTGATCTGTTCTGTTCTGTATATATTTGTGCCTACTATATTCTGTTGTGCTGAAGTAAAGCAAGAATTTCATTGTCCTATCTGGGACACATGATAATAAACTCTCTTGAATCTTGAATCTTGATGTTTTAGTTTTATAGATACAGCATGGAAACAGGCCCTCTTGACCACTGAGTCCACACCGAAACAACAAGCACCCGTATACTGGTTCTATGTTATCCTAGTTTTGCATCCTACACACTAGGGTCAATTTACGGAAGCCAATTAACCTGCAAACCTGTACGTCTTTGGAATGTGGGAGGAAACAGGAGCACTCAGAGGAAAACCAGGCCGTCTTGGGGAGAACCTACAGACTCAGTACAGGCAGCACCCGTAGTCAGAATCAAACCCAGGTCACTGGCACTGTAAGGTAGCAACGTTACTGCTATGCCACTGTGCCGCCTTAGTGATGGCAATTGCTAATTCATCGGGAAAAGACAGCAGTAGATACTGTAGGTTGGAGAGTTTGAGTTGGGAAAGATGAATAAATTCAGTACTGGCAAATGCCAAGTTGATTGAGAGGATTATTGGAAGTCGCATTATTGACTTTATAGATTCTGCTTGTTGTTCACCTTGACCTCCATTTTGGCATAGGTTGCCATAAACCCATTGTGTCTTCTAAAACATGAAACCTTGGACTTTCTCCAACAATGGTACCCTTAACCTAGGGATATGGAATTAAGGGTCAGAAAGGAAATAAGAGGAGCGATGTATGAAGTTGTGTGAGAATGGATTTGCACAACATTAAAGAAAAGCTAAATAATTTTATAAATATTGAAATAGCGGCAAGGTGGGTGAAAGGAGGGATGAGGTCAGTTTTAAACCCAAGACAAGACCTTTTGAGTGGAGGGAATGTATGTAGTTGAGACTGTAAAAGAGCATTAATTACCTTCACAAAACAAGAATGCTGCCAATGCATTAGGTAGCACTGGATGCAAAAAAAAAAGATAAAGTGGAGAAACAAAAGAGATTGGTTGTGTATACCATATTTTTCCATAGTTTCATGCAACATATAAAAAGGCCATTTCAGCCTGTCATGTCTATGCCAGCTGACAGAGCAGTCTCATTCCCCACTAATATAAAAGAAAGAACTGCAGATGCTGGAAAAATCGAAGGTAGACAAAAATACTGGAGAATCAGCTCTCCCACAGCCCACTGTCTCCGCCTCTTCCTTTCTTCTTCCCGCCTCCCCCCCCCCCCCCCCACTCGCACATCAGTCTGAAGAAGGGTCTCGACCCGAAACGTCACCTATTCCTTCGCTCCATAGATGCTGCCACACCCGCTGAGTTTCTCCAGCATTTTTGTCTACCCCCACTAATGTAATGATTATTTTGATCCTGGGAATGAGGTGAGGCAATGTAAACTATAGAATATTGGTAATGATTTTTTACTGTCATATGTACTAAGTTATTGTGAAAAACTTTGCTTGCTTGCTGCACATTCAAATCATATAATACATGAGCACAATCAAGCCTTACACAAGTACACAGGTAATGCAGAGAAAAATACCAGAGTGCAGAATATAATGCCACAGTGTGATAGCTTTACAACTACAGAGAGAGTACATCTAAAAAAGTGCAAGGGCCACAATTAGGTAGGTTGGGATATCGGGACTACACCCGTAGCTTATGAGAGGACCATTCAGTGGTATGATAACAGCCAGGAAGAAGCTGTTCTGAATCTGTTGGGACATGTTTTCAAACTTTTGTATCTGCTTCCTAACAGGAGAAGGGAGAAGAAGGAATGACCAGGGTGTAAATGGTTGACTGCTTTCCCGAGGCAGCATGAAGTGTAAAGAAGTTGATGGGGATGGGACAGGTTTGGATGAAGGAAAGGGCTACATTCACAACTCTCTGCAATCTTGGGCAGAGCTGGTGCCAAACCAAGTTATGATGCATCCTGAAAGAATGCTTTCTATTGTGCATTGTAGAAGTTGCTAAGAGTTGAACTTCTTCAATCTTCTGAGGAAGTAGAGGCATTGGTGTGCTTGGTCACAGCTTTTATGTGGTTGATCTAGGACAAATTGTTTGGTGATATTTATGCCTTAAACTTCTTGACCATCTACACTTCAGCACCATTGATGCTAAGTGGGTTGTGTAGATCACCTTGTTTCATGAGATTGATAATTAGATCTTGCTGATGCTGATAATTGCATCTTGCTGACATTGATGGAAAGGTTGTTGTCTTGATACCATGTTATTTAGCTGTCTATCTCCTTATGTTACGCTGTCTTGTTATTGTTTGAGATCTGGCCCACTATGCTGGTGTCATCTGCAAACTTGTAAATGGAGTTAGAGCAGTTGTGACTGTATAAAAAGTATTGTGAAGGGCTAAGAACGCATCCTTGTGGAGATTTAGAGAAATAGAGAAATGTAGGGGTATATCTATTAAAGACTTTGAAATTGTTACAATTACTCCCAGATCACAGAAATGGAACCTTTGGCCAACTCATCCATGTGGTGCCTGTCTACTCTAATCCCATTTACGCTCATTAATCCTAACCATTTTGTTTTTCCTATCCAAATACAAGTATGTCTGTTATGACATGTGTTTTCATCACTCAAATTAAATATAACATGATTGATGAATTATGGAACAGTATTTCTACTGTTATGGACAAATTGGTTATGACATAATTTTTCCCAGGAACTAGAGAACCCCTTAAAAGTTATTTTGGATATTTACAATGAGAAAAAAAGCTGCCTTGGGGATAAAACAGGCATGGGAAAATAAACTGTTTTCATGTTACCTCCCCCACAGTAATCAGACACCATTGTGACTTAAGAACACGTGCTGCTAGTTTCACACTTGTCCAATGATTATTAAAACAATGTAACAAAGTATTTTGTATTTTTAGCTTGCAGTAACAAATATATAGTAAACTTGTAGCTATTAAAATATATTCATTTTTTTAAATTCTGTCAGAGAATTGACTTTGTTATTGTGAGTTTGAAACTCTAGCTCCTAACCCTCCTTTTCCCATTGTGATATTTGTTTTTATCATATTATAGCAGAACTACTTGCACCTGATAGTTTTAAATAATGTGATTATATTGCTGCTTCCACTTTTTCTTGCAACTCATTCCATGCAACCTGTACTGTAGGGAAATGGAGAGTAGGGGTGCCTAAGACTCTTGGAGTTGTGGGATGAAAGGAAGTCAGAGATCGCTTGGTGGGGGATGTCCCCAAGTCTGATCACAGGTAAAGAGAGGGATTGTTTCAATGATTTTCTTCAGGTTTTTGGAGTTTGTCATATTTTATGGTTGGCAAAGATATAGTCAATGGTGTTCTTTGGAAATAGAACAGAAAGAGCATCAGAGACAGCTTACCCTATTGTAATAGGTTTTATTACCTGTCATTTAAATACACAGAAAAGCACTTAGTTAGAGCAGAATGGCCTGTCATCAGACTAAGATTTTACGTTAAAGGGTCTTTGCCCAAGGATCACAGCACAGATAGACTGCTAACGTGTTGAGCGCTGATGGCTGCAATAAGTGTCTGGACGGCTGTTCTTGTTGGAATTTGAAATTCCATTGAAATCTGAAGATGGGGACAGGAGAGAAAATTCCAGAAGGTTATTTTGATAGGGAAGTGGATAATCTGTTAGAGACTTGTATGTGGATAATCTGTTAGAGACAAATGCAAAAGTTGACTATGTTGACTCCTCAGCTGAAATACACATAATTATCATTATTTCAGGTCACAAATGAGGTCCATGAAGCAGTGACCCAGAGATTTAGTAATAATACATCCGATAGAGTGCATAAAAATATCAGTCATGTTGAAGATGGAGGAAAAGAATTGTTGCATTTGTATTCTGACTTACCCAGTATGTATGATTTCCCGAAAATACTAGTAAAAATAATGCATTATTGTAATTAATATAATTACAACTATAATGATATTAATTATAATATAACTAATTGCAAATAGTAAGATTCCGTAAAAACAAATGAGATGTATAAGCAGGTTATAGGATGCTATTGGATAAGACATAAGAATTTATCTTGGGCATGTAAAGAACAAATGCTGTTTTTCTATAAAGTTACGTCCATTTTATGCCTATCTATAATGATTTGAAAAATACTGTTGTTCAAGGTAAGGTAAGGTAAGGTAAATTTATTTATATAGCACCATTTGTGCAAACAGCAATTCAAGGTGCTTTACAAGAAAGAAAAAACAGAATAGGCAGAAAAAAATGACACAACACACTACAAGAAATTCAACACGAACATCCCCCCACAGTAGAATCTACACTCTCCACTGTGAGGGAAGGCACCATCTTAAAGATGGATCATTGGCAATACAGAATTAATAGAAGTCCAATGTAAATTAATGGTTGGTTTCCTTCATGGACCCATATTGGTGGGAAGTGAAACCACAGCTGAACTATTACTTTCATCTAGATGGCGAATTTATATAATCTGTAATCAAAGACAATGATCAATAAAGACATAATTAAACTACTGAGAGCTTCAAAATTACCTCATTCACTAATGTCAGGGAATTCAAAGAAGAGAAGAGAAACTCATGTCCTTCTTCTGTTTGACTTGGAAATGGGTCCAGTCCCATAACTAAGTAATTGGCCCTTGAATGGTCTCTGTTGAAACAACTGTGAAATAACTAAATCCCAGACAAGCAAAGACTTAGAAACCAGATTTTGAAACATGAAGACAATTGGACCTTCAATCCCATTCACAAATATCAGGACACTTTTCCTAAATTGACAAAAGTGAATGGTCAAGAAACAGTCTGAATAAAATGACGAGAGAGACAATATGAGAGAGATATCTACCTGATCTCATCCATCTCAATTTACTCTCAATTACCATTACTGATCAAAATCCTGCCCGTGTGCTATTACCACTGTGTCATCTGGCATAGGCTCATATTTGGCTGCAACTGGACATGCATGAAGTGCAGTGGACCATCAGGAGTTCCAGAAGTATGAATGACTAGCACTCATATCTAAAATGAGGTGTCATCTTACACATGGGGAAGAGCCTAATCGCATTTAGGCACTGGCTTCTTTTTTATTATCATAAAACAGTGTCAGCAACTTATATCTAAATGTCCAAGTTTTGGGACTTGCAAATGGCAATCAATATGGTCTTTGAGTATTGGCTTTGCCCCATGGAAATAATCAGTATACGGTGGGTGGGGATGAGTATGGGTGCTGGTGAGTCATGGGGATAGCCTTTGTACAAATACATCATTATTTAACTTTCATTGTTGCAGTTATAACTAAAAATTGTCTTAAGTTCACGGGTAAAAAATGACCGCATGTATCTTGACATGAATGCTATCACTTTTAAGTCAAAGTTCATCCTGATTTGCAAATATATCACTATTCCTTCATTGTCGATGTGTTAACTTCCCGGAGCCCTGAATTAATAAGACCGTGGTAGTACCTTTACCACAGGAACTGCAGAGATTGAAGCAGATGACTCATCATCACTTTCTCAAGGGCATTTAGAGGTGTGCAATGAATGCTGCACTTGCCAACAATGTTTATATCCTGTGAATGAATAAAACATCTTTTCAATATAAAGTAAAATCTCAGATTACTGCAACATTAATCTCCTTGTGACTGTATATATTTGATCAAATATGAAGCCGTACCGAGCCATAATAGACCTCGATTGACCCGTCCAAACATAATGTACTGCAGATGCCAGAGTTATGAAATTACAAAAATTGCTGAAAGTATTCTACCCACCCAACACCTAAACATCCATTTCCTTCCTTCCACCAGGGCTGTTGTGTGTACCATTTGCAACATGCCTTGCAGCAGCATTTCAAGCCTTTCTCAACACCGTCTCCCTAATTCATGATCTATTCTCTCTCGAAGTATAAGGGTTGGAGGTTATGGTATTGAATGTCTTGAGTGTAATTAGAGCTGCACTTATTCAGGCATGTAGTGGGTTTCCATCACATTCACGATTTAGGGATTATAAATAGTGGAAAGGCTTTGGAGAGTCAATGCAAATCAAGTGGCATCTGTGGAGAGAGAAGCAGTTTATGTTACACTTGAAATCTTAATTCTGTGACTGTATTTATACATTCACTCATTGATCCACACTGACCATGGAAATCACATCTATGCCAGAGGTAGTGGCACAGCAATTAATATTGCTCTGTGGGCTAGGAAAGATGAAACAATTAAATCACCTAGTGGTCATACCCTTGGTTACCATCCAATAATTCTTCTGACTGTTAGTTAAGAACATGTTTTCCTGCCAAAAGTCAGTAATTAGTCTCATACGCACAGGATTTGGACAAAGTACACAAAGATGAAATTAGCTTGTGTTACCATCTTCACACATATAAAGTAAATACAATTGGAAGCCAAGTGGAGAGTATTTTAACACCACCACATTTAAGTTCAATACAGGATAGTCCATTAAGCTCGGGTTTTCACAAGTCAAAAGTGTTTTATGTTCTGAAACTGAACAATGAAATTCTTACGTGCAGCAGCACAACAGATATGTAAATACAGTACTCTGTAAACACCATAATAAACAACAAATATATTATATATCTATATTACTAAAAGTCTGATCTTGACCACTTCCTGTTGTTCTGTATATTGATTTTAGAAAAAAAGCTGCCACCTACGGCTGTGATTTTTGCCCATCTTACACAGAGTCCCCCTCCGCTGTGCAGGACAAGAGGATTTTTCCCATCGAAGAAAAATAAAAGAGTTGTTAGTGTTTAAAAAATGTTGCGATTCTCTCTCCTGAAGGCCATGCCCCTTCCGGAGGGGCTATAAAACCCAGAAGTGTTGAGTGCCTCAGTCAGTCTTTGCAAGATGGGGGAAGCGAGAGGGTCATGTCTCTCAGTCTGAACTGTGAATAACACTGAACACATGTCCACTAAACTGTGAGTGTGTCTTTACTGACCTTGAGTGCCCTTAATGTGGTTTGAAAATGAAAATGTGGTTGGTTTGAAATAAAGCACGGCAAATGGTTGTTGGTGGTGGTTGGTTTGAAATAAAGCTCAGCAAATGGTTGTTGGTGGTGGTTGGTTTGAAATAAAGCTCAGCAAATGGTTATTGGTGGTGGTTAGTTTGAAATAAAGCTCAGCAAATGGTTGTTGGTGGTGGTTGGTTTGAAATAAAGCTCAGCAAATAGTTGTTGGTGTTGGTTGGTTTGAAGTAAAGCTCAGCAAATGGTTGTTGATGGTGGTTGGTTTGAAATAAAGCTACCACTTTCGGCTGTGATTTTTGGCCATCTTACTCAGTCCCCCTCCGCTCATCAGGTGCAGAGGATTCTTCCCATCAATGAAAATTAAAAGTGTTATTAGTGTTTTAAAAATGTTGAGAACCTCTCTCCTGTAATTCACGCCATGAAGCCACGCCCCTTCCGGTGGGAGGGGGAGGGATTATAAAACCCAGATGTGTGGGTGTGGCTCAGTCTCTGCAAGATGGGGGAGGGAGAGGTCACGACTGTCTGAGCTGTGAATCAACTGAACACACTGAATGTCTACTGAACTGTGAGTGTGATGTTCATGTGGTGTTTTGTGGTGTTTTGTGTGGTTTTATGGTGGTTTCACCCTGCTTGAAATGGCATGAAACTGCACTTGAATTTGGTGGCCTTGCACCCTGCTTGAAGTGGCATGAAACTGCACTTGAATTCGGTGGCCTTGCATCCTGCTTGAAGTGGTATGAAACTGCACTTGAATTTGGTGGCCTTGCACCCTGCTTGAAAAGGAATTTCATGGATTAGCCGTGAGTCAACTGCCAGCCCACCAGCCGTGAGTGAGTGAGCTGCCAGCACATCAGGCTTGAGTGACTGAGCTGCCACCACAAGAATCAATTTGGCCCACAATGTCCATTCAAGCTCTCTGGAAACCAGTCCCTTCAGCCCTCCCATACTAGTGCTCCAGAAAGCCCCCCCCCCCCACTGGCCACCAATATTGGAATTGGTGGAGAGGTGGAATATCACATTGTGGGAACAGCCCTCCCGTGTGAACATGGGACCCAATGGGTCCCACTTAGTCTAGCATATTATATTTATATATATATATATACTAGACCAATTGGGACCTGTTGGGTCCTGTCCCCTCAACGCACGGGTGAGGAGGGGGGGCAGTCTGCGGCGTCACACACACGCTAACCACCGCCACTCACATACATTAACCACCCCCCTTGATATTATATTAATATTATTCATTCGCTCCTTTTACCTCATCCCTCGCCCTATCCACACGCATACCCCCAACTCGCAGGCGCAGCTAGAGAGGGAGAGGGAGAGGGCAGAGAGAGAGAGAGAGGGCAGAGAGAGGAAGAGGGGCAGAGCGAGAGGGGACAGAGAGCGGGGGGCCAGAGAGAGGGAGGGCAGAGAGAGAGGACCCGACCAGAGGACCCACCCCGAAGACCCGGCGCGAGGATCCGACAGCTCGGTCCCGTCCCAGAGAGGGGAGGACTTAGACTCAGCAAGCGGGATGGCCGGCGAGCGGGGCGGGCCCGACTTGCTCGTTCTTTCTGCGTCTTGGAGCAGGGGGGCGGGCAGAGTCTTGAATAATGGGGGGAGGGGGGAGAGGTCGGGGGGGTGACGTCACTCACAGCGCGAGGAAGAAGGTCTTGCAGACCCATTGTGACGTCATCAGCGAAAGACAGTTTTTAAATACAAAATTTTGTCCGTTTTTTTAACATTTTCAGTAATAACTCGAGAAATAAAGCAAGACATTTACAGATAAGGCGATTTCGGACTCCACGGGAAAAATCTCTACCGGAATATGTAAAAGTTTTATCGTTAGCGCGTCATTTTTTCGAGAAGATGTGATTATACACAAAAACACACACACACACACACACACACACACACACACACACACACACACACATACACATACAAGATCAGACTTTTAAGTATATAGATATATAAAATATATAACAATATTATATATACATACATACAAGCAATAATAGTGCAAGGACAAAAACAATGCCCCCAAGTCTGTGTAGTTCAGAGCTTATTTGCTTATTTGGAGGTTGCAGTGTTTAATAGCATGATGGTTGTAGGGAAAAAGCTTCTCCTGAACATTACAGTTTTCAGGCAACTATACCTTTTTCCCAATGGCAAGAGTAAGTGTGTGGTCAGGGTGGTGTGATTCTCTCTTGATGCTGGCTGCCTTTTTGGGGCAGCGACTCTGGTAGATCACTCTGATGGTGGGGAGGTGAGTACCTGTGATGGACTGGGCAGTCCACAATGTTCACCACATTTTGCAATTTTCTTTGTTCCTGGACATTCGAGTCACCGAATCAGGCCATGATGCAACCAGTCAATACGCTCTTTACTGTACACCTATAGAAGTTCGAGAGAGTATTCAAGAGAGTAATCGCTAAACAGGTTTCCTAGAACAGAACGTTTTCAATTGTTTAATTGTCAGCTGGCTGTAACAAGAATAAATTCTCTTTACTTTCATGTAGCAGGATGGCTTTGCATAGACAATGTTAGAGGCTGAATGAACAGCCAGTACAGGTCACATTTTACACTGTGGTCTGTAACACTGTGCTCCTTTCCTTCTTTCTGAACTGTGGCTTCGTTGCTACCAAAGTTAACAAAACCTTTGATCATATTTCATTCATTTGCTGCATCTCTGCTTTCACCCCTTCTCTTCTGGGACAATTAAGTTCTACTGGCCCTTGCCTTCCACCCCATCTAACTCCACAATCAACCAATCAAAGCATTCTCTGCAATTTCTTACCACTTTTAAAGCGATTCCACCACCAGATACATCTTCCCCTTCCACACCCTTCCCCTTTCAACATTTCTCAGCGACCATTCACTTCACGTCTCCCTGGTCCACTCATCCATTTTCATCAACAATCCCCATTCTTATGACACTCCCCTTTGCAACCGCAGGCGATGCAATATTTGTCCTTTCATTCTTCCCCTCCCACCACCAGGAACCCAAAGAGTCTTTCCAGGTGAAACCAGATCAATCTGGTTCATTGCATTCGGTCTCCACGGTGTGGTTGCCTCGAATTCGAGAAACCAAATGCTGATTGTGTAACCAGTTTGCAGAGCACTTGTGCTCAGTCTGCAGCAGTGACCCTGAGCTTTCCGTTGCCTGCCATTTTAATTCCCTATCCCACTGACATAATGATCTGTTGCCTCCTGTAATATGACAATGGAGCGAGCTTAAGAGACAGCAACCACGTCTTCCATCTGGGCAGGTTATTGCCTTCTGGACTCAATATTGGATTCTACAACTTTTGGTAACTTCTCTGTCTATTGCCCATCTATGTTATTGGCTCAATTTGTTATTCTTTCTACTTTTTCACTGTGAGTGGATGTAATGCCCAGCCTTACCTGCTCTGCATTTCACAACTATCATATTATTATGTCTTTGTGCTCACTCTCTAACTGCTCTCACTTGCCCACTGTCCAGGTCACCTTGCTTATGAATAATCTCCATAGTGACTCCCATTTTACCTGGCTTAGCAGATGGCTACCACTCCTTCACCCTCTCTTCAGCTCAATGAGCTTTTTCTATCTCATTCCCAGTTGTGACAAAGGGTCTTTGACCTGAAACGTTAACTTTGTCTTTCTTCCCACAGGTGCAGCCTGACCTGCTGAGTCTTTCCATCATTTTCTGTTTTTATTATTGCAGAAATCAGAACGACGTCATCAACTGCAGGAAATGTTTTACTGCAGTTGGGGAAAGAGTGTACCTCCAAACATCATGAGGATAACCAGGCTTCTCCCAGCTAGCAATCTAAAATTACTTAACTGTTAAATGAAGGCTCATTCATTTGCAAAACAAAGATATTCCTAGAAAAGTAATCACACTTTTACACACAGGATCACTGACAAAATGATAACGCATAGAATCATCTTGTCTGTGTCCTCATTTGGATTACCAATTGCTTCATTCTAATAATTAATTCAATGTAGTTATATTTTATCCCATATTGTAACTGTTAGCAATGGAAAAATATGGAGCAAACTTGGCTTTATATTTCATTGTTACATAAAATATGCCTTTCAGTGATTGGTATGCAGAGAACCAGTGTAAGGTTATGTAGTTCAGCTGGTGACCTTTGACATGTTGCGAATGTAAGGCTGCATGTAATGTGTTGTTTTTCTTCCCCATTTGGTTGGCAGACGTGCTTTGCATAGATGTAAAACATTGCACATAAAGTGCATTCAAATTAAATAAAATCATAGCACAAAACTATCTCAGTCTACTGAAGAAAAGTATGCAGAAGAAAATTAACAGCATATCTGAATATTGATGTTTATTAATACGGTGTATAGTATTGTCAAATTGCTTTAACAGTGGTGGATTGTTAATTTGTAGGTTAAATATTTTATTTTTACATGAATAGTTTCATTTCAGTTGACATAATTCATTTTGTAAAATAGTATCTTCCCAGTTTTAGTTTTCTCATGGTTAAACTCCTCGAACCAAAATCCAATCTGATAAATTTCGAAAAGTAACAATCCATTGAACTGTGTTTGTCATGACAATGGTGGACACCACCAAAAGTACCTTAATTATACAAACAGACAGAAAACGATTAGCAGAACATTAAATGCTGGAGAAACTCAGGGGGTGAGGCAGCATCTATGAAGAGAAGGAATAGGCGACGTTTTGGGTCAAGACCCTTCAGACTGATGTCAGGGGGGGGGGCAGGAAAAAGAAAGGAAAAGGCGGAGACAGTAGGCTTGTGGGAGAGCTGGGAAGGGGGAGGGGAAGGAGGGAGAAAGCAAGGACTATCTGAAATTAGAGAAGTCAATGTTCATACCGTTTTACCCAAGCAAAATATGAGGTGCTGTTCCTCCAGTTTGCACTGGGCCTCACTCTGGCAATGGAGGAGGCCCAGGACAGAAAGATCAGATGCAGAAGTTGAAGTGCTGAGCCACCGGGAGATCAGGTTGGTTACTGCGAACTGAGCGGAGCTGTTGGGCGAAGCGATCTCCAAGCCTGTGCTTGGTTTCGCCGATGTAGAGAAGTTCATGGTGGCGCAGCAGTGGTGGTGCTGCCTTACAGCAATTGCAGCGCTGGAGACCTGGGTTCGATCCTGACTTGTACGTTCTCCACCACCTCATCCATCTGAGTGGCTGAAAATCCTGATTTGAAGGTGAACTACCCTTCATCTGTTTCACACTCTGACTGTTCTAGGTGAATGCCAATCATTGCAAGGCTTGAGTAAGATCTTTGGTGTAATCATCATGTGCATACACAGGGCAATTCTCCAAGACAAACATTTGAGCTCTCATGTTGCACCACTTGGAACTCTCAGGGATTTGCTGATGGACAGGGAGAGAAAGCAGGAAACAAATAATGAGATCAAGGTGTGAACGTGGTGAGTAATGGAGGTGCGTTGGTTGTTAGAAATCCCAGCAAATTTATTTTGTTCTGTGTTTATTTGAATTAGGAATGACTGATTGAGAAGAGGCTCAGCAGATAGATGGACAAGTGTAAGCTGTGGAAAATAAACAAAGGCTGGAATTAAATGCTCCCGAGTTTAGAAAGAATGGACAGGGAGCAAAGGAATAGAAATAGTATGAGCTGTTTCAAGGAAGAGAACTGTGGAAACTGTAGTGAGGGGAAGAAAGAGGTGAGATGGTACAGAAATAAGGTAGAGGAAGGTGACTGACGAATCAAGAATGGAATAGGAAAAACCTGGAAAAAAACTGCTGCAGAACCATTAGAGAGAAAACATTCTATGAGGCAAGCACCCAGAAAACAAAAGATAGACATAAAATGCTAGAGTAACTCAGCAGGACAGGCAGTATCTCTGGAGAGAAGGAATGGGTGATGTTTTGGGTTGAGACCTTTCTTCGGACTGAAGGGCCAGGATTAGTTCCAACCTTATCCAGCAAACACACACAAGCTCACGAATTACACTTCCAAATATTCTCAGCTGAGTTACTCCAGCATTTTGTGTCTATCTTTCATGTAAACCAGCATCTGCAGTACCTTCCTACTCTTTCAGCTGAAACTTGACTGAGCTATTAGTTGTGACCACAAATTTTGCACCATGCCTGGAATGTTGCAAATCCCCAGTCCCTAGAATGCACCAAGCTGATATCTCCACCCCCCCCCTAAATCGCAAAAATTCTGCGCTCGGATTGTATCCTACATTCCCAGGATGAGAAAACTGTGAGGATGTTTCTCACCGGGCATCTTGATCTCAGAAATGCTGCAGTTCCTTCCACTTTGAGTTTATGGAAATACCCAATCTAGAGAGTCTGTGTCCCTGGCTCCAGCTCACACCCTCCAGACTTCGTGATGCAATTCCATTTCACACATGGCCGCACAGCAACTTTGAGGCCAGACCAGAGCACAGTATATTCGTGGTTACAACACAGCAATGAATGCATTAAATCAAAATCCATTTTAGTTTGAGTGGTGAAAATTTACATGTGAAAAATGAATGTAGACAAAATACTAATGATATCGATTTGCTAATTTAGATTATGTTGACTTAAAATTGATCAGAAAGGATTTTCACCTGAAATGTAGTGTTTTTAAGAGCTCTTTTGGAAATTCGGAGAGCAAAATGACAATAAACAGTTCTGAATTAGTTTAATTAATTGACAATATTGATTTTTATCCTCTATTATTTTTTGCTTAAATGATGATGTCATTAAGGGCTGGCATGAGGATTTACTTAAAGGAAGTTCATGCTGATATTTGGCATTGAAAGAGGTTTATTTCACAACATGATTGCTATCGACTGTGGTGCAGTTTGTAGCATTTTGTAGGTTCAAATCCCACTCCAGGAACTTGAGCACAAAAATCTTAAGTTCATGTCTTGGTGACTGATGTACTGTACTTGGTGACTTAATGTACTGTACTGCCAGAACTGTAATCTTCAGATAAATTGTAAAGGAGGCCACTTCTGCTCCTCTCTCTGAGCATGAAAGATCTCCTGGCATTATTTCAAAGAAGAGCAGTGAATTATTTCAAGAAAATATTTATCCTTCAGTCAATGTAATTAAAACAAAGCATCAGGGCATTATCACATAGCTCTTTGTGGAAGCTGGTCATGTACAAATTGACAGACTCATTCCCAGCACCATAATAGTTGCTGCAATTTCTATAATGAACTTAGTGGATACGTGGATCTTTAGAATGATACGGGACAAAAAAAAACATTTTTTTCTTTTGCATGAACACTTACTTGATCTATTAGAGACATAACATCAATGTCAATCCAATGAACAGCAGTCTGAAATATAATTAAGGCATGGTGAATGCCTCCTTTGTACTGGTGTTAGCTAAAGTTATGCTGTGTATCTGTTAATAATTGCACACCGTAACAGAAAAACATACTTCAACATCCTCCCAAAATGTGAACAAAAAGTAGAAGGCTGTTAAGAACCAAAGCTGGATTAGACGACCTGGCATTCAAGATGTTGATATATAAATCCCTCTTTGCTTCTAGGTTTTAGTTTATTAATGTCATGTGTACTGAGGTACAGTGAACAGCTTTGCTTTGCATGCAATCAAGTCAAATTCAAGTACAATAGGTGGAGCAAAAGGTGCATAGTGCGGAATATAGTTCTCGGCATTGCAGCACATCAGTTCCATAGATGACGTTCAATGTCCTCAATGGTGTAGAGGTGAATTCAACAGCATCTTATCTTATAGAAGGATTGTTCAGAACCCTGATAACAGATGGGAAGAAACAGTTGCTGAGTCTGGTTGTGCACGTTTTAAGCTTTTGTACCTTCTGCCAATCAGGAACAGGGAGAATAAGGAATGACCGGGTTCAAACAAGTCTTTTCCTGATTTCTCCAGGCACAAAAGCTCTTGTCCCAACACTCCATCAAACCACTTGCCAATCTCATTTCCTCAATTCTCAACTTATCAAATGGTGTCATTGTTCAGCCCTCCCAGCATTTCCCTGGATTTGATCATCCATATCCATCAAGACCACCAATTTTGACATTTCCTTTCAAAGTCCTTCAATTTTTCTGCATTCTTATCTCCTTTAAGTTCTTAAATCTGTCTTTTTAGTCATACATTGATGTGATTGCACAGAAAACTCCACGAAATGGGACGTGGTGGATAGGCATAATATAACGTTTAAAGAATTTTCAATGGGAAGCACGGTGGTGGAGCCGCAGAGTGGGTGCCAGACATCCCGGTTTGATCCTGACTACGGGTGCTGTCTGTATAGTGTTTTTATGTTCTCCCCATGACCTGCGTGTGTTTTCTCCGGAAAACACCGGTTTCCTCCTACACTCCATAGACATCCAGGTTTGTAGGCTAATTAGCTTGGTATAAATGTAAATTGTCCACAGTGTATGTTGAATAGTGTAGATCGCTGATTGGCATGGACTTGGTGGGCGGAAGGGGCTGTTTCTGCACTGTATGTATAAGCAAAACTAAAATAAACAAAACTGCATAAGCTTTTGCTTCGGCCGGATTTGGAATGTTATGTACTGTTCCCATCACCGCATTACAGGAAAGATGTGGAGGCATGTCACAGAGAGTGCAGAAAAGGTTTATCAGAGTATTTGCCTGGATTAGAGAGTAGTAACTATAAGGAGACACTAAACTAAGTGGGACCCGTTGGGTCCCATGTTCACACGGGAGGGCTGGTCCCCCAACACAATATTGCACCTCCTCACCAATTCCAATATTGCTGGCCAGTGCGATTTCCAGAGGGCTAGTATAAACATTGTGGGCCGAATGGATTCTTGGGCTGGCAGCTCAGTCACTCAGGCCTGGTGGACTGGCAGCTCAGTCACTCAGGCCTGGTGGGCTGGCAGCTCAGTCACTCAGGCCTGGTGGGCTGGCAGCTCAGAAACTGCCAGAAATTCTGCCCAAAACAGGTGAGAGACTGTGAGAGAGAAGATGGAGAGGGTGGAGAATCAATTTTAGACATTTTTCATCTTTTTCTGCAGATCACAGCAATAAAGGAGGAAAGTCTTTCCTGGCATGGATCTTACAGAGAGCAAATGAAGGGAGAAAGAAAAAATACTGGGGTGAGGTTTAATACTTGCAGGGGGAATACTTACTGATGGGCTGAAGGGACTCCTGGGCTAGTACAGGCCTGATGTGCCGAAGGGGCTCTTTAAAAAAAATCTGAGTGAAATGTCAGTGAAGCACTTTTTCTGGACTTTTCCTGGCCTGGCATGGGCCTTTTGGGCCAAAATGCTCCTGCTGGGCTAATACGGGCATTTTGGGCAAAAGGGACTGGTTTCTCGGCTAATAGGGGCCTTGTGGGCCGAAATTAGTGGTTTCAGGCATGCCAAAAAACGAATTTCATTTCATTTCCAATTGCATTGCAGTTTCAAGCACAGGGCAGGCCGAATAGCTCATTGCATTTTCATTTCACTTCCATTGCCATTGCAGTTTCAATGCCGGGGCAGGCCAAGCCAAACAGCTGATTGCATTTTCACTTAATTTCCATTGCCATTGCACTTTCAAGCACAGGGCAGGCTCAAGCCAAAGAGTTGATTGCATTTTCAGTTCATTTCCATTGCCATTGCACTTTCAAGCACAGGGCATGCTCAAGCCAAACAGCTCATTACATTTCACTTCATTTCCATTGCCATTGCACTTTCAAGCACAGGGCAGGCTCAAGCCAAACAGCTGATTGCATTTTTACTTCATTTCCATTGCCATTGCACTTTCAAGCATAGGGCAGGCTCAAGCCAAACAGCTGATTGCATTTTCACTTCATTTCCATTGCCATTGCACTTTCAAGCACAGGCAGGCTCAAGCCAAACAGCTCATTGCATTTTCACTACATTTCCATTGCCATTGCAGTTTCAAGCACATGGCAGATTCAAGCCAAACAGCTCATTGCATTTTCACTTCATTTCCATTGCTATTGCAGTTTCAAGCACAGGGCAGGCCCAAGCCAAACAGCTCATTGCATTTTCACTTCATTTCCATTGCCATTGCAGTTTCAAGCACAGGGCAGGCCAAACAACTAATTTCATTATGATTAAGGGCTAACAAATCATTTATTCAAGTACATTGCATACTCACAGTGTTCTGTAGTTTCCCAGCTCAGACAGAGAGTCGTGACCTCTCCCTCACCATCTTGCACACAGATGAGCCATGCCCAGACTTCTGGGTTTTATAGTCCCTCCCCCCTCCCACCAGAAGGAGCGTGGCTTTCATGGCAGTGATCGACAGGAGAGAGATTCTCAAGATTTTTAAAACACTAATAAGTCTTTTATTTTTCATTGATGGGAAAAATCCTCGGGGCCTGCGCAGCAGAGGAGGACTCTGAGTAAGATGGCCAAAACTCACAGCCATATGTGGTAGCATTTTTTTTTCTAAAATCAAAGCACAGTACAAACAGGAAGTGGTCAAGATGACAGTTTTAATTCTATAGATTGTACATATTTGGATTTTTTCTCTGAGCAGCAGAGACTGAGGAGTGTCTTGTTTAGTTTAGAGATACAGCGTGGAAACAGGCCCTTTGTCCCATTGAGTCCATGCCAACCATCGATCACTCGCTTACACTAGTTCTTTCTTATCCCATGTTTGCATCCTACACACCAGGGGCAATTTACAGAAGCCAATTAACCTACAAATCTGCATGTCTTTGGGATGTGGGAGGAAACTGGAGCACCCAGAGAAAACCCATGTGGTCACAGGGAGAACATACAAACTCCACACAGACCAGGTCAGGTTAGGATCGAACCCAGGTCTCTGGCACTGTGAGGCAGCAGCTCTATCTCGCTGCGCCATTGTGCCACCCATAATAGAAGTACCGATATATAAAATTATAAGAAGCATTGATAGAATAGATAGCCAAAAACTTGTTTGTAGGATAGTTGTTGTATGGGTGGTCGGTGCAGACTCAGTGAGCCAAAGAGGCCGTTTCCATGCTGAACCTCTAAAATCTATAATAAAGTAAAATCTCATGTGAAGATTAGTTTGAAGTAATTAGACAATTATAATAAATTGTCTTTTAAAATAGGGAAGCTATCCCAATTTTTTTCCTGTATGTAATACACTGGAGTCACACAACACGGCAACTGCTCCTTCAGCCCACTGAGTCCATGTCGACCATCAAACACTCCACTAGACCAATCCTACAGCGATTCCATGCTACTTTCCACACTTTTCCATCAACTCCCCCCCCTGCAATTTATGAGTCACCAACATGCAAGGAGGAATTTACAGTGGGCAATTAATCTACGAACCTGCACATATTTTGGAAGAGGGACAAAACTAGAACTCTCAGTGAACCTATTTAATCATTGGGAGAAAACTCCACACAGCTAGCACAGGTTAGGATTGAAGCTTGAAGACTGGAGGTGGGAAGCTGCAGCTCTGTGGCTGTGTCATTGTGTTTGCATATCTGATCCAGAAAGCCATACCTCGAGTTTTCCTTAAGTTGCAGTCTACGTTACACAAGGGCCAAATGGGTTAAATGAGATGGGATGATGGTTTGACATAACATTTCACTCAATTGAATGAAGTTTCAGACAAGGGAGTCCAAATTTGTTATATCTTTCCTTCTTGTTATGACTTCAGGACAACCAGTTGACTTAACTCCTGATTCCTACTTTAGTTCGGGTAATATTCAGTTAGGTTAATTGGGAATGGAGAATAAGTATCAGAATTGCCAGCAACGATAATATCCTGTGAATTAATAAATAATAAAGAATCTGCAGGTGCAGTAGACCCCTATGACTTATTCTGAAATATATTTGTCAACAGAGTACAAAATACCTTTTTCAAACGTTAAAGTAAGCTACACATTTTAGTTTGCCAGAGAAAAAGAAGTTGTGATTGCCCATTTTCGTTATTGTTTTTTTAACAAACTAAACCTCAAAACAGTTAATTATGCTGTTGCAGAATAAATTGTCTATTGCATTTACATTCCAGTAAACCTTGAACATAGAACAGAGAACAGTACAGCACAGGAATGGGGCCTTTTATCCACAATGTCTGTGCCGAACATTATGCCAAGCTAATCTCCTCTGCCTGGACGTTATCCATATCCCTCCATACCTGCATATCCATGTGCATATCGAAACGTCTTTTAAGCGCCACTATTGGATCTGCCTCCACCACCACCCCTGGCAGCACGTTACAGGAACCATCACGCACTGTGTAGATTACATGCCCTGCATAGCTCCTTTAAACCTTTCCCCTCTTACCTTAGAGCCAAGCCCATAGTCTTGGACATTTCTGCCCTGGAAAAAAGATTCTGATCATCTACCCATTGATGCCTGATAATTTGATATACTTCCATCAGGTTTCCCTTCAACCTCTGACACTCCAGAGTAAACAATTTAAGTTTGTCCAATTTCCCTATATAGTTAACACTTTCTAATCCAGGAAGCATTCTAGTAAACTTCTGGTGAACCTCTGCTGCATGCTCTCCAAAGCCTCCACAGTTTACTTGTAATGGGGTGACCAGAACTACACACGATACTCCAAATACAAATTGGAGTACATTTAGAGTAATACTCAAAGTTTTATAAAGCTGCAATATGACTTTCCGACTCTTATACTCCATTGCTTCCATCAATGAAAGCAAACATACCATATGCCTGCATTACCGCTCTATATACAAGTGTTGCCACATTTAAAGACCTATGGGCTTGGGGCCTAAGATCCCTCTATCCATTAATGTGGGATGTTAGCCGTTGGGTTAGACTGAACAAGCTGGACGTTCTCCTTGGAATAGATTGAGTTGAGAAGAGATTTGATAGAAGTGTACAAGGTCATAGCAGGTTTAGATACAGTAAGTAAAACGGAACCATTCTTATTTACAGATGGTTCAAGGAGCAGGATAGATAGATTTAATAATTTGAAAAGATGGGGAAGAACTTTATTTTGCTTAGAAAGTAGTTATGAATCTGGAATTACCTGTAGCAGTGATGGAAACAGAATCATTCAGAGCTCTCAGAAATAAATTTAAGAGAATAATTTGTAGGGGAAGGAGTGCAGGAATGGGTTTACAGAATAGCTCTACCAGTCGTTGGTATAGATGTAAGACCTTCTCTGTCATAACAATTATATTATTCTATTCTGTATGGAAAGAACAGTAAATGAAACGGACATTAATCTGAATGAGGGATCCGTTAAATGGACTGAGTAGTTCTGTGTAAGATTATACAATATATCCAAGAGTGGTATTATCTGCTTGCATATTCTTAAGGATAATGGAAACTTAATCAGGAAAGTTTGCTTTCTAAAGTTCTGGCATCAGTTCCCTCAGCCTGTCCTCCATTCTTCTGATGGCTTGATTTGGTTCCAGGGGGCCTTTGTGTATTTCACAGATATGGGCATTCTCCTCGTGTGAATCTTGGTTGTGAATGTTGTTCGGCTTTCTTATCATTCAGCCATCAAGGCCAAGTCTGGTGCTTGCCTGAGCCAACAACTCTGCATGCACACCATCCCAGGGTTACTGGCGACCTTAGATTTACCACTGCAGATTTACCATTGGTGATTGGTTGAGATTGGTCAGCTCAATACAGATAAATTGTTCTCATTGAATCATAGAGTCATAGAGTGATACAGTGTGGAAACAGGCCCTTCAGCCCAACTTGCCCACACCAGCCAACATGTCCCAGCTACACCATTCCCACCTGCCTGCGCTTGGTCCATTTCCCTCCAAACTTGTCCAATCTATGTACCTGTCAAACTGTTTCTTATACTCTAGGATAGTCCCAGCCTCAACTACATCCTCTGGCAGCTTACTCCATACACCCACCACCCTTTGTATGAAAAAGTTACCCCTCAGTTTCCAATTAAATCTTTTATCCTTCAACTTGAACCTATGTCCTCTGGTCCTTGAATCCCCTACTCTGGGAAGAGATTCTGTGCATCTACCCAATCTATACCAGATTTTGTACACCTCTATAAGATCACCCCTCATCTTCCAGCGCACCAAGGAATAGAATCCCAGCCTACTCAACCTTTCCTTGGGAATCTTGGGACTTTCTGGCCTATATTCTTTCATGGTGCATTTAAATCACAAAACTTAAGAACAATCCAATTGATGAAAGTGGAAGAAAATAGTAAGACATTGATCATAAATTGCATTCCTATATCAGTTCTTCAATAATTCACATGACATAGCTTTTAGTGCTTGTTGAGCCAGATAGATAGATACATAGATAGATACTTTATTATCACATGTGACATGTCACAGTGAAATTCTTTTTTTTTGCATTCCATACACAGTATGCAAAGAGTCGCCATGTATTGGGTGCCGACAAAGTTACAAAGTATTAATTACTGTCCCCAATGGTGCCTCTTTGTTCTCTGCACCCCCCACCTCCCCCCCACCCCCATCACGCCCGGTCCCTTTTTATGTTCTTGGCACCCTCCCCCATAATCAGGAAATGTTTGTAAATATACATCAAATATTAAAATTGAACTGCACCTTTGTCGCATTTTATGTTGGAGTTCTGTTGCATTCCGGAAGTGGAGGCACTGCCCTAGCCACTGCAGCTCGCCTACAGTCCGTCTGTCTTTTACTTTTTCTTTTGTTTTCTTTTGACTTGTTGGAGTATGCTTTAGTTTATTTTTAGTTGTGTGGGGACGGGGGAAACTTGTTTTTGTCTCTTCCTTCGGGGGGGATGCGACCTTTTCTCTGTCGTATCCCCGTCTCTGTCTCCGTCTGCGCTGAGGCCTAATCGTGGAGCTGGCGACCTCCAACTGGGGCTAACCTCGGGGCTCCGGAGGCAGAGCTTGGACTCACCATCGTGAAGCTGGCCGACTTCGGGGCTGTGGTGGCGCTGCGGCGGCGGCCCGACTTCGGAGCCTCGGAGGCTTCGGCCGCGAGCCCAGTGGATGACAACATCGGGAGCTCGCAGGTCCCAGGTTGGTCTCCGGAGCTCCCGCAACAACAGCTTTGTCTGCTGGACTGGAGGGTGGCAGCTTCGTCCGCCCCGGGCCGCAGAGTTTGAACCGGCCCGTTCGCGGAGCTCGGATTCGGCCACGGGACTTACCATCACCCGGCGGGGGGCCCAACTTCGAAAGCCTGGATCGCCTCAACGCAGAGGGAGAACAAGGAAGGGACAAGGACTTTAAGACTTTTGCCTTCCATCACAGTGAGGAGGTGCCTGGTAGACTTACTGTGGTGGATGTTAAACTGTGTTCATTGTGTGTTCTGTTATTTTATTCTCTGTCATGACGGCAAGGCACGTAATTTCGTTCAAACCAAAAGTTTGAATGACAATAAAGGATACTTTATACTTTATGCTTCTTATGCGCAGTATGTAGCTCCAAAGGTTTATTTGCTTACTTACTTTAGCCAATCCCTGATTCATCACTCATGCATTCTCAGTAGGCGTTGAGCCTGTCACATTGTTTTTCAACTGCACTGGCTTCTCCAACTGTGGGAGGAAATGACCTCATTATTCTTACAGCTTGGTCGGAAAGAATTTCCTCCCTGGTGGCCTGCTGTAATTTCAGCAAGCTCCTGTGTGAGGATACTGGAATCTCACATAACGCGATTTGTTTGTTTCAATCCAACCTCACAAAGGACATTTCAACCTTATAATAAAATATGAGTTTAATGCTATTCTTTATATTACAGATACCACTGGTCACTTTGTTGCAAAGGAATTATTTTGCTGGAATGAAGCATTATCATGTAATGCACTATCCATTTTTTTCTGCCTCTCATGGTCACAACTAAATCCTTCATATGTTATCCGTTCTGGGCAACATCACATTTTCCATCTGAATGTTAACGTTCTATTTGCCTTAATAAAGGTGAGAGACTTTAAACTAGGCCGCTCCTATGTCACTTCTTGAATCCAGTGTTGGCATTGAGTTGAGGCTTTGGGTATTATTTAGATGTGTTCTGCTGGAGTGATGACAATAAACAGAGCAACCCCCTTCGCTGTAATACTACGTCATTCTCATCTCTCACAGTAACTATCCTTGAGGTATTTTGTGCAATTCCTAAGTTAGTGCCAAATTATGGATGGATTTGCGCAACTGTGATACCAACCAGAAACTACATTTAAAATGGGCAAATTGAATTCAATCTTTACAATCAGCAAAAGAGGAGCCTTCAATTAAATCCATTCTGAAGCCGATTCCAGAAGCAATATTACCATCAGGATTGCAACTATATACATTGATAATTTTGGATAAAATAAAAGAGCATATATATGAAAAAAAATGATTGAATTCATTTTTAACCATTGCTAATCAATGTCATCATTTGCATGCTTTTCAGGTTGTTTTTTTTCTAAATGTAGGAAATCTAGTGCTTCTTTGACTTTTTGTTTCGAATAAACAGAAGCTGTACTAAAACCTCGGTATTTTTTTGTCAGAAACCAAATCTTGCAAAACCTATCTTCAGGTGGATCTCAGATGGAGGAGGAGTTGGGCACTTACTGGGTCAATAGCACAAAGAGATGGATGTACATTGGACAAAAGTGAACATGAGGAGCTAAGTGCATCATGCAATGGTATTTATTTGGGGGAACATGTTGCCAATACCCTGGGCTCATACCAAGGCTTCAGCAACTAGATAATTCATGGTGAACATCGATTCTCTGGTCTTGCATATATGTCAAAAGAACAACTGGTAAATTTTTGGGGGATAGTTTGTCCTCTTGCTAGATGTACTTGTGCATCAGGTTCTGATTGTAAACTGTTAATCAGGCTACCTGATTGGTGATACATTTCTGTGCCATCATCTCATTCTTCAAACTGATTTGCAATATATAATTACTTTACATATTACTCAATGATTTCATTTCAAAGCAAGAGATTCAAGTGCAAGGTTGAACAAAAGGAACGACCCCAGTAGAGAAATATAAGGACCTGTCCCACTTACGCGTTGCCGAAAATTTTCAACATGTTGAAAATCCAGCGGCGACCAGAAAAAGGTACGACTCTTTGGGCGACTATTCACCACCAAACAGGCGTCACCCTGCGACATGTCGCGTAAGTGGGACAGGCCCTAAAGTGTATATTTATAAATGTCCACTGGTTGTATCAAAGATACTTTGTTGTATTGTTGTAAGAGCAGTTGCCTTTATGAGTCAACAAAGGGAAAGCCAATTTGATATTGAATTGTACCATCACCAAAGATATTATGCAGAGTGAAGGCAGAGTCATGGATTCTCCTTGATAAAATATTATTGCTGGATCCCTTTATAATGCAATTAGATACTGGATCCCTTTATAATGCAATTAGATATACTGTATGGTTCTGAAACACTTGGCAGAATGTTTGAGTCCTTAATTAAAGTTCATCTTTCAAATAGACTTGAGTAACCCTTTAATGTTTCATACTTGGGACACTGTTGACATCTATCCTAATTAATTATATTGCAATCAATACTGTTGTTATCTTGATTTAAAAAAAATACTAGCCCAGGAAAATATTGGATGGCAGTGTTGCATTAAAAACATCAAAGTTACATATTTTTATTTAAGTGCAGACTTAACTTTTCTTGATGATTATAAATTACAGGACACATCCAAGTCATAAATTTTATTATTTTTTTAGTGTATATAGGGAAGCTGGAAGAGGCTTGTTAATAAATCCTATAACACATTTTGACATGCTGCGTATGAAGGTCTGTGTGTGCTGGATAAGGACACTGAATGCCTACTAATCTGTTTTCAGATGGAGGCGGATGCAGACCAGAAGCGTCACCGTACACGCTCTAAAGGTATCCGAGGTAAGGCTATTGGCTCAGTAAATCAGTCAAACCCCAGCTCAGGGTGACCTTCATCCACCAGAGCCTCTCTGCTTGTCTCATCCTGACTGTAGTTATCATGGCAACTTACTGGCTGTTATATATGAAGAACCAGGTAATTATAAGAGATGATAAACCTGTGTTGTTTTCATTTCTCCCCAGTCCCCATAGAACCTGTAATCCAAGAACTGTTCAGGTGAGTGCTCATTATGAAAACATTTCACCATATTAGCAATTCTAAAATGTCATGCTTTTTTAACGGATAAAGCACATTGTCACTTGCATTGGTGGTCAGCTTATATCTGGCTGCCCTGGAGAAACTGATTCTCCTGGGATTAGTTAATAAAGAAAATCCACTATTCAGCCTTCCTCTCCTCTTTATTTTCACTCTCTTTCTCCTACATGTACACTCACAGATGTGCACACGTGCACATGTTTGCACACATGAAACAGTATTCGTGACAATTATCACAATCAAGCTTTTTTCTTTTTTTAGTTGTCCAACTCCTGGCTGTGATGGCACAGGCCATGTTAGTGGAAAATACGCAAGGCACCGAAGGTAATTTGTGTGCTTCAATTTAATTATCTTTTCTCTGAATGCTGGATTGAGGCAAGTGCAATTAAAGTGTGATGTCTGTGTTCAGTGCTGCTGATGGTCCACCAATGCTGTGAAGTATTTTATTTTAATGATGGGTAGCCCCACAAGTACACGTGAATGTCCTGTTCTTGGCACTTTGAAAATTGAATTCATTCTGGAAAAAGAACACAGCTGAATGTCTCCCTCAGACTGGGACAGACTCCTGGCAGGAACAATGGGGCTGCACTGGATTTGTCCATTGTAAAGCAAAGCTATTTTGTAATGGAGACAAAGAAAATTAGAACAAATTTAGTATAAAAATAGCAATGGACTGAAGTAGAGAAAGCAAACATGCATTGTCATGCAGACACACAAAGTGACAACAGTGAATATAATAAAATCTTAATTAAACCCTTTAGATTTTAACAATTGCACTATGGTTTGACCCAAAATTGTAACAAAGATATGTGACTTGATTCATCCTTTTTGCTCTATGGACACACCTAGAAGTAATGTTTATGTTTGAAAATGTGATGGATGTGGAGGTGCTGTGTCTTTGTGCCACTGCCACTTGTGTTCTATACTGAAGACAATCGTTATGCCTGGTGCAATGCTCTAAAGGTTGCAGGAAATGTTCAACATATATTTATGCAGGGAAGAAGAGTCTACCTTGCACCTGGCCTTTAACATGAAGGAAACATGACTGCATGAAGTAAATGTGGATAAATATAATATGTTTGGGATTTCTGCTTCTGATGTAAACTGCTGATTAACCAGCATCAGGGTGAAAATTCTGAGGCTGCTTTCTCATAAATAAAGCAGGAAAAAAATGGGTGATCTGATTGCACTGGCAACAAAAGGTATCTTTTCCAAAAAAACCTCTGCCATTTTCACTTTAACATGCATGTTTGTAATGAGTTGTGAAATTAGTTGAGTTTAACATTCTTAACGGTTTGATGGTTAAAAGCAAAACTCAATATTGGTGAAAGAAAGCTGGTGCAGAGGCTCTGCCATTTGATCTCTTCCCCTCCTCATCCATGCTATATAGCACGCAACAAAAGCTTTTCACTGTACCTCAGTACACGTGACAATAAACTGGATTGAACTGAACTATTGTGGAATGCGTGCAGGTTTTCTGTCAGGATTCAATTTAGTATTACTTGAACTGAGCAGTGTTTCCTGGTTCAGCTGTTTTAACTATGATTTAGTAGCATCAAGGTGATTGACCAAATGGGTGTTGCCCTCTTTGAGAAATGGAAGAAGGAAATTGCAGCACACCATCTACACTGGTCCCAACTCCCTGCATTTGGCCCCAATCCCTCTAACCCTTTCCTATCCATGTACCTGTTCATTTTAAATGTTGTTATACATCCTGACTCAATTACCTCCACTGGCAGCTTGTTTCATATATCAACCACCTTCTGTGGGAAAATGTTGCTCCTCAGGTTCCTATTAAATGTTTCCCCTCTCACCTTAAACTTATGTCCTCCGGTTCTTGATTCCCTGGCTCTGGGTAAAAGACTCTGTACATTCATGCTATCTATTCCCCTCGTGATCTTATACACCTCTATAAGATCACCCCTCAGCTTCCTGTGCTCCAAGGAATGAAGTCCTAACCTACCCAACCTCTCCCAATACCTCAGGCACTCATGTGCTGTTCTACATTTGCCTTTGGAAAATAGAAAGAACTGTGATGAGTTGGAAGGGCAGTGGGCAAATCTGACATGAGGAGAGATGAGAATATTGAATCATAAGTGCTGTTGCTTTAAAGAGGAAAATGCGGAGTGACAGACCAGATAAGAACATGGAGACAGGGCTGACTAATGAGCAATACATCCTGCTGCAACCCACATTTTCAGAACACTTGACTGAAGTTATTTTTATTGCCAGTAGTTTATATATTTTTCTTTCCCAGAATAATGAGCTCTCTTGGACGACATGCACATTTTACCCTTTGTTGTGGGAAAGTGACATGCCTCCATTCCTTCTCAAACTCAAGTTTAACATCACAGCACAAGAATCCGAGTCTGCAGAAGGGTCCTGATTCGAAACATTGTCTGTACATTCCTCCACAGATGCTGCCTGATCTGCTGAGGTTCTCCAGCAATTTGTGCTATGCTTAACAGTCTAAAGAAGGGTCTTGACCCAAAACATCACCTATCCATGTTCGCCAGTGATATATAACATATAACATATAACATATAACAATTACAGCACGGAAACAGGCCATCTCGACCCTTCTAGTCCGTGCCGAACACGTATTCTCCCCTAGTCCCATATACCTGCACTCAGACCATAACCCTCCATTCCTTTCCCGTCCATATAACTATCCAATTTATTTTTAAATGATAAAAACGAACCTGCCTCCACCACCTTCACTGGAAGCTCATTCCACACAGCCACCACTCTCTGAGTAAAGAAGTTCCCCCTCATGTTACCCCTAAACTTCTGTCCCTTAATTCTCAAGTCATGTCCCCTTGTTTGAATCTTCCCTACTCTCAGTGGGAAAAGCTTATCCACGTCACCTCTGTCTATCCCTCTCATCATTTTAAAGACCTCTATCAAGTCCCCCCTTAACCTTCTGCGCTCCAAAGAATAAAGCCCTAACTTGTTCTACCTTTCTCTGTAACTTAGTTGCTGAAACCCAGGCAACATTCTAGTAAATCTGCTCTGTACTCTCTCTATTTTGTTGACATCCTTCCTATAATTAGGCGACCAAAAATTGTACACCATACTCCAGAATTGGCCTCACCAATGCCTTGTACAATTTTAACATTACATCCCAACTTCTATACTCAATGCTCTGATTTATAAAAGCCAGCACACCAAAAGCTTTCTTTACCACCCTATCTACATGAGATTCCACTTTCAGGGAACTGTGCACAGTTATTCCAAGATCCCTCTGTTCACCTGCATTCTTCAATTCCCTACCATTTACCATGTACATCCTATTTTGATTTGTCCTGCCAAGATGTAGCACCTCACACTTATCAGCATTAAACTCCATCTGCCATCTTTCAGCCCACTCTTCCAACCGGCATAAATCTCTCTGTAGACTTTGAAAATCTACTTCATTATCCACAGCCCCACCTATCTTAGTATCATCTGCATACTTACTAATCCAATTTACCACACCATCATCCAGATCATTGATGTACATGACAAACAACAGTGGACCCAACACAGATCCCTGTGGCACCCCACTAGTCACTGGCCTCCAACCTGACAAACAACCATCCACCATTACTCTCTGGCATCTCCCATTCAGCCACTGTTGAATCCATCTTGCTACTCCACCATTAATACCCAACCATTGAACCTTCTTAACCAACCTTCCGTGAGGAACCTTGTCAAAGGCCTTACTGAAGTCCATATATACAACATCCACGGCTTTACCCTCATCAATTTCCCGAGTAACCTCTTCAAAAAATTCAAGAAGATTAGTCAAACATGATCTTCCAGGCACAAATCCGTGTTGACTGTTCCTAATCAGCCCCTGTTTATCCAGATGCTTATATATATTATCTCTAAGTATCCTTTCCATTAATTTGCCCACCACTGACGTCAAACTATCAGATCTATAATTGCTAGGTTTACTCTTAGACCCCTTTTTAAACAATGGAACAACATGCGCAGTACGCCAATCCTCCGGCACTATTGCCGTTTCCAATGACATTTGAAATATTTCTGTAATAGCCCCTGCTATTTCTACACTAACTTCCCTCAATGTCCTAGGGAATATCCTGTCCGGACCTGGAGACTTATCCACTTTTATATTTCTCAAAAGTGTCAGTACTTCCTCTTCTTTGAATCTCATAGTTTCCATAGCTACTCTACTTGTTTCCCTTACCTCACATAATTCAATATCCTTCTCCTTGGTGAATACCGAAGAAAAGAAATTGTTCAATATCTCCCCCATCTCTTTTGGCTCTGCAGATACCTGTCCACTCTGACTCTCTAATGGACCAATTTTAACCCTCGTTATCCTTTTGCTATTAATATAGCTGTAGAAACCCTTTGGATTTACTTTCACCTTATTTGCCAAAGCAACCTCATATCTTCTTTTAGCTTTTCTAATTTCTTTCTTAAGACTCTTTTTACATTTTTTATACTCCTCAAGCACCTCATTTACTCCATGCTGCCTATAATTATTGTAGATCTCTCTCTTTTTCTGAACTAAGTGTCCAATTTCCCTTGAAAACCATGGCTCTTTCCAATTTTTACTATTTCCTTTCAACCGAACAGGGACATAAAGATTCTGTACTCTTAAAATTTCACCTTTAAATGTCCTCCATTTCTCTTCCACATCTTTCCCATAAAACAAACTGTCCCAATTTACTCCTTTTAAATCCTTTCGCATCTCCTCAAAGTTAGCCTTTCTCCAATCAAAAATCTCAACCCTGGGTCCAGTTCTGACCCTCTCCATAATCATATTGAAACTAATGGTATTGTGATCACTGGTCCCGAACTGTTCCCCAACTGATGCTGCCTAACCCGCTGAGTTACTCCAGCACTTTGTGTCCTTTTGATCATAGCAACCTAATTCATCTAATCGTCCCTTCTAATTTTGGTGGCAAAAACAGGAAAGCAGACTATTATCTAAATGGTGGCCGATTAGGAAAAGGGGAGATGCAGCGAGACCTGGGTGTCATGTTACACCAGTCATTGAAAGTAGACATGCAGGTGCAGCAGGCAGTGAAGAAAGCGAATGGTATGTTAGCTTTCATAGCAAAAGGATTTGAGTATAGGAGCAGGGAGGTTCTACTGCAGTTGTACAGGGTCTTGGTGAGACCACACCTGGAGTATTGCGTACAGTTTTGGTCTCCAAATCTGAGGAAGGACATTATAGCCATAGAGGGAGTGCAGAGAAGGTTCACCAGACTGATTCCTGGGATGTCAGGACTTTCATATGAAGAAAGACTGGATAGACTCGGCTTATACTCGCTAGAATTTAGGAGATTGAGAGGGGATCTTATAGAAACTTACAAAATTCTTAAGGGGTTGGACAGGCTAGATGCAGGAAGATTGTTCCCGATGTTGGGGAAGTCCAGGACAAGGGGTCACAGCTTAAGGATAAGGGGGAAATCCTTTAAGACCGAGATGAGAAAAAACATTTTCACACAGAGAGTGGTGAATCTCTGGAACTCTCTGCCACAGAGGGTAGTTGAGGCCAGTTCATTGGCTATATTTAAGAGGGAGTTAGATGTGGCCCTTGTGGCTAAAGGGATCAGGGGTATGGAGAGAAGGCAGGTACGGGATACTGAGTTGGATGATCAGCCATGATCATATTGAATGGCGGTGCAGGCTCGAAGGGCCGAATGGCCTACTCCTGCACCTATTTTCTATGTATCTATGTATCCTGGCTCCATTTTGTTCTGGATCTTGTTATGTTACCTTGCTTAACCATTAAAAATCTGGTGCTGGCCAATTAGATGTCTTAATATGGAGAGAACATTTGCTGGAATCTGAGTCTTAATTGATAGTGCAGACATTAATGACCTGATGCAGGTAAATATGGTGGCACAGTGTCAGGATGGTCTTTCTGATGGGAACCCAAAAGTGGAGGAACTAAGCTGTATAATGACTGCAGGTTTTTTTAATTTATAAAGGAAAATTCTACGTATGTTCTTCTATTGCTGTGTTAACTGCTGGTGAAACAGTGCGCGGACTCCTTCTGTAAATCTTTCCTGAACTGCACTGTCCCAGGAAGTCCTACCTTAATCACATTCCGAGTTATTCCAATTATATTCTGAAGAAGGGTCTCGACCCGAAACGTCACCCATTCCTTCTCTGCAGAGATGCTGCCTGTCCCGCTGAGTTACTCCAGCTTTTTGTTTCTATATATGGTTTAAACCAGCATGTGCAGTTCATCCCTACACACCAAGTCAATTGATATTTTTAAAGCAGAGATAGATATATTCTTGATTAGTACGGGTATCAGGGGTTATGAGAAGAATGGAAGAGTATGGGGTTAGGAGGGAGAGATAGATCAGCCATCATTGAATGGCAGAGTAGACTTGTTGGGCTGAATGGCCTAATTCTGCTCCTGTCGCTTATGAACTTACGGACCATTGGCCCTGTGCCATGGGTTAAGATCCCACCATGTCAGCTGGAGAATTTAAATACAAATAAGTATATAAACCCAGCTATATCTAGCATTAATACCTTTTTTTTGTGTTATTATGAGAATCTTTCTGGCTCACTATTATCTTTCAGGGAAAGAAGTTGTTCATCTTTACCTGGTCTGGCCTATTTGTGACTGCTCTGGTTTGAAAGCAAAATGCTGCAGAGGTTGGGAAGCTGATTTAAAAGCTGAAAACATTGGAAGTGCTCAGTAGGTTAGCAACATTATGCAGAAAGAAACAGAGTTAATGTTACAACTCGATCACATTTCATCAGAACTATTAATGTGGTTGATTCTTAACTGCTCTCTTAGTTCAGGGGTAGTTTGGGATGGACACAAAATTCCTGCATTGTCACTGATATCAACATCCTATGAACCAATAATCTTAAAAACAAATACAATTTGAACCGGAGTTGGGATAGCCTTGTTTTGGCATGCGCAGAGCTGCACGGAGGGTGTGCTTTGCAAGTGAGATCAATCATGCAGCTTGTGGAAACTCTATTGTTCAATTCTCTCAAGACAGATTACTTCAGATATTATGTGGCATAGGCATTCGTTTGTTACCGAATGCACATATATTTCACAGCATTTTACCTTTCTCTCATACTCCTTGTAATTAAATTTGATGACCCTTTGCCAGATTTTTGTTTCGAATTTGCTGGCTTAGATGTTGCTTCTCTGGCTTCCCATTTACATTCTTCTGTAAATAATTTTGTGTTAATGTTTGTACCTAGTTTAATTAACAATGCCCATGTATATTTGGTGCTTTCCCTTGCTGAACAGAGTGCAACATATTTATTTGTGCTCATGCTTTCCCAGCTCAGACATTGTTTTAGAGCGTTAGGAACAGCAGCAATTTCCCTTGAAACTGAAAATACCTGGGCTACGGCATATCCCATACTGGAAAAGGGAATTCTCCATTAGCTTACACCTTGATTATTGCACCCAAGCTTACATTAAAAATAAAATCTGAAGTCTCTCTTCAATGAACTGTACAGCATGATGCAAAATATCAACTTTAATTATGGTGAGAACAAAAGCAGCTGGCAATATTTTATGAAGATTAGTTTTCTCTTATAAAGCATGACTTGAGGATGCATCAAAGAATCTTGTAACTAATTAAGTGGCTTTTCTAAAAAAAAATCTGCCAGCCAATTGGTCAGGTTAGTTAACAAGATACCAGGAACTATATTTAGTTACCAATCATATAATATGTTCATTATAGGTAGACACAAAATGCTGGAGTAACTCAGCAGTACTGGCAACATCTCTGGAGAGAAGGAATGGGTGACATTTCGGGTCGAGACCCTTCTTCTGACTTCTTCGTCACCTTCTTCCTCTTGCGTATGGCGTGCACAGCCTAAAGTTGTAGGATAACTTGTTCTATTTGATCTTATTTGAGTGTGCACATCAGATTGATTGTATTCGTCGAAACATGGTGGACCACGTGAAGTTTGCAATCTCCCATCCCCTTCGTCACCCATTCCTTCTCTGCAGAGATGTTGCCTGTCCCACTGAGTTACTCCAGCATTGTGTGTCTACCTTCGATTTAAACCAGCATCTGCAGTTCTTTCCTACACAATATGTTTATTATGTTTGTTAAAAAAAACACAATGGAGAACTTCCTGCTCTGTTTCGAAATCTGCTGCGAATTTGTTTCGATCCACCTGAGAGCGCAGAGAGGAACTTCATTTAATGTTTGCTCTGAAGTCTGGCACCTTTCTACTAAAACAGCAGCCCCTGTGTCATGCACTGTGTCATGATACATTGCATATTCATCCATGGATGGGTCATGTAACTATTCCTTCTCGGCCAATCCCATACTTAGCACTCGGAAATTGCAGCAGAGGCACTAAAAGAAGCAGAGGAGTCACCTATAATACCATCCTCCAATTTTCATTTCCCTTGAATTCACTTGAAAGCAAAATTGAGTAGCTTGCATAACAGAATCCAATGTTCATGTTGTTCCTTTTTTACTTCTTTCTAATCCACGTGTTCTGGTTATATAATCATCCCCAGGGAGAGTGCTTTATGACTGAATGTCAAGTCCTAGTTTTATTATCTTGTGATCTTGCCCATTTATAATTAGGCCTATTGATTTACATGACAGAATAAGTAAAATTCCATTTTATCCAATAGTATGTATCTGACTGTGTCATTTTCCTATTTTCTTTAAGTGGCATGTTGTGGTCCTTTGCTACCGGTTGTGTGAGGTGGATCATAGTTAAGAAAGGACAGTCAGACAGGGTTGTGTACATTAAAAAATATTCAAGAATTTTGTTTGATTGCTTACTGAAATAATTATTTATTGAGGTCTTTCATATATGGTAGAATTTACAAAAGTGTAGATTGCACATGGTCTATAACATTTGGTGCCTTAATGGACAATGGTGTGAGTTGTAATAGGAGGAATACAACTCTAGTCTTTTTACTAAATGATCATTGGCTCTGATATAGACCATTTCTGTTTTGTGTCTGCTGCTGATGGCAGCAATAAGCATTTGTGTCTTAGGTTGCCTAGATCCAAGGCAAAGACTGTGGCCTCAATACTATTCTGCGACTAATTTGTTTTTCTTTCACTTGAAATCATTATCTCTTACAGCTCTGACAGCCATGTAAAAGAGAAAGTATTTTTGTTCTTCATTTTTTTTTTTGAACTGAAAGCTGGACATTCAGAGTGATGAAAACAGGCTGCAGCTTTAGTTCACTGTACTTTTGCACCCTCGCAGTTATTGTGCCATTACTGAATTTTGAAAACAAAGGTAGAATTTGTTGAAATTAGAATGAGCATTAAAAAGATGCATTCCAATCAAATTCCTGAACTAGTCGCTTCACCAGATAATAAAAGTCTGGAATATCAGTCATTCTTAGTATTTAGGATAAAGAAATTAATTAATGGTTATTCATCAGTTTAAAGCAGTTTACTTGTATTCCTGAAGGTGTTTTGAAACATGGATTTCTCATGGTTTTTGTTTTAGTTAAAAATAATTGTTTGGATTGTATCTTCTATTGTGTTCTCAAATTGATTGTGTAGCTCAATAGGTAGCTTTTCCCATTTTGTTTTGTCGGTTATTGTGGTGGAATGACACAGGGATTATAATAAACAAACTTTAACTCATATTTTGAGTTCTGTGGAAAGATATTGCTTAAATTCTTATGGAATATTTCCCCTCTGGATGCTGATAGACCAGTTTCAGCATTTTCTCTTTCGTTTCCTTTTGTCTCTTTTTCAAATAATTTCTGTTGTGACCCCGAGGAGCTCTTCATAAAAGGAGTACATGTTGGGGGAATTAGTTGTCCCACTTGGACTTCTACTTCCTGGCTTTACTAATTCCAAACTGTTTTTATGTGTTTCTAGTTTTTGTCAAACACTTCCATTTTAAATGAGGACTGCAGTTGTGGGTGATTCCATGTTCAGTGCTTGAATCAATAAAAAATATGGCTATCAAGTCCTTTGTTCTTATTTCTGTAAGCATTAGCAATGGCATGTCCGCTCACACCACAATACTGTTTTCAGTGAGCAGTTAAAAAAAAGGTAGGTTAGATATTCAGCATCTGCTAACTGCTAACCTTTTCAACAATGGCCAGTCTGATTCTTTTTTTATTGCTCCTCTAAAGTGTTCCCTGTCTTGTGCAATAATAATTTATTACTTCCCAACATCAACTATGTATTTTTGGCAACCCATGAAAATCAGATTTTTATGAATAGTTTCTCATAAAGCCATGAAACATAATAAACTCAGAGGGTATATAAAATTGGTCATTTCTCTCTCTTGATAAAATAATTATTCAATAATCTCTGGCCTATTTTGCTGTATTTTATTCAAATTTCTTTTTTATTTTGTGTACCTTTTCACCCACCAGTTTGATTGCCATGGCTGCTGCAGTGGGTGAATAATTGCCTGTCGTAGCAGGAGCATGTTCTGGAACTAAAGTCGAGTGCTTTCTTCGTGATGTATGCCTCATTTGGATTCAGCCGGCAGCCTAGGGGCTGTATTATTCATGCCTTGACAGATAGCACTCACTAAAAGCATTGGACTAGGGCCAGGTACTGGCAAGGAGATTCTGGAACATTGCACCTTACTACTCAGAGTATCATCTACAAAATGAAAGCTGCTTCATTTCCGCAGCTACGTTACCATGATAAAAAATATATAAAAAATACAATTTGTATTCACCAAATGATGTACAAAATTGTGGGCTTTTTTTTGCAGCATGCTTGGATTAAGATTTTTAACAACATTTTCTGCTTTTAATTGCAAGGCTTATGTTTAATTAGTAAGTCACCACAAGTGAAAAATGAAGATTCACATGAATGCATGTAACACAATGCAGTGACACTGAATTCACTAATTAATGTATGACTGCTGTACGGCAGAATGCACTGTGGGATATTTATTGGAATTGCAGTGCCTATGCTAGGGACAGTTTTAAGTTCTATTTCCCTCCCCTGTGATTTTTCTGAACCACATTAATGTAATCCTGCATCTGTTATCATTATCTTGGACAAAAAAAATCTCAATTAAATATTAGATTTATCTTTCAGCTACAGAGCAGATATTTTAAATAATTGTGAGCTTAAAAGCTACTGCATTTTTCACTTATTTCAGAAGGACGAAAGTTTGCAGTTTAAATAGGTACAAAGAGAATTCTGAATATACTGAGTATCACAAAGGTTCTCTATGTTGTAAGATGTATGATCTTATTAATGCTTGTATTTGCTGGTTTAACCCTGCAGTGCTGCTGGGTAGTCGGTAGTTCTTTTCAGTCTTCCCTAATCAGATATTTAAAATCTCACCCCATCTCACACCTCACTGCTTTTCACTCTCCTTTTCCTGAAGCCATGGTTTATTTTTTCGGCACATTTCCTCCAGCTCCAACTTGCTCGGGCTTACCAAGTGGCTACTTGTCATGTGCAATATTCAAGTGCAGGCAGACGACACAAAATATCACAGCCTTCAGCATCAGTTTACAGACCCACATTTCAAGTCAGAGTCGTGGACTGATGTGGAGGAGCAGAAACCCTGAATATGTTTCCCTCCCTCTCCTGTGCCTGGTGCCAGTGAGACCAGCTGCAGCTGCCCTAGGTCAGATGAGTGATAACTGGAGAGTGGCTTCATTAAATCCTGTAGTGTACGCATTTTGCCACCACTAAAGTCGTTTTGGTTTTAATAGAGTGCCTGATGTGTCCATCAAATCTCCCATTCAGGATCTCAACCTGAAATGTCGCCATTTCCTTCTCTCCATAGATGCTGCCTCACCCGCTGAGTTTCTCCAGCATTTTTTGTCTATTTTTCCAGCATCTGCAGTTCTTTCAATATCCATTCAGGATATTGGTCCCTATCCAGTTCAGGTGCAACACAACCCACTCTGAGCAGTTGGTGGATGTATTAAGCCCTTCATTCAGCTACCACTCTTCTTTTGCAGCCCGTCCCATGGAAGTGCTCGCCTGAAACCTCTGCAGCAGAAGTTAAGTGTGGCAATGCCTCCTGGGTTTCAATCGTGCTATTGCTCCTTGACAACGGGCACCCATTTGCAGATCCTGTGCCCAAGCAAAGCAAGTGTGAACGCGAGATATGGTGTTTGTCATCGTCTCTGTCTTCTTGGTCGTCCATCACCATCTGGCCCAATTGCAGTTCCTGGCTACCTGGCAGCTCAGAGTTAAGGCTTGCACCATCTGCCACTTATAAATCAGGAAATAAATGTCTGATGAAGGATAAATGGGATATGATAATGGAAGATTAGGTGGAGTGTCAACGTTTTCTGTTGATGGAAAGATGCTGCAGGCAACAGCCTCGGGCAATCGTTGCAGCGAGGACAGAGAGCTCTGCTTTATCAACGGTACAATGGGCTTTGACCTGAATCTGGCGCCCACCAGTCTACTGCCGCTGACTTCTTGTTCTCTAATGGAGAGGGAAGAGTAGGTGAGTAATGTATTAACACGAGGTGCTCTGTGAAAACCTTGACATGTGGATGTAAGACTGGCAGCAGAATATTGGTGGGATGAACAGGTGCATGCAAGATATGACTCCGGATTAATGGAAATTGTAATTAAGTGGATTAAATGAATGTGGTCCATTGAGCAGAGTCTGAGGAAAGACACAAAATGCTGGAGTATCTCAGCGGGTCAGGCAACATGCCTGGAGAAAAGGAATAGGTAACATTCCGGGCCAAGACCCTTCTTCAGACTGAGCGCCTGGAGAGGAATACGAGAGATATAGAAGGTACTTAGAACAAATCAATGAAATATGCAAAAAGCAACGATGATCAAGGAAAGGTGGAGCCCACACTCCGCCGACCCTCGCTTCTCCACCGACCACCAGCAGGCCGGAACCGCCACCCCACCCGAGCTCCAGGCTCAGCTCCAGGCCCACAGCCTCCACGCTGTAGACTCCAGCACCATCATGTAGGATCGACTGAATCCCACGACAGAAAGCAAAGAACAAAGGACACTTAGCTGAGCCAGACACCATGTGCCCCGTTTATTCCAGACGCCCCTTTTACCTACATTCTCACCAGTCATAACCCGTGTGCAGATAAGGCCAATTAGTGCGTCTGACCTTGGAGTTGTTGTTGAGCTCTTGTGGCTGGACCTTCTCGTGAGGCTGCTGGCGAGTTGCCAGCGGTGACAGGCTGTATGCAAAACCAACGTAGGCGTGAAGGCGCCACAACCACTCCAGCAGGCCGTCTAGTGGCCGCAAATGATGGGATGTGGTACATGAATACCAACTTGTCAACCTTAACCCCTCTTGCGAGGTCATTGAACTTTCAGATCCTTGGAGATTTGATTCCTTGCATTGGCGCTTGAAGCAATTATCCTCAGAGAATTTGACTGGAAACCACGTAACCCACTGTAAGCGCAACTTCCCACTTTCTCAACTCTGAAGTGATGGAAAGTTATGGTGCCTGCTCTGTGCCAAGCCATATCATTATTTTCAAAAGGCAGCATCCATCATTTTTTTTTTTTTAATTCAAAAAATGTATTCAATTATTACAAAAAATAATATTTATACTGCAATAAAACAAGCCAGAACCCACCACCATAATACAATACAAACAAATATCCATAATAAACTACTATACAACTATGTTACAATCCTTGTTGAGGATACATTCAACACCCTGCGGAGCGCAGCGGTCCCGGAACTCCCTCAGGGTGCCGGTATTCCCTTTCTAACCCCACCCGGGCACAGACGTAACCCCGGAACGGCATCCATCATTAGGGGGAACGGTTTGGCTTTAACATAACACCGGCCATTGCCATTATTGGAGCCCCTGTTAACTACAGAGCAACACACTGTGTGCATGAACCCATCATGTTAGTGTGCAGACTGTATGAAGTCGGCATTCGACATTGAAAAGATCAGGTGTGAACTACTCATGCATTGTAATCCTCATGCCTGTTTTAAGGGGCTATCTACTGTATTTTGGTGTTCGGAGTTTTTTTTAATTTAATTTTCCTGTGTTCGGGAGAAGGAGATCAATTTGTGGTGTACATTTATTTAAAAGGCAAGGATGCCTTTCTTTTATCATATCAAATACTGTTTGTGGTTATAAACTCTGCACCTGCATTAAGATACAACTAAAATGTGATGAATTACAAGATCAGGCTTATGTGCTGATGATGAGATTCCTGTAATTGATCAGTCAAAGCATCAGTTTACTAGTTCTAGTTTACTGCATTAATTAATATCTGGTATAATATTTATGGGGGGTTTTCACGATCCATTTATAAATTTAAGCTTTTCCCTTGCAGCAAGGAGAGCTGGATTCTTCTTACTTTACTTTCCTCCTGCAATTATCTGCTTTTAAACTCGAGCTTGGTAAAAATGGCACTTGGTTGCCTTGCAGGAAGATTGTTCCCGATGTTGGGGAAGTCCAGGACAAGGGGTCACAGCTTAAGGATAAGGGGGAAATCCTTTAAGACCAAGATGAGGAAAAACGTTTTCACACAGAGAGTGGTGAATCTCTGGAATTCTCTGCCACAGAGGGTAGTTGAGGCCAGTTCATTGGCTATATTTAAGAGGGAGTTAGATGTGGCCCTTGTGGCTAAGGGGATCAGGGGATATGGAGAGAAGGCAGGTACAGGATACTGAGTTGGATGATCAGCCATGATCATATTGAATGGCGGTGCAGGCTCGAAGGGCCGAATGGCCTACTCCTGCACCTATTTTCTATGTTTCTATGTTTCTATGTTTTCTTTATTCTTTTCAGTGTTATTGACAGCTACATGATAGTTCTTGGTCCTTTACTTTGATTTCTCGATTAATACACTTAATGCACAAATTTAGTTTTAATACACAATCAATTTGGTCAACTGAGGAATACATGTGTTTTAAGATGAAAGATTTAAAGATAACATCACTTCAAAAAGCTTTCAGTTTGTTTTCTGTATATCATTGCGATACTTGAACAATTGTTCTACTGGTGCTCAAAAATCTCTCTTTCTGTTCCTATCCCCAACTCCCTGCCACCCCCTTCCACTTTCTCTCCAAGCTGTGTTGTCACTGTGAGGATTTCCATGGAAGAGTTGCTAAGAGATATGTCCAACAGTCTTGCCTCTAGCATCTGTCAGTCACACTCCAGAGGGCAGTGTTGAACATTGAGCGCTGGGCACTGAGCTGCAGTAGTGGATCAGCTGCCTGCTAATCTGATTTGCTTTGCTATTGATACCTTCAGAAAGCAACTTTTGATGAGGTGTATTATGGGCTACCAATCTGCTCATGGCAACCTTCTACCTTGTATTTAAGATTAAATTACAACTCTAAAATTATATTATGTTACACAAGTGAATGAGGAAAAAACAGAATAAGCTCTCACCCTGTAGTTTCCGACCCAACATCTAAAATGTATTGGCCTCACCATCTCATAAGCAATCACCATTTCTTAGAAACACTCAGGGATAAAAAGGAAGTGGGCATTTAAACCTTGCATCGTGTTGTTCATAACAAACGAATCTCAAAGAATTAGTGAATAATTGGTAAAGTACTTTTGTGAGTGACAAGGTGGGGGGGGGGGTGGGGGGTAGGGGGCTACTTTATTACATTATTTAGCATGGTACTTGTCAATTTTATTTGAATAGTACCCTATTCTAAAAAATATTGGTTGATTAGAAGAAAGATTGAGAGAGTTGAGGGGTCTATTCACTTCCCAATTAATGTATGCTCAGTGTCCTTGTGATGTGGGGAAAACAGAAGACAAATGGTGAGCTTGCAGGTATATGTGTTGGAAAGAACTGCAGATGCTGGTTTAAACTGAAGATAGATACAAAATGCTGGAGTAACTCAGCGGGACTGGCAGCATCTCTGGAGAGACGGAATGGGTGACATTTTGGGTCGAGACCCTTCTTTAGACTGAGCCTATATGTTGAGGTCACTGGAGATGGGAGATCATGTTTGGCTCCAAGAATCCTTCCAAACAGAATTGACAAATCTAAAGTTAATCAGCAGAAAATGAGGTAATCACTTCCTTAATATACCTGTCACGTTTTACCTTAAATTATCAACCAGTCGTCTGTAAGATAAAAATAATGAGCACTGGAGAGATGAAATGAAAGTCCAAATATATGTTAAAATACATAAAAGGTCTGAATAATGAAATATCAGTTAACATTTAAGATGGAGTATATCGTCCAGATTTTTTACATTTCAATTCATGCCTGACCATTCATCAAAACACTCCTTTGGTATTGACCAGGGAAGTCTATGGAAAATGAAGCAAGATCGGTGCAGTGGTAGAGTTGCTGCCGTTCAGCACCAGCCACCCAGGTTCGATCCTGACTATGGGTGCTGTCTGTACGGAGTTTGTACATTCTCTCTGTGACTGTGTGGGTTTTCTCCAGGTTCTCCGGTTAACTCCCACACTCCAAAGACATGCACGTTTCTAGGTCAATTGGCTTTTGTACATTCCTGCTGTTGTGTAGGGTGTGACAGTGGTATTACATAGAACTAGTGTACGGGTGATCGATGGTCGGCATGGACTCGGTGGGCCAATGGGCCTGTATCCACACTGTATCTCTAAACTCAACTAAACTGAAATAGTCTGCTCAATACCTGCTTTGATTCTCGACTGAAGAGGTCACTTGCTCAAGTTCCAGAATCTCTATCATTCAACACTGTGCACATCAGTCAGTTGAATCTTGTCAGGTACCAGCTTGGGGTTGCGAGTGGAGTGGGCCAAGGGCCGAATGAATGAATTGCACAGAAGTAAAACCTTCAACCACATTGAACGAAAGGCAAGCGGGAGAAAAGATTGACATAGCAAATCAACCTCTATTAAGCTAATCAAAACAGCATTACCAGCCAGCTGCAGAATAAGATGCAACTTAAATCATTTCATCATTTCAGGTTCATGGACAGGAAAGGTTTGAACCCAATGCTGACAAATCTGAATTTATTGGGCATGGATAAGTTGGGTGGAAATTCCTGTTTCCGTGCTGTATAACTTAACTCTGTTTCAGTTTGAGAAAACGCCTCTTAACACAAAGCTGAAATTCGGAATTATTTCAAAATAATATGGATTCTTTTGCTGAATGACTCTGCTTTCAATATAGTTCCTCAATTTGCACTTTGAAAAAAACAACAATATTTTGGGTAGCATAATTGAATGAAACCATGATATTTAAATTAAAATGCCTCAAATAGTTTATCAGCCTCTTTAATTGTGTGGAATGCTTCATTGTTTAATATCAATTAGTAACATGGGCTTTTCAAGTTTAATAACAAGCAAAAGGAAATATTCTCTGGAGATTTCACTCTGTAATATTAATTTTAGAGCATTCAGACCAATTACCTTTGTCCACCTCATGATTTAGCAGAACCTTTAGTGCAATTTACAGTCTTATATATCTCTCTCCGAATATGCTTTGTATTGTATGTTGTAGAAACATTTCAGAGAAGGATATCAATAGATTTCAAGGACAAAAATCAGTTTTATTATCAGATAATCAAATTAAAAAACTGAGGATTGATTGGTGGCGTTTCGGGTCAGGACCATTCTTCAGACCCTTCTCTAGTCTGTCACCTATCCATTGGTGACGATGTATCACCTGTCCATTTTCTCGATAGATGATGCCAGACCCAATGCGTTACTCCCGCATTTCGTGCCTATCTGGTATAAACCAGAAACCAGCATTTGAAAATTTAGATTTTGAAGCCTACAGATATGAAGGTACTCACTGAAACAAATTAACAAATGTTTAGCTTCTTACAATAAATGTTTTTTCCAGGGGAGTATTAGTCTTGAATGTTTAAAAACTTCACCAGCAACAAGAAGTGAAACGAAGTTGATTCTTCAAATTATTCAAACTTTGCTTTTGAGAGTGATTTTTTTTTCTCTGAATCAGATAGCAAATTTCAAAATTCTAAGAGTAATTAGTGAGTGGCCATCATAAGATCATTAGGGTTTTGTCAGGTTACTTATGTTAGAGAGGGTGCCACAACATGTTATTCACTCAGACATACACAAAGCATACTGATCATGAAATAAGGCACAAAAGACTTAATTACAAAACATGTTTTAAATATAATTCTGGATGACAAGGTAGTAAAATATAGAATAGAACCTGTGATTTCCTCAAAGTAACGAGTTCCCAATGTCATCCAGGTCACCTGACTGAGGTGCTGAAATGGAGAGTAAGAAGATTCAATGACAACATATGCCGCTCCAGTGCACCACCTTGTGGCCAAATATACAGATTAGCCTTGACAAAACTTGGGACCACTGCACCATTTTATTCTGTTCACACAATGCCCTCCTTCATGTTTGGGACAAAGACCCATCATGTATTTATTTGCCTCTGTAGTCCACAACTTGAGATTTGTAACAAAAAAAGTGCACAGATTCTGTTAAAGGGTATTTTTTATACATTTTGGTTTCACCATGTAGAAATTACATCTGTGCTTATATATAGTCCCCCCATTTCAGGGCACCATAATGTTTGGGACACATGGCTTCACATGTGTTTGTAATTGCTCAAGTGTGTTTAATTGTCTCCTCAGTGCTCTCCATAATGTTTGGGACAAAGACCCATCATTTATTTACTTGCCTCTGTACTCCACAGTTTGAGATTTGTAATAGAAAAAAAATCACATGTGGTTAAAGTGCACATTGTCAGATTTTAATAAAGGCCATTTTTATACATTTTGGTTTCAGCATGTAGAAACTACAGCAGTGTTTATACATCGTCCCCCCATTTCATGGCACCATAATGTTTGGGACACAGCAATGTCATGTAAATGAAAGTAGTCATGTTTAATACTTTGTTGCATATCCTTTGCATGCAATGACTGCTTGAAGTCTACGATTCATGGACATCACCAGTTGCTCTGGTGATGCTCTGCCAGGCCTGTATTACAGCCATCTTTAGCTTATGCTTATTTTTGGGGCTAGTCCTCTTCAGTATTCCCTTCAGCATATAAAAGGAATGCTCAATTGGGTTCAGATCGGGTGATTGACTTGGCCACTCAAGAATTCACCATTTTTTAACTTTGAAAAACTCCTTTGTTTGAGATCATTGTCTTGCTGTAGAATGAACTGCTGGCCAGTGAGTTTTGAGGCATTTGTTTAAATTTGAGCAGATAGGATGTGGCTCTACACTTCAGAATCCATTATGCTACTACCATCAGCAGCTGTATCATCAATAAAGATATGTGAGCCAGTACCTTCAGCAGCCATACATGCCCAGGCCATAACACCCCCACCATCGTGTTTCACAGATGAGGTGGTATGCAGTTCCTTCTCACCTCCATACTTTGCTCTTGCCATCACTCTGATATGTTAATCTTCGTCTCATCTGTCCACAAGACCTTTTTCCAGAACTGTGGTTGCTCTTTTAAGTACTTCTTGGCAAACTGTAACCTGGCCATCCTATTTTTGCGGCTAACCAGTGGTTTGCATCTTGCAGTGCAGCCTCTGTATTTCTGTTCATGAAGTCTTCTGCAGACAGTGGTCATTGACAAATCCACATCTGACTCCTGAAGAGTGTTTCTGATCTTTCAGACAGGTGTTCGGGGCAGAATTTTATTTTACACTGTTAAATAGTGGGTGTCTGGAACACATAGGCAGGTGTGGTGGTGGAGGCAGATTGGACAGTGGCCTTTTAAAGGCTTTGAGACTGACACATAGAGGGATATAGGCCAAATGCCAGCAGGTCGGATTAGTGTAGATGGGACATGTTGGTTGGTATGCAAGTTGGGTCAAAGGGCCTGTTTCAATGCTGTATGACTGACTAGATATGTTGGGAATGGAGGTATATTAATCACATGTAGGCAAAGATTAGTTTAACAGCATCATGTTTGGCATGGGCATTGTGAGCAGAAGGGCCAATTCCTGTACTGTACAAGCACCTTGATCACAATTGACAAGGTGGGCCAAAGGGCGTATTACTGTGCTGCTTAACTGAATGGCTGTATGACTTAAATATCTAAGACATCCACAAGTCTCTATTTGTAATGAGTTCAATGACTGAGCCTCCATAGTACTTTATAGTAAAGGATTCCAAGATTCACCACTCTGGGTGAAATACAAAGGACCTCACATTTTCCACATGTTTTATTTATATTTCAAAAATATACTTTATTAATAAAGATGTATTTAAGAAATACAAAACAGCACATGGCTTTCTTTATATTCATTGTGTCATCGTGTCTAAACAATCATATCGCTGTCGTCATCAGGTACATATCGCTGTCGTCATCCTTATGTACAAAGCACTAAAGCCACTCATGTGGTTTTTTTGAACAATACTCCCTCAAGTGTTTGTGGGGCAGTAACACAGGGCTCAGTATCTGGTGGCAGCAGGAACCTTGATTACAGTCCACTCCCACAAAACCTTTGCATTGGCTGCACCAAACATCAGTGCATCCTTCAGCAAATTCCTGCAGCCAGAAATATGCTAGTCGGCTGCATTCATCTATGGAGATCTTGTTGTACTGGAACACCAACAGGCTTTGGGTAGACTAAAGTGTGTCTTTCACCGAATAGTTGCTCTTCCAACAGCACTTGATGTTATTATCAATGCCCTGCATCTCCCTTTCTTCACAAACCTTTCCAGCCCTGCCTCACTCTAAGAACTCTGCCTTCTTGCAGCTGTGGCTCGTTCTCAGTTTTTATCTTTGGGCTGTGCCTTTAAGTCTCGAGCACTTTAATTACTCTTTGATTTTTTTTATGCCTGAGCAATCTCTCTCTCTCTCCTCTATAATGCTTCCTGAAGCCATCACTTTAACAAACTGCTCGTCACTTGTGATATTGTTCCGGTCAAATTTTGTTTGGGCAAACTTCCATAAATTGCCCAGGAAGGTTTTACTTTGATGGAGGTGCTGTATTAAGTTCTTGTGGTTTTTTTTATTAAGCTGCTGCACCCGTTTATCATTTGAATTTATCATAGTATTGATGAAATGAGGTTGTATTTCAAGAATTTATTCTGCATATTCAATACGATAGCGCAGCACTGCTTTAGACAATTAAAATGGATGTATGTAGCTGGCGCTTGGTAGATATACGCTCAGAGTGGGTAACATAAATAGACTGCTGTATGCAGAGGTGAGAACACTCCATTAATTTAAGAAAATTTAATGATCAGTTCTGTTGTTTATTTCAAAGTAGATTAAATTTCCTACACAACATCGCCTATATTGGGCTTCCTACCAGCGATGTACTTTTGCATATTAAAATGCAGCAAAAACCATTGTCTATTTATAGGAACTGCTCACTGAAGAGCAGTTCAGCATTTGCCTGATCATGGAATGATTTAACACCTACATTAGCTGATGCAAAGAAGACATTCCCAATAAGTGAAACTAAAATTAGCCCCATGGAAAACATTGACAATAGCTTAACCCCGGAGACATATTATGCGAGAAATGAAATTGTTTTAATCATGATTTTAATTTTGTAAAAATCATTTACAGGCAAAGACATTTGATTGATTAATAGCAATGCAATAGTTCTCTAAAAACCGGAGAAGTCCCTACAGACTATAGACTAGAAATTGGATATATTTTAAACTATTATTTAGCTATGCACAATCATCATAAAAGCCAATAATGCATGTTTTAACATGATAGTGACCATATCCTCTTGAAATTCTGGCAATCGCGAGATTGGACCAGGAACCTCTGGGTATGATTCACATAATGCAATTGAAGTTCTGCAGCATTTTTTCGCACATGTAATGGTGTCATTAGTGTATATGGCTTGCTGACAGAAATTGGAGCAACCAACAACCGTCAGTTTTAGTAAATCAAGGAAAGAATCCCAGCAGCAATATGGCAAGGAAGTGCGAATCATAGGGTCCCCACCGGGACATTGATGTGTAGCTGGCGGCACCTGCCTGCCTGAGGTCTTGTTGTTCTGCATACTTGTTGCTGTGTCTCATTATACTTGCTGCAACTATACACTGCTGAGATGGATCTCGGTATGGTACTGAATTCCTCCCTCTTTCTAAGACCTTCACTCCTGCATGTTCCCTCACCTCAGTGGCAACTATTATGTTGCAGTGGGCTTTGCCTTAAGGGTGAAGTGTGCTCCCCATGATTGCTAGCACCAAAACACAATGGGTGCAATCTTTGCTGACATCTACCATCATGAAGTGTGCAACTCATGTCTGAAAGCAACAATTAAGGTAAAGGAAACAATTTATGGTCTTTTTAATGCAAATTATGCCCATGTTTTATTTTTGTGTGGAGGTTCCCTGGTGGAAATTATATGAATATTAAATATAATACCAATATTTTAGCATGTATTTTTAAAACTGAAGGGACCCAGATATTATATGATGTAACACATTTGTTTCATAAAAACACTTTTTAAAGTTGAACTAACATTTAGTAATTGAAAGCATGTATAACTTGTGTACATTAACTTCTCAGAAACAAATAATTGTGATCCATGAGGATATTCAACTTAAAACCTGTTGTGATTTGTGTAATGACAATGTTTCAGTTTGTAGTGATTGACCAATGCTTTGCACATAAGTCACATGGTTTGTCATCTATAACAGTGAATGTATTTTTTTGTTGTTGCATTCTGCCTTAAGTTTATAATTGGTTTCTTACCTGCATGTTAATAATGTCATTGTCATCTATGGATTAATGTAAGGCTTCTAACATTTTGTTACACAAGTAGTGAGCACAGTCTCTGATAAACATACCTCCCTTTCACAGAAATATCCTGCAGCACCTCTTTAACTCCTGCCATCTGACATCATGACCCCACAATATAGCCAGGCAGTCTCCCAAAATTAGGAGGTCACAGGCCAACTTCTCACATATCTTCTGAGGTTAAGGGGAACCATGCAATGGATGACTAGCCTTCCTGATACATGTCTGCTGAGGTCTGAGCATACCGATGACATTGGAGGACTACGGAATATTACTGCCGAAGCTATGATATTAGAGCACCATAGAGTCGGTACACCATAAATCTCGCAGAACTGTACCTGAACCACAAGTTCACGTTATAGTAGAATTAAGCCGTTTCTGCCTTCTCCCCATAACCCTTGACCCCCATTCTAATCAAGAATTTGTCTATCTCTGCCTTAAAATTATCCACTGACTTGGCCTCCACAGCCCTCTGTGACAATGAGTTCCACAGATTAACTACCCTCTGACTAAAGAAGTTCCTCCTCACCTCCTTTCTAAAAGAGCGCCCTTTAATTCTGAGGCTATGACCCTGGTCCTCAACTCTCCCACCAGTGGAAATTAGGTCCCCCCCCCCCCCCCCTCAACCTTCTAAACTCCAATGAGTAGAGCCCCAGTGCTGTCAAACGCTCATCATATGCTAACCCACACATTCCTGGAATCATTCTTGTAAACCTCCTCTGGACCCTCTCCAGAGCCAGCATATCCTTCCGCAGATATGGGGCTCTCAGAGATGGGATATGGAGCCATTCTTGGAAAAGCTGCTATTTGACAGTATGTGGTTTCTTATGTTCTATGTTCAGACAGAGTAAGATTACTTGTGGAAGATATAGAATTGAACAACAAAACCTGATTACAAGCATCAGTATTTAGGCCATGTGGAACGCTGAAGGATATTTGGTTTGTTTTCATTAGAAATGTAGGACCTAGATTTGAATTGTTAAAACTGTGACACGTCATTCACAATTGCAAGGGTCAAAATACCGGGAGCACAAATATACAGCTGAGGAGGATTGAAAAAAATGAAGGGAAATTTCAGCTTTTTAAATTATGGAATGAGTTATCGAAGAGGATGATAGAAGTTGAAATTGATATAGTTCCTAGAGGCATTCCCGATGTGGAAGTATTGAGGATAGCAGTGACAAAGTGAATAAACTGGAATGATCTTTGGGAAAAACCGTGGCTGACAAGAGAAGTTAGGGATAGAATAAAACTAAAAGAAAAGATGTATAACACAGCAAAGAGTAGCCGGAAGCCAGAGGATTGGGAAACTTTCATAGGACACCAGAAGGAAACAAAACGGGCAATACGGGCTGAAAAGATGAAGTACGAGGGGAAGCTGGCCAGGAATATAAAGAAGGACAGTAAAAGCTTCTTTAGATATGTTAAGGGAAAAAGAGTAGCAAAGTCAAATGTGGGTCCCTTAAAGGCAGACACGGGTGAAATTATTATGGGCAACAAGGAAATGGCAGAAGAGTTGAATAGGTACTTCGGATCTGTCTTCACTAAGGAAGACACAAACAATCTCCCAGATGTACTGGAGGACAGAGGATCTAAGGGGGTAGAGGAACTGAAAGAAATTTTCATTAGGCGAGAAATAGTATTGGGTAGGCTAATGGGACTGAAGGATGATAAATCCCCTGGGCCTGATGGTCTGCATCCCAGGGTCCTCAGTGAGGTGGCTCTAGAGATAGTGGACGCATTGGTGATCATTTTCCAATGTTCAATAGATTCAGGATCAGTTCTTGTGGATTGGAGGATAGCTAATGCTATCCCACTTTTCAAGAAAGGAGTGAGAGAGAGAAAACGGGGAATTACAGACCAGTTAGCCTGACTTCGGTGGTGGGAAAGATGCTGGAGTCAATTATTAAAGAGGTAATAATGGGGCATTTGGATAGCAGTAAAAGGATTAGTCCAAGTCAACATGGATTTATGAAAGGGAAATCATGCTTGACTAATCTTCTGGAATTTTTTGAGGATGTGACAAGTAAAATGGATGAAGGGGTGCCAGTGGATGTAGTGTATCTAGACTTTCAGAAAGCCTTTGATAAGGTCCCGCACGGGAGACTGGTGACTAAAATTAGAGCACATGGTATTATGGGTAGGGTGTTGACATGGATAGAAAATTGGTTGGCAGACCGGAAGCAAAGAGTAGGAGTAAACGGGTCCTTTTCAGAATGGCAGGCAGTGGCGAGTGGAGTGCCGCAAGGCTCAGTGTTGGGGCCGCAACTGTTTACCATATATATTAATGATTTGGAAGAGGGAGTTAGGAGCAACACTAGCAAGTTTGCAGATGACACAAAGCTGGGTGGCAGTGTGAACTGTGAAGAGGATGTTAGGAGGATGCAGGGTGACCTGGACAGGTTGAGTGAGTGGGCAGATGCGTGGCAGATGCAGTATAATATAGATAAATGTGAGTTTATCCACTTTGGCGGCAAAAACAAGGGGGCAGATTATTATCTCAATGGGGTTAGTTTAGGTAAGGGGGAGGTACAGCGAGACCTGGGTGTCCTTGTACAGCAGTCACTGAAAGTTGGCGTGCAGGTACAGCAGGCAGTGAAGAAAGCTAATGGAATGTTGGCCTTCATAACAAGAGGATTTCAGTATAGGAGTAAAGAGGTTCTTCTGCAGTTGTATAGGGCTCTGGAGTATTGTGTACAGTTTTGGTCTCCTAATTTGAGGAAGGACATCCTTGTGATTGAGGCAGTGCAGCGCAGGTTCACGAGATTGATCCCTGGGATGGCGGGACTGTCATATGAGGAAAGATTGAAAAGACTAGGCTTGTATTCACTGGAGTTTAGAAGGATGAGGGGATATCTTATAGAAACATATAAAAAGGACTGGACAAGCTAGATGCAGGAAAAATGTTCCCAATGTTGGGCGAGTCCAGAACCAGGGGCCACAGTCTTAGAATAAAGGGGAAGTCATTTAAGACTGAGGTGAGAAAAAATGTTTTCACCCAGAGAGTTGTGAATTTATGGAATTCCCTGCCACAGATGGCAGTGGAGGCCAAATCACTGGATGGATTTAAGAGAGAGTTAGATAGAGCTCTAGTGGCTAGTGGAGTCAATGGATATGGGGAGAAGGCAGGCACGGGTTATTGATAGGGGATGATCAGCCATGATCACAATGAATGGCGGTGCTGGCTCGAAGGGCCGAATGGCCTCCTGCATCTATTTTCTATGTTTCTATGTTTCTAAAAGGAGTTGTTGATTGGGTATAATAAAATGATGTTGTTCATAGAACAAAAATGTAATGTGCCATAGAATGAAGTGATTCTCTATTAATCATTAAATACTTTATTTCACTGACAGTTTGCTTGGGCATGTGGTTCAGGCACCAGAATCTCATCCATTGGAGAAGGAATCAGGTGGAATGTTGGGCACCAGATATTGCTACAAGGACCTTGGGTGAGGTTAATAGCAGTCAGGTAGTATGTTGGAGACATGGGGTTAGGCTGTTTCAGTGTGGGGTGGGGGTCAGAAAAGGATCACAATAGAATCACAAAACAGAAGGGCATAGATGTGCAACTAGAAGGAGTAAGATTAAACTTATGCACACTAAATATTTAACTTGAAGAAACTGCGGTGCGCTGAAAAAGCCTGTTTCTGTGCTGCAGGTTTTTATGGTTCACTGAAAACCTACATGAGATGGTATTTCAACCGGGAATACGTTTTCCTCAACTTTGCATCGGGCAGCACATAGTAACTGAGCTTTGCAATCTGATTTTGAGGTTCTCTACTGCATTATTAGTTAAGATAAAACATAAAGTTCCTTGTTTCTTTATCATTTAATCTGAGACCTCTAACCACTGACATTTTTCATACCACTGTAACTTTCCATGTTTCTCTATCATATTGACATGACATTGATTTTCTGTCTGTTAACCTCTGGATTCTCTTAAGAGGCAACGAGGTCATGCCTTTCCTGGTCCCAGCATCTTCAGTATTTCAGAAAGTAAGATCCTTCGCATAGCCTCCAAACTAAATTATTTCCAAAAAGTGGACTGCCTTGCCCCATTCTTCACATTTCTATATTTGACACCACTGACTTACTGCAGTTGTAAGAGTATTTGTGTTTCTTTATTATTTATTATCATCTTTATTAACTTCGCATGTACTGAGATACAGTGAAAAATATTTTTTCGCTGTTATCCAGGTGAATTGTACAATATAAGTACAATTGAAACAATGTGGAATATAGTGTTACAGCTCAGGAGAAAGTGCAGATCAAAATACTGCAAGGGTCATGAGACAATTTGCAAGTTCGGTAATTCATTCTTAAGATCAGGTATTCATCCTGATGTATAGGAAAGTGCTGGGGATACTGGAAATAAAAAAATAAAAATAAAAATACACAGCAAGCTCTGAGCAGATCAGGAAGGAGAAGTGGAAAGGGAATTAAAATTAATATTTCAAGCCGAAGATCTTTGCTTTTATTATTCTTTTCGACCAAGGCACTGTCCTAATGTTTTAACTTTCCAATTTGTTTGACCATGTTAAAATAATGGGCTATTAATTAAGTAAGTAAGTAAGTAAGTAAGTAAGTAAGTAAGTAAGTTTATTGGTTAATTATTCACATACAAGGAATTTGCCTTGGTGCTCCGCCCACAAGTAACAACATGACATACAGTGACAGTTACGAATGACTCAGAAAACACTAAACATTAATAATAATAAAACATTAATGATATAACACCATTGATCAAGCATGTGAACCAACAAAATACCAGATCAAAGGGAGGCTACAGATTTTTGGGTGTTGAGTAGAGCAACTACTCGTGGATAAAATCTGTTTTTATGTCCTGCTGTAGCAGCTTTGACAGTCCGGAGTCGCCTTCCAGAGGGAAGTGATTCAAAGAGTTTGTGGCCAGGGTGAGAGGGGTCAGAGATGATCTTGCCCGCTCGCTTCCTGGCCCTTGCAGTGTACAGTTCATCAATGGAGGGAAGGTTGCAGCCAATAACCTTCTCTGCTGATCGGACGATTTGCTGCAGCCTCCAGGTGTCGTGATGGTAGCCCCCCACTTAAGGTCCTTGGAGATGATGGTTCCCAGGAACTTAAAAGACTCCACAGATGTGACTGTGGTGTTGTTGATGGTGCGTGGGGTTAGGGGAGGGGGAGCTCTCCTAAAGTCTACAATCAATTCCACTGTCATAAGACCATTGAGCTCTAGGTTGTTGCGATGGCACCAGGACGCCAGCTGTGACACTTCCTGTCTGTAGGCAGATTCCTCCCCATCCTGGATCAGTCCAATCAGGGTTGTGGCGTCCGCAAACTTGAGAAGCTTGACAGAGGTGTCTGTGGAGGTGCAGTCGTTGGTGTAGAGAGTAGAGGAGAGGAGAGAGTACGCAGCCTTGCGGTGCTCCTATGCTGAGCATTTGCTCGTCCGAGATGTGCTTTCCCAGCCTCACATGCTGCTAATATTGCACCATTTGTTCAAAATTACAGAATATTTTTGTTTCTGAGGAAAATAATTTTAAACATGAAGGGTTTAATAATTCTTGAGAGGAGAAATCTGCACCAAAAGTAGTTGGAATCCAATTCTTCTGGTTTGGTTCTAGTGGCTTATTTATGGAGAGGTCTCTCAGTTAATTTACATATTACAAAATATGGAGACATTAGGCAAGCCCCTAATAAAATGTACAACTATCAGAGAAACTGAACAAGCCAATGCTCATCTCTCAAGGCTAATAGAGATCTTTAAAAGATCTTTCCACGTGAGGAAGAGTCCAATTCTTGGGCCATAAATATTTGGTCGTTAATAAGTTCAGTGGAGAAATCAGGGCAAAATTCTTGAAAAAAAGACACAAAGGTGCTGGGTCAGGCAGTGCCTCTGTAGAACTACCACCTACATTCCTTCCTCTAGCTTCACAATTCATAACTCTTCCATTCTTTTGTCTCACACCTTTTGTATTTTTATCTCGGGCCTTTGTCGAATCATCTGCCGATGAAGCCCCCCCCCCCCTCACCTGTATTGTCCTGGCCCTGATCTCCTCCAGCTTTCTTCCCCTGCTCCCACCCTGCTCTCCCCCACCACAATCAGTCTGAAGAAGGTCCTGACCCAACATGGCACCTATCCATGTACTCCAGGGATGCTGCCTGACCCAATGAGTTACTCCAGCACTTTGTGCCTTTTCTTGTAAATGAGCACCTGCAATTTCTTATTTTTTTTCTAAATATTGATCAGAATGTGGAACTTTCTACTACAAGGAGCAGCTAAAGTGACAATAGTTTAAAAAATATGACCAGGTATGGACTCACAAATACATTTTTGTGTACCTTGCTAGACTAAAAATTAGTTTGCAATTGCTATTTTTTTAAATTGGTGTAGTTATGAAAATAAATATGAGAGCTGCAGCCTGCCAAAGCAAAAATCACCAATGTCAGAGCTTTCCCCTCTGTCTGATTCCTTATAAAATATCAATTTAAAATTAAATTCATACAAATGGATGAAAATTTGCAATAATACAGTGGCACTGATTAAAATATGTTACTTTTAGGCAATTGTAGGCTTTAAGTGCAGTCAACGATGGATCCCAGTCCCAATACTTGGTTAAGTTATGCAAATGAAAGACCATTGAATAACAGAATTGCATTCAATGATCTGTATCCCCACACAAATTGCATTGAAATGGATGAAATTACACATTGACGATAGTGTCACAAGAGATTCAAAACTAACCTAAACTCACAAGATTTTGTATCGTCTCAACCTCTTGATGGGATTACTATTTTTTATTTGTGATTATGATTTCCTTTGTTGCAATGAAATGGGGCTGAAGTGTGGTAAAATTATTTATTTGGATTGGAAGGATTGTGATGATAATTGGATGTGAAGACCTTGCAACACAATGGGTGACTGCTTGTAAAGGATAACAGTGTCCCATACAAAACATTATTATTCAATGATCTTCATCAGAATAGTAGAAAATAACAGACAGAGTGTGAATGGGTGATCAATGGTCGGCATGGACTTCGACACAAAATGCTGGAGTAACTCAGCGGGTCAGGCAGCATCTGTGGAGAGAAGGAATGGGTGATGTTTCGGGTCGAGTGCCCTTCTTCAGACCCGAAACGTCACCCATTCCTTCTCTCCAGAGATGCTGCCTGACCCACTGGGTTACACCAGCATTTTGTGTCCACCTTCGATTTAAACCAGCATCTGCAGTTCTTTCCTACACATTTTGTTGGGATGGACTTGGTGAGCCATGGGACCCACTTTCATGTTGTATCTCTGAACTAAACTAAAGCCTGACTATTCCTGGACTGGTGCCAAAGCTTGATCTTCAAGCCAGGTTCCTTCTTTAACTTTTCATTTTTAGTGAATGCCCTACGCAGCTCACTGCTGACATGGTACATTGGACCCCCTTCAGATCTCCTTGATTTTCCACTCACCCTCCCACTGACTAGTCTCTCAAGTACCACCCTAGCCCCTGATTATTTCCATAGGCCGGAATCAACCTTCATATCTTCCAACCTCAGCGCTTGGATCATCTCTTTGGATCCTTTGATTATTTCCAATGGCCACCACCCATCCAAAAAACACCCTGATCTTTTCTGCAACCAACCCCATTACTTCCTTAAACGCCTCATTATCATCTCAACTTAACATCCCCTGATCATCTCCTTGTGTTCATCCCCACTATACTTGTCTCCCCTCAACTCCAATCATCTTTCTCTGTCTCAATCCATCTGCACCATGATGCCTCCCACATTGCCAGCACAACTACTGCCACACCTCTGCATCATTTCTCCAGTCGTCTCTCGCATACGGCCACAGTCAATAACCAGCATATTTTTCACACACAAGTTATAGGAGTAGAATTAGGCTATTCGGCCCATCGAGTCCACTCCGCCCTTCAATCATGGCTGATCTCTGCCTCCTAATCCCATTTTCCTGCTTTCTCCCCATAACCCTTGACACCTGTTCTAATCAAGCATTTGTCTTTCTCTGTCTTAAAAATATCCACTGACTTGGCCTCCACAGCCCTCTGTGGCAATGAGTTCCACAGATTAACTACCCTCTGACTAAAGAAGTTCCTCCTCACCTCCTTTCTAAAAGAGCGCCCTTTAATTCTGGGGCTATTCCACAGTTCAAAACAAGTGGGCTTGAGGAAGCAGCTGATTGGGTGTCAGATCCCTGCTGATTTCTTCCAGCAGTTTGTATTGTATTGTATTGTACTTTGTATTGATTCCAGGGTAAGGGGGGAGTATGAGGGCCCGGGCAGTTTACTGTTCTGGATGTCAGATGTGGGAAGTCATGGAGTCTGATAGCCCTCCAGACATCCATATCTGCACCAGGTGCGTTGAGATGGGGATCCTAAGGGACTGTGTTAGGAACCTGGAGCAGCAGCTCGATGACCTCCGTCTGGTCAGGGAGAGTGAGGAGGTCATAGAGAGGAGTTATAGAGAGGTGGTCACTCCAAAACCATGGGAGACAGACAAGTGGGTCACAGTTAGGAGGGGCAAGGGGCAGAGGCAGGGACTAGAGAGTACCCCAGTGGCTGTACACCTTGACAATAAGTATTCCTGTTTGAGTACAGTTGGGGGGGACAGCCCACCTGGGGGTAGCAACAGTGGCCGGGCCTCCGGTACAGAGACCGGCCCTGTTGCTCAGAGGGGTAAGGAAAAGAAGAGGAGGGCAGTAGTAATAGGGGACTCTATAATTAGGGGGCCAGACAGGCGATTCTGTGGATGCAGTCGGGAGGGAGGGAGAGGAGCCCGAGGTCGTGGTACATATAGGTACCAATGAAATAGGTAGAAAAAGGGAAGAGGTTCTGAAAGGAGAATTTAGGGAGTTAGGAAGAGAGTTAAGGAAAAGGACCGCAAAGGTAACAATCTCAGGATTACTGCCTGTGCCACGCGACAGTGAGAGTAGGAATGGAGCGAGGTGGAGGATAAATGCGTGGCTGAAGGACTGGTGCAGTGGGCAGGGATTCAAGTTTCTGGATCATTGGAACCTCTTTTGGGGAAGGTGTGACCTGTACAAAAAGGACGGGTTGCACTTGAACCCGAGGGGGACCAATATCCTGATGGGGAGATTTGCAAAGGCTACTGCGGAGACTTTAAACTAGAATGGTTGGGGGGAGGGACTCAAATAGAGAAAGCTAGTAGACAGTGTGTGAGGCAGGAGGCAGAGAAGGGAAGCACTCAGACCCAACATGTAGGGGGGGAAGATGAAAAAGATAATAAACAGAGATTAAGAGGAGGTGGGTTTCTTAAATGTGTGAGCAGAGAGACAGAGGGGTGTAAAATGAGGGTAGAAGCAATAGGTAGCAAGGTGAAAAGTAAAAGTGGTAGGCAGACAAATCCAGGGGAAAAATCAAAAATGGCCATTTTTCAACATAATTGTATAAGGGGTAAGAGTGTTGTAAAAACAAGCATGAAGGCGTTGTGTCTCAATGCAAGGAGCATTCGTAATAAGGTGGATGAGTTGAATGTGCAGATAGCTATTAATGACTATGATATAGTTGGGATCATGGAGACATGGCTCCAGGGTGATCAAGGCTGGGAGCTGAACATCCAGGGATATTCAATATTCAGGAGGGATAGACAGAAAGGAAAAGGAGGTGGGGTAGCGTTGTTGGTTAGAGAGGAGATTATCGCAATAGAAAGGAAGGACATTAGATTGGAGGATGTGGAATCGATATGGGTAGAGCTGCGAAACACTAAGGGGCAGAAAACACTAGTGGGAGTTGTGTACAGGCCACCAAACAGTAGTAGTGGAGTTCGAGATGGCATCAAACAGGAAATTAGAAATGCGTGCAACAAAGGTAAAACAGTTATAATGGGTGACTTCAATCTACATATAGATTGGGTGAATCAAATTAGCAGGGGTGCTGAGGAAGAGGATTTCTTGGAATGTATGCGGGATAGTTTTCTAAATCAACATGTAGAGGAACCAACGAGAGAGCAGGCTATTCTAGACTGGGTATTGAGTAATGAGGAAGGGTTAGTTAGCAGTCTTGTTATGCATGGCCACTTAGGCAAAAGTGACCATAATATGGTTGAGTTCTTCATTAGGATGGAGAGTGACATAATTAATTCAGAAACAAGGGTTCTGAACTTAAAGAAAGGTAACTTTGAGGGTATGAGACGTGAATTGGCCAAGATAGACTGGTAATTGATTCTTAAAGGGTTGACGGTGGATATGCAATGGAAGGCATTTAAAGGCTGCATGGATGAACTACAACAATTGTTCATCCCAGTTTGGCAAAAGAATAAATCAGGGAAGGAAGTGCATCCATGGATAACAAGGGAAATCAGGGATAGTATCAAAACAAAAGATGAAGCATACAAATTAGCCAGAAAAAGCAGCCTTCCAGAGGACTGGGAGAAATTCTGTCCAGCAGAGGAGGACAAAGGGTTTAATTAGGAAAAGGAAATTAGATTATGAAAGAAAACTGGCAGGGAACATAAAAACTGACTGCAAAAGTTTGTATAGATATGTGAAGAGAAAAAGATTAGTTAAAACAAATGTAGGTCCCTTGCAGTCAGAAACAGGTGAATTGATCATGGGGAACAAGGACATGGCAGACCATAACTACTTTGGTTCTGTCTTCACTAAGGAAGACTTAATTAATCAGCCGGAAATAGCAGGGGACCGGGGGTCAAATGAGATGGAGGAACTGAGTGAAATCCAGGTTAGCCGGGAAGTGGTGTTAAGTAAATTGACTGGATTAAAGGTCGATAAATCCCCAGGGCCAGATAGGCTGCATCCCAGAGTACTTAAGGAAGTAGCCCCAGAAATAGTGGATGCATTAGTGATAATTTTTCAAAACTCTTTAGATTCTGGAGTAGTTCCTGAGGATTGGAGGGTAGCTAATGTAACCCCACTTTTTAAAAAGGGAGGGAGAGTGAAAACGGGGATTTACAGACCAGTTAGTCTTACATCGGTAGTGGGGAAACTGCTAGAGTCAGTTATTAAAGATGGGATAGCAGCACATTTGGAAAGTGGTGAATTCATTGGACAAAGTCAGCATGGATTTATGAAAGGTAAATCATGTCTGACGAATCTTATAGAATTTTTCGAGGATGTAACTAGTAGAGTGGATAAGGGAGAACCAGTGGATGTGTTATATCTGGACTTTCAGAAGGCTTTCAAGAAGGTCCCACATAAGAGATTAATATACAAACTTAAAGCACACGGTATTGGGGGTTCAGTATTGATGTGGATAGAGATCTGGCTGGCAGACAGGAAGCAAAGTGTAGGAGTAAACGGGTCCTTTTCAGAATGGCAGGCATTGACTAGTGGGGTACCGCAAGGCTCAGTGCTGGGACCCCAGCTATTTACAACATATATTAATGATTTGGACGAGGGAATTGAATGCAACATCTCCAAGTTTGCGGATGACACAAAGCTGGGGAGCAGTGTTAGCTGTGAGCAGGGTGCTAAGAGGCTGCAAGATGACTTGGATAGGCTGGGTGAGTGGGCAAATGCATGGCAGATGCAGTATAATGTGGATAAATGTGAGGTTATCCACTTTGGTGGCAAAAACAGGAAAGTAGACTATTACCTGAATGGTGGCCGATTGGGAAAAGGGGAGATGCAACGAGACCTGGGTGTCATGGTACACCAGTCATTGAAAGTGGGCATGCAGGTGCAGCAGGCAGTGAAGAAAGCGAATGGTATGTTAGCATTCATAGCGAAAGGATTTGAGTATAGGAGCAGGGAGGTTCTACTGCAGTTGTACAGGGTCTTGGTGAGACCACACCTGGAGTATTGCATACAGTTTTGGTCTCCTAATCTGAGGAAGGACATTCTTGCCATAGAGGGAGTACAGAGAAGGTTCACCAGACTGATTCCTGGGATGTCAGGAATTTCATATGAGGAAAGACTAGATAGACTTGGCTTGTACTCGCTGGAATTTAGAAGATTGAGGGGGGATCTTATAGAAACTTACAAAATTCTTAAGGGGTTGGACAGGCTAGATGCAGGAAGATTGTTCCCGATGTTGGGGAAGTCCAGAACAAGGGGTCACAGTTTAAGGATAAAGGGGAAATCTTTTAGGACTGAGATGAGAAAAACATCTTTTACACAGAGAGTGGTGAATCTCTGGAATTCTCTGCCACAGAATGTAGATGAGGCCAGTTCATTGGCTATATTTAAGAGGGAGTTAGATGTGGCCCTTGTGGCTAAAGGGATCAGGGGGTATGGAGAGAAAGCAAGTACAGGATACTGAGTTGGATGATCAGCCATGATCATATTGAATGGCGGTGCAGGCTCGAAGGGCCGAACGGCCTACTCCTGCACCTATTTTCTATGTTTCTATGTTTCTATGACTCCGGGTCCTTGAATCTCCCACCAATGGAAACATCCTTTCCACATCCACTCTATCTACGCCTTCCATTATTCTGTAACTTTTATTGTTCAAAATTATGTGTTTCAATATCTTGGAGTCAAGAAAGCCAAAAGGTTAAGCAGCACAAATAAGTCATTGCAAAGATGATTTTTAAGGTTAACACATTTACATGTATGTAAAAAATCAGTTGGAGAGTACCGAATTAAAATCTCTGGGGAGGGAGAATGCGAGATGAAACTCCTCACAAATGTTCAATGAAAGCCAATTACGTTAACCTCAGAGGCAGATGTCAGATGTGCGTCCAAACACATTTTTAATTGGAACTAAAATAATTATGTTAGACTGGACATTTGAAGGTCAACTTGCTGATTTTTGTGTAGTGTTTAATTTAGGGATAGCATTCCACCTCAGCTGGAAGGGATGGGAAATAAAATGAACAGGAATATCCAGAGGCAGTGTGCTGATAGGTAGTTATATAAGAACTGTCTAATATAAATGTTGGAGGCATTCATTACAAAACAATTTTAACTTTGAAAGAAGAACAGACTTGAGAATTTCCAGAGCACTTTGCAACCAATGAAGTTTTTTTTTAAACACAGCCACTGTTGTAATGCAAGAAACAACAACAGCCAATCTGTAAACCACAAATTCCCCAAAATAAAGTGAGATAGATAGACAACATATTTTTAGCAATGTAGATACAAGGAACTGCAGATGCTAGTTTACAATTTAAAAAAACCCACAAAGGGCTGAAGTAACTCTGCAGATTTAGATTAGAGGTGTATGTGGATGTTTGTCTCATCGGGAAGGGCCGCTGAGGTCCCTGGATGGATGTGAGGGAGGAGGTATAGGGAGTGGTGCTATATCTCTCATGGTTGCAGGGAATAGTACCTGGGAAGGAGGTGGTTTGATTGTATTGAGGTTGGAGGAGGTGCATGTGAACCTGCTAAGTTGCTCCAGCAGTTTGTGGTTTTTTTTCTACTTTTAGCAACGCTGGTTAATTGATTAGTATTGTTGAACCACTGGGAGTGCTGATGTGTTCTTCAGCATAGTGGTATTCACCTGGAAGGGCCTAATAGTCTTTTTCAGTATTTTATGTAGAGGGAAGCGGGTAGGGTAAGGGGGAAACCGTCCCTCAGTTGCTTCCTGGCGAGGATGCAACTATTATTCGAGTCGCGTCCTCGCTCCACCCTCCCCCCCCCTCGCGGCGTACCAACTGGATTGGTGCGGCCTTTCCTGCCGGGACCGGATCAGAGATTCAGCTGCGGCGGCGAGGCGCTCGATACATCGCAGAGCGGGCGAGGCCTTAACTGGGATCGCCGCTTGGAGCTCCGGAGTGTTGGGCCACTGCTCCAACATCGCGGAGCTGTGGGTGCGGAGCTCCCAACGCCGGCGGATCTGACTTTATCATCGCGGAGTCCTGGGACCCTTTGCGGGGGGTCGCCAGCACGAATCTCCGCCCAGCGCGGCCTGTGGACATCGGGAGCCGCAGACTCCGGTGGGAGGTGGCCGATTCAGAGATCCAGGCCGCTGAGGATGTTCTCCCGTTCGACGTCGGGGTTCCATCGATCCCAGCGAGAGGGCCTGAACATCAGCCGCCCATAGCGGCGACCACGGGTGTAACATAGAAACATAGAAAATAGGTGCAGGAGTAGGCCATTCGGCCCTTCGAGCCTGCACCGCCATTCAATATGATCATGGCTGATCATCCAACTTAGTATCCTGTACCTGCCTTCTCTCCATACCCCCTGATCCCTTTAGCCACAAGGGCCACATCTAACCCTCTTAAATATAGCCAATGAACTGGCCTCAACTACCTTCTGTGGCAGAGAATTCCACAGATTCATCACTCTCTGTGTAAAAAATGATTTTCTCATCTCGGTCCTAAAAGACCTCCCCCTTATCCTTAAACTGTGACCCCTTGTTCTGGACTTCCCCAACATCGGGAATAATCTTCCTGCATCTAGCCTGTCCAATCCCTTCAGAATTTTGTAAGTTTCTATAAGATCCCCCCTCAATCTTCTAAATTCTAATGAGTACAAGCCGAGTCTATCCAGTTTTTCATCATATGAAAGTCCTGCCATCCCAGGAATCAGTCTGATGAACCTTCTCTGTACTCCCTCTATGGCAAGAATCTCTTTCCTCAGATTAGGAGACCAAAATTGTACGCAAAACTCCAGGTGTGGTCTCACCAAGACCCTGTACAACTGCAGTAGAACCTCCCTGCTCTTATACTCAAATCCTTTTGCTTTGAATGCTAACATACCATTCGCTTTCTTCACTGCCTGCTGCACCTGCATGCCTACTTTCAATGACTGGTGTACCATGACACCCAGGTCTCGTTGCATCTCCCCTTTTCCTAATCGATCACCATTCAGATAATAGTCTACTTTCCTGTTTTTGCCACCAAAGTGGACAACCTCACATTTATCCACGTTATACTGCATCTGCCATGCATTTGCCCACTCACCCAACCTATCCAAGTCACCTTGCAGCCTCCTAGCATCCTCCTCACAGCTAACACTGCCCCCAGCTTTGTGTCATCCACAAACTTGGCGATGTTGCATTCAATTCCCTCATCCAGTTCATTAATATATATTGTAAATAGCTGGGGTCCCCAGCACTGAGCCTTGCGGTAGCCCCACTAGTCACTGCCTGCCATTCTGAAAAGGACCCGTTTACTCCTACTCTTTGCTTCCTGTCTGCCAGCCAGTTCTCTATCCACATCAATACTGAACCCCCAATACCGTGTGCTTTAAGTTTGCATACTAATCTCTTATGTGGGACCTTGTCGAAAGCCTTCTGAAAGTCCAGTTATAACACATCCACTGGTTCTCCCTTATCCACTCTACTAGTTACATCCTCGAAAAATTCTATAAGATTCGTCAGACATGATTTACCTTCATAAATCCATGCTGACTTTGTCCAATGAATTCACCACTTTCCAAATGTGCTGCTATCCCATCTTTAATAACTGACTAGCATTTTCCCCACTACCGATGTTAGACTAACTGGTCTGTAATTCCCCGTTTTCACTCTCCCTCCCTTTTTAAAAAGTGGGGTTACATTAGCTACCCCCCAATCCTCAAGAACTACTCCAGAATCTAAAGTGTTTTGAAAAATTATCACTAATGCATCCACTATTTCTGGGGCTACTTCCTTAAGTACTCTGGGATGCAACTTATCTGGCCCTGGGGATTTATCGGCCTTTAATCCATTCAATTTACTTAACACCACTTCCCGGCTAACCTTGTTTTCACTCAGTTCCTCCATCTCATTTGACCCCCGGTCCCCAGCTATTTTCGGCAGATTATTTATGTCTTCCTTAGTGAAGACAGAACCAAAGTAGTTATTCAATTGGTCTGCCATGTCCTTGTTCCCCATGATCAATTCGCCTGTTTCTGACTGCAAGGGACCTACATTTGTTTTAACTAAGCTTTTTCTCTTCACATGTCTATAAAAACGTTTGCAGTCAGTTTTTATGTTCCCTGCCAGTTTTCTTTCATAATCTATTTTCCCTTTACTAATTAAGCCCTTTGTCCTCCATGGCTGGACTCTGATTTTCTCCCAGTGCCCTGGTAGGCTGCTTTTTCTGGCTAATTTGTATGCTTCATCTTTTGTTTTGATACTATCCCTGATTTCCCTTGTTATTCACGGATGCACTACCTTCCCTGATTTATTCTTTTGCCAAACTGGGATGAACAAATGTTGTAGTTCATCCATGCAGTCTTTAAATGCCTTCCATTTCATATCCACCGTCAACCCTTTAAGAATCAATTGCCAGTCTATCTTGGCCAATTCACATTTCATACCCTCAAAGTTACCTTTCTTTAAGTTCAGGACCCTTGTTTCTGAATTAACAATGTCACTCTCCATCCTAATGAAGAACTCAACCATATTATGGTCACTCTTGCCCAAGTGGCCACGCACAACAAGACTGCTAACTAACCCTTCCTCATTACTCAATACCCAGTCTAGAATAGCCTGCTCTCTCGTTGGTTCCTCTACATGTTGGTTTAGAAAACTATCCTGCATACATTCCAAGAAATCCTCTTCCTTAGCCCCCCTGCCAATTTGATTCACCCAATCTATATGTAGATTGAAGTCACCCATTATACCTTTGTTGTACGCATTTCTAATTTCCTGTTTGATGCCATCCCCAACTCCACTACTACTGTTTGGTGGCCTGTACACAACTCCCACTAGTGTTTTCTGCCCCTTAGTGTTTCGCAGCTCTACCCATATCGATTCCACATCCTCCAATCTAATGTCCTTCCTTTCTATTGTGATAATCTCTCTAACCAGCAACGCTACCCCACCTCCTTTTCCTTTCTGTCTATCCCTCCTGTGTATTGAATATCCCTGGATATTCAGCTCCCAGCCTTGGTCACCCTGGAGCCATGTCTCCGTGACCCCAACTATATCATATTCATTAATAACTGTCTGCACATTCAATTCATCCACCTTATTACGAATGCTCCTTGCATTGAGACACAAAGACTTCAGGCTTGTTTTTATAACACTCTTACCCCTTATACAATTATGTTGAAAAGTGGCCCTTGTTGATTTTTGCCCTGGAATTGTCTGCCTGCCACTTTTACTTTTCACCTTGCTACCTATTGCTTCTACCCTCATTTTACATCCCACTGTCTCTCTGCTCTTGCACTCATCCCCCTGCCACATTAGTTTAAATCCTCCATTAGTTTAAATCCTGAACATTGTGGAACATCAGTGAGGAGGTTGACTGGACTTTGCTTCCTTCCCTCACAGTGGGGAACTTTGGTGCCGCTGTGGGGATGTTTGTGTGGTGGACTACTGCGTTCTGTTTTTTTTTTTAATTTTATTTTTTGTAAGACTAAGGGAAAGAGGGACTAAAGATGGAAATTAGCTACTATGCTACAATCTTGCATATTTACATGCAAATGTTCATTAATATGCACTGTCCCTGTTTAAAAAAAATAAAAATAATAATAATAATATCACAGCCAATAGGCTGTGCAGAACTTTGTCATTACTGCGCTGAAAAATCAGCCTAGATTTTGGTGCCAAATGTTAAACTTGCAAACTTCTGACATGGTGGTAACAATGCTATCTACAGAGCTATCTTGCTGACATTTCGTCTTTCAGTTTAAAGTTGCGTAATGTTGGTGTAGTATCCAAGGTATTGAATTTTGCCGATTGAGGTCAGATAGTTCTCTTTTTACACGCTGTAATGCAATGGATGCATAATTGATTTCTCCAGACCAGATGTAGGAGCCATTTATGTTTATTGTTGGACTATCATATTATTTTGCTTAGATATATCTTGCAGTATTATTTTGGACCCTTGGGGGGGGGGGGGTCATTAGATGCACATGGTGGTGTATATATAAGGGCATAGGGGACAGGAAGGGGCAGGCACAGGGAGGGAGCGCATACAGTTCTCACCAGACCAGGGACAGAGCAACCAGCCACAACTTGCATGCAGAATTAGGAAAACTCGGTACGTTCATCTCTTTGTTTGTACAACTATCTCAATAAACAACCAACTCAATTGGAAATAACGACTGGCAGATCAGTTCTATTGGGTCTGCGTAAGATCACTCCTACTGTAACTGTGTATCTGGCAACTGGAAAAGAGGACACTGGTAAAGTTGGAAATTTGCCATTACACCACGGAATAGTTGATGAGCTTTGAATTTGTAATTTTCAATGGTTTTAATTTTAGTTATTCAATTGCTGTTTGCTAACGTAAAGATATAGCAGTTGTTTATTTTCTTAACCTCAGAGTGATCATTATTCCTTGGAGTTTAGCTTCGTGTTGACATTGATGTTAAAATGATACCAATCACATTTTAATATCATGGAATCATAGAGTTGTAAGGCACAGAAACTGGCCCTTCGGCCCTCCGTGCTGACCTTATTTCCCATCTACATTCATTTAATTTGCGCACATTAAGACCGTATCCTTCTATGGCTTCCACAGTCTGAACTATTTTATTTGGGGCGGATATTTCTGTGCCAATATATCACAATATAAAAATGTTCCTTGCAAAATGTACCTGCCTGCTGTGACAAATATTTTTTTAAATCAAAATATTTTGATCTTTTGCACCATTTTCCTGATATTTATTGCCTCAGAGCCTATGATGGGTAAAGAAACTAAAAATAAAAATTGGCTTTCCTTTTCACAATAATCAAGTCTTGCATCACAAATGTGCTTGATTATTTGTACGTTTAAAACAAGATCAACTGCAGGATTGAAATTAATTTCATATTCTGTGTGTGTGTGTATTGAAAAGTTGCACTGGGCCATCTTTATCAACTCATACTCCATGGTTCTTGGAAATCAATTTCTGTGGTAGTGATGGTAATTGCAAATCTGTCAATAATCCAGATTAAAAAGAATGCAGATCTTAAATATTATGTGACTTATAATAAGGAAGGAAGAAACAAAGAACTATTCAGTTTGATTATGGCCACTTTAATTTTAATTCCATTTAATTGCCTTGATTCCCCAACACTCTAACCAAGCAAAAGGTTTAATGGCAGGCGGTTTGTTTAACGACTCATCTGATAGACAGGGTCTTCAACAAACCGGGTGCTCAGCTTGCTGACGTGGTGTTTGAACCTGCTGCCTCAGTAACAGGTGCGTGACCTGCTGAGACCAAGTTGAAAACTGCATTATGAACAAAATGTTGTCATAAAACATCAGCAAAATTGGGCAATGGAGAGAGAGATTACAATGGAAGAAGATAACTAAAAGGTTTAAACTACAATGGAGCTGTTGGTGAGGTTTTTTTGTATTTTTGAACATTTCTGAATGTCAGTAATATGCAATGGTTTGAGATTTGGCAGTTTTAGCGACATCAGAGTGTGAGGTGTAGCCAGCTAATTTATTTCCCACGGTTTTTGTATCCAGAACTTGTTTCAATGTCATTATGGAATGGAAGGCAGGGCCTTTGTATCAAGAACTCCTACCTGCAGTGTCTGGAAGTTTCCATTGGAATGACCACTAAATGTGTATTCACATATATGTTGGTTCAGTAGTGAGCATGGGCATCTCGTTATTGAGAGCAAATTATGACCCCTTCTAGTCTTTGCAGAAATTATTTTCATGTAATTTATGGCATATTTATTTTGGCTATCAGGCACTTTAGTGTGTTTTCTTGTCTCTTGTCTCTTAAGTGTATTTAGCTTTGCAAACGTATTGAAGTATTTTAAGGGTTTTGGTTACGTTATTTGATTATCTGTTTTTAATCCGTTACGATTAAGTCAGAGTATATAAAATATTTGACAGTTCCAGCTAAAACTTGATGCAGTCGACTGTCAAAGTGTTTCTCTTTTGTTTGTGGGAGGGACTTATTTAGCTCCTCTAAATAAGCCCATGCCCTCCAGAAGACCTTTTAAGCAGGCTGGGAATTATCACCAAGGAATCTTGCAGGTGTTTTCCAGACATTTCTGCTGGACAGAACAGGAAACGTAATAGCGAACTTTCTTTGAAATATCTAGGCTACTATTCAATCTGAACTCAAAGAGTAAAGACTATAGAGCCTGGAGTTCCTGTTCAGAGGCCTTGGACTTTTCATTACATGTCATCCAAAAAATCAGCCATGATCGAATTGATTGCCAGAATAGGCTCATGGGAAGGCTTCTTCTACTCTGGCCCATGTTCTGAAAAGTAAAATAATTTCTAAGTGCATGTTACATGCAATACAAACTGAGTCTTTTAAATCTCTTGGAATATTTTTCAAAAAAATGTGCTGAAAACCATGTATAAAATTAACCCTACCTTGTGTAAATCAGCGAGTTTTCTCTAATTGTACTCCTTTGTACTCTATTGGGATGGCCTTAAATCACATATTTTTCATGGTAGCAATGGGACAAAGAAGACCTATCTAAAACTTTGAAGTCGTTTTTTTAAAATATACTAGAAATGCAGGTAACAGTTTATCAATATGACAAGAAGATGATTGTGTGAGTTTCTTAATATGATTTTGTATATTTTAATATCAAATTACTCACTGTGACAGGACTAAACAGTCTAATTAATATGGTACTATTATTGAAATGATGCCTTTTTAGATGTATTCATCAAGGGGCTGTCCCACTTGGGCGACCTAATCCGTGAGTTCTGGCGAGTTTGCCCTCAACTCATACTCGCAGCATGGTCGACACAAGGTTGTAGGAGGTCTTTGTAACTCTCCTTCATGCTCGAGAGTTGTCCCCGTGTACCCGAGGCCTCAACTAGGTTGCAGCGTATTTTTCAACATGTTGAAAAATGCCCGCAAGTAAAAAAAGGTCGTAGGTTTAGTTGTAGTAGGTCGGCATGTTAGTCGAAGGTAGTCGTAGATAGTCTTCATCATAGTCGAAGGGAGGTGGAAGGGAGGTCGAAGGAGGTCGTCTTCACTCTCCAATTTTCCCGAAGGTAGTCGTAGCTAGTCGAAGCTAGTCTTCAACATAGTCGAAGGATGTCTTCAACATGACATTTTTTCAAACTCTTCTAAACTCGCAAATTAGATCGCCCAAGTGGGACAGCCCCTTAATACTATACCAGATTACCACTCTTAAATATATCAAGGAATATTTTGTCACAATTTCATTGAAAATATATTTAGACACACTAGTTCTGCCATTTCACGGAGTTCAGTTAAATGCAAATAAGATTGTGCAGAATCTTAGCCTTGCACAAAACTAGTGCAATTTGGAACTTTTTCATATATTGTGCCAAAACTGTGAATTATAGGCCTCCATATCTATTCAATGATGTATGTTTTCATCCTTAACAAGAATTTATTTTGCCTGTTTTAATAAATTTAATCTCCAGTACTTTGAATGGTGAATGGAACAGTTTTAATAATACCATTGAATTGTAAACAAAAACATGAACACAAGTATCTGGCAGCTGATAAGAAAGTTATTTGAAATGTTAATCTCTAGCAACAAGTTCAAGAGCAGTGTTTATAAGGTACTACACTAAGATACACTTAAAAGCTTTAGTTGTCAACAGATCATCCAACTATCAACCTGCCAGGGTTAATGAATATTATACTTAATGATCAATTTATTTATTTAATTGAAATATTTTATTGCCATTGTGATTATCAACAGAACATATATATTTCATAAGGGAGGCATATAATGTACTTTGTAAAATAGACCATTCACTGTGATGACACACCCATGAACAAAATACCCATTTAATTAATGTAGGTGAAGATATAAACAAACATTTCAGTAGTCAGGAGAATATTTGATTGCAAATATTTGATTACATAAATAATGGCATTTCATCATAATTTAATGGGTTCAAGTGATTAAGTCACACATATGTGTAAGAAGGAACTGCAGATACTGGTTTAAACCAAAGATAGACACAAAGCTGGAGTAACTCAGTGCTACAGGCAGCAACTCTGGAGAGAATGGGTGACTTTTCGGGTCGAGACCCTTCCTCAGCCACACATATGTTGTATTTTATTAAAATATTACTTAATTTGGCTCACTTCTTAAACTTTGCATTCATACTATTCCCATTGCCACGCATTGATGTGTTCTTTTAATTGTATGGCTGCATGGTAACTCAAATATCACTGTACCTTAATTGGTGCACGTGACAATAAATGTGAATGTGAATCTGAATCTGAATCATACGGTCTCATGAGACCAAACATCCTCAAGGCCTGGCCTCTGCAGTCATCCCACAAAATACATTGACCTTGTGGCAACAATACCTCAGATGATAGATCCTGAGCTCAAACCCCCAGATCACCCACTGTCTACTTGACAGTTCAGTGCTGACAAAGCCTTTTTAAAGTGTTATTGGATGTCTCTGTTGATTGGAAGTGCTAGAAATGAATTAAAACATTAATTCAGGGCGACATATTGGTGCAGCGAATAGAACTGCTACCTCACAGCGCCAGAGACCCGGGTTCAATCTTGCATGTTCTCCCTGTGACTGCATGGGTTTCTTCCGGGTGCTCTAGTTTCCTCCCACATCCCAAAGACATGAGGGTTTGTAGGAGAATTGGCCTCTGTAAATTGTCCCTAGTGCATAGGGAGTGGATGCGAAAGTGGGATAACATAGAACTAGTGTGAACGGATGATCAATAGTGGACTAATGGTGGGCAAAGAGCCTGTTTCCATGTTGTATCTCTAAACTAAATTAATATTAAATTAAATAAAGACAAAGTATCCATCCCCTTACCCACAATTGTCCTTTCATTCAATGTGGATGGTTCCACACACTGAGGCTTGTGTGGGAAGTCTGTACAGCCCCTCTGGTCAGCATCGCTGAGTTTTGTGTTGAATGTCATCCTGAAAGGCACCACCAGCTTATTCCTGACTTCCACATTGCAAGCTTGTGCTTTTTTATGTGGGTAGCGAGCAAAGCAATTTAGCCCGTTTATCTCTTATTCTTTTCCTTTTCTGGTTAGTTACTAATTACAGTGAACATTTCAGTCCATTCCATCTTCCTGGGATGTTGTTCCTGAAATTTATTGGAACATTGTTGCTGCTGATTAACATGGGAGTGGAGTTAAATCTAAGCTTCTGCCATTTTGTTACATGTGCCTTTTAAAAATACCAGCAATTAATTTAAAGGAAAATTGTTTAAAAAAAATAAAGCAATTTCAAAATTATTTGAGGTAAACTTTGTTGAGGCGTGTCTAGTATGATTCATTTAATTGTGTTTTTGAGGAGGTAATTTAACAAGGTATTTGCAAAGTCTCATTTGCTGATTGATCGAAAAAGGAAAACCCTATAAAAGGGAAAATATGTAGTTGAATTAAAAATTGGCTCGCTGGCAGAATGTAAAGGATAATGGCTGACACAAACTTTGTTAACTGGTGGGTTAAACTCAGTGGGGTAGCATAGGGCTTTATACTAGATTCTTTGCTATTCTTGCTTTACCTTGTATGCATTAATACTTTGGTCTTGAAAGTAATGGCTAGATTAAGAAATTTGCCATTAACATCAACATTGGCAGCATGCTTGCTGGTGAGGAGCAAACAACTTACTGATGCAGATATCAGTTAATTATTTACATGGGCACAGAAGTAGTAAATGGAATTCAGTCCGGAGATTTATAAACTAATGCATTGGGGATGGTGGATGTGTGTGAGATGGGGGTGGGGCTGTATGCTTGAAAAATGGTGTGGGTGGCACACCGACCACCTTGTGCTATAAATTTCTGATTTCAACGTTTAATGAAAAGATGTAATGGGAAATAAACTGTATTCAGGCTCTAATAACTGAGGTAAATAAAACATTAAAGCAATTGAACGTCTGAATGTCTTAGTTTGCAAGATGGAAGAAAACTATTTTGAAAAAGATGAGTTGTGAGTAAAAAACATGTTTTGATTTCAAATCTCCTGATATTTAATTGAGGTTATATTTTGCCAGAGAGGGGCAAATGCGCAGTGCACAATTCCACTCTCATGTCTGACTATATATTTTAATTTTATCAGAGACAACAGGATAGATGAATCCCTATTATTGATAAAGAACTAAAACGGACATTTTACATATTCTCAATGTACTGTGATTTTCCATGAGCTTAGTCATGGTACGGGATGCTTAAATAAAGCTTTTGAAGGATCTGCTAAGTCCTCAGCCAGCAGTATTTTACTTATTTTACATAATTTATTTGTCTAGGTTGTTATTCTACTAAACCGTGAAAACTCTTCTTGTCGTGCTAATATTCCTGCTTCCCTTCTCTGTAGTGTTTATGGATGTCCATTGGCAAAGAAACGTAAAATACAAGACAAGCAACCATGTGAACCAATTCCCAAGAAAAAGACATTTCTGCTGAGAGCGGATAACTCTTCTGTTGATGAGTGCTATGAGACTGATGGTACTGAGGAGCTGGATGAGAAAGATGAGGAATACTCTGATGAGAATGACGATCAGGAGGAAGATGAAGAGGAGGACGTGGAAGCAGAAGAGGAAGATGAGGATGAATTAGAAGAGGAAGATGAGGAGGATGAGGAGTATGAAGTTCAGAGTAATGAACAAGGTATGAATCGCCTTAAAGAGATTAAGAATCAATCACATTTTTTATGCTCAGTTTTATTGTCAATGCAAAGATTTCCCCAGATTAAATTCAATTGTTTTCAGTTTTAGTTTGCTTTATGGAAACAAATTAAGGGGTTAAATAAGTTTCTTGATCTCATACTTCTTGCGGTGAGTGATATTCTTCAGGAGCTTTGCTTGGCAATGGAGCTGCAGCAATACAGTCCAGATTCTTTGCTAAAACAATCCTCTTACTATTGAATATATTGTTAAACAATATTGTGATTCAGCATAAGATTGTTTTTGAAGCTGAGAAGAATTTCATTAACCGACCATGAGGCCACATAAAAGCTACACTTTTTCCGACATGCCAATCATTTCTTTAATTTGCTTGTTAATTTCAAGATGAGCTGTTAGTTAGAAACGCTGTCATCAAGTGTGTGAATTAAGCCTGTGAATCTACTTGAAAATAGTCATAATTACAGTATGTGAGCTCAGGGTTTTATTTTAATTTTACACTAATTATAAACTGTATCACTAATGGATTTGAATTAGTTCTGATTTTCTGCAACTGGACGGTTATTTTGGACATTATTTGCTTTTCGAAAAAGGTGAATATAACATAATTCCTAATTAAAGATAATTTGCTGGAAAACCAGTATATCATTTTAATTTACTGACTAAAGGTACATTAGTCCATCAGTTAGGTTTTGTTTTGTTGAGTCAGTTCACTTTAACTTGCATGCTGAATTATATGACTTTATCATAGAGCTTCATAAAGATACAATCTTGAATCTTCAAACTACTCTTTACAGTAGATCTCTTTTTATATCAATGTTCCAATCTGATCCAATGGGAATAAAACTAAATTGTATTCTTTATTGAGGAATCTATTAATTTCCCATTAATTGGAAAAATAGTTCAAATACCCATGCATTTGTTAATAACGATGCTCAGTGTTACTTGATTACATACATTTAGAATATAACCAAAGACATTCTGAAAATCAGTGGATAAATGCAACATATGGTGTGAGATTGAGTAGTGCTTGAAGATACCAGGTGTTATCTCTTGTCTTTGCTGAGTTTGATGATCTCAGCCAGAGCAGCAGGAGACCACAATCGTTGGCTCAATGTTTCTTAAATTTGCGGAAAGGAAAAGGAATTATTCAGATTTTTTTTTTTTTAATCAGTACTTCCATTTCTGATAACTGCTGCTGGGACTGGGGCAGAATTTGGAGACGTACTGAGAAAAACAAATGGGTTACATTCTCTCATCACCAATCAGTGTGGTGGCATTCAGTCTTTGAAACTCTGTCAAGGTTCTTCTTGTTACACCCCTGGCAAACACAAATGTAAACATTCATTTTCAGTTTTTACCTTGTTTCCTAAAAGGTTCATCATGTTTCCTGCCAAAGTGATGGTAGGAGAATGGAAGAGACCCAATGGAATCCTTAAATCTTGCTGTTAATGCAGTGCAAATTATCAGATGCATAAGATTCAAGGTGATACACGGCCTGCAGAACATGAGTTTCTGCATTTCAAACAGGAAACAAATTGGACAGGAAGAATTCATGGCAATTGAGTAATACCCTTTGACTAATTGTATCTCCAGATTATCGAAAAACAAAATAATTAAGTTTTGCTTTTTGTTTTCCATTAGAAGACCTTCAAGAAGATTCTATCAGGAGAAGCCAGGACAACGAGAAAGATGATAACAACAACGATGAATATGACAATTATGATGAGCTTGTTGCAAAATCATTATTAAATCTGGGCAAAATAGCAGAAGATGCAGCATTTCGGGCAATGACAGAGTCTGAAATGAGCGACAGCACAGCGCGAGGCCTGGAGGATGATAGTGACACTAACGGGGGCAGGGTTAGAAAAAACAATAAAAGTGACTCCTGCCAGTTGAGTTTAGATGTTGACAGTGACGTTGTTAGGGAAACAGTGGACTCACTTAAACTACTGGCACAAGGACATGGTGTGGTCCTTTCAGACAATGCAAGTGTGAGGGGTCGTATAGATGGTTTAATACAGAATGAAATTAGAAATGCGAACTTTGGATTGTGCAAGTCCACCGGTGATGGTTTGGAAAAGGCCGTTGATGAAAGCGATGAGGCTGTTTGCCTGAGCAGCCTTGAGTGCCTACGGAACCAATGCTTTGACTTGGCCAGGAAGCTAAGTGAGAGTCAGCATGAGGAAAGAAACCAGCAGCATCATTTTAGTGACTGTCAACAGAACAGACCTGACGACGACATCACGAGACGGATGTCAGATCGGAACTATTCAGACATGGTCAACCTGATGAAGCTTGAGGAGCAGCTCAGTCCCCGCTCCAGGGGTTTCTCTTCTGGCGTTAAGGAAGAAGATTCACACGATAGAGATGATGACACTGGCTCAATCAAATCCGACAGATCTGAGGAGGTGTTTGATATGACCAAGGGAAATTTGACTCTGTTAGAAAAGGCAATTGCACTGGAAACAGAGAGGGCTAAGGCAATGAGAGAAAAAATGGCCATAGAGGCTGCAAAGAGAGACGCTTCAGAGCAAATTCCAAGGCATCATGTCGGAGATGAGAAGAAATCTAGATCATCTGATGGTCATGTAAAAAAGCCATACTACCCTAAAGGTACATCTTCTTGCTACATGTTTCTTGAATCTGTTGAGAGATATTAGTTCAGCTGCTATGTCTTAAAAACAAAGTTTGCCTGATATAAATTGAACAGTGTCAGAATGACCAGTTCAAAAGACTACACATTAATTATGTTAATGTTACAAGTTAAGAGATATGATTCATTGTGCACGGTTAAAATGTGGTTGGAGATGGATCCATACTTGTTTATTTTTAAATGGCATTCTGCTTCATTTGATTTAATCCTTTTGCAAAATGCTGTTCGGATTTTATATACTACGGGTATAAACATCAAAAAGATGAAATCAAAACAGCAATAGGATAAAGTTTCATAGGAGTTCTCCTTTTCTTCTCCCATACTTTTGGCTGAAGAGTGGAAGGAGTCCCCCAAAACATGGTCAATAGTTCAATGGTTTCTTTATTGTCACATGTACCATGTACAGTGAAATACATTTTTTTGCATACAGCTCAGCAAGACTATCCCCATACATAAGTACAATCGCCCTAGTCAGTACAGAATGTACAGAACAGACCACTGAGTCCATATGCAAGTGGTGCCATTTGGCGCCATTTTACAGTCCCTGCTGCAGCTGCCACAAAGGCCCATTGCAGCCGTCTCCTCCTCCATTCCGGTCGTCCCGCGAACCGTCGTCCCTCTCCACGCCTGGCCCTATTCAGCCTTCGTTCCCTAGGGAGGGCGCCTCTTGCAGCCAACCTCGAGAGTGCGTAAGGTAAGACCCCCCAATTCCTTTTCGTCCGTTGCCGTCTCCTTCCACTCCCTCTCCGATTCGCGATCCACGGGGCGAGCAGGATTCGGGCTCAGCGGCCTACTCTCTCCGAGCGTGCGAGGCCTGTGGTTGACATGCCGGGCCGAGCCCCACGCTCCAACGGCCCTGTCCACTGTCGAGGCCCTGCCCTGATTCCCGCCACCAATCCTCTTAACAGCCCTCAGTCCGTCTTCCTCCTCTCCAGTGCACGGGGTGAGCAGAGGCTAAGCTCAGTGGCAACCTCGTTCTCATTGCCGCAGCGGTGAGCCACTGCTCGCTGGGAGGTGACTTCTGCTGCGAGGCTCACCGGAAGGCGGCCTAACTGACATGTGTAGGAAGGAACTGCAGATGCTGGTTTAAACTGAAGATAGACACAAAATACTGGAGTAATTCAACGGGTCAGGCAGCATCTCTGGAGAGAAGGAATGGGTGACGTTTTGGGTCGGGACCCTTCTTCTGACATGTATACTGTTTCCGCCTCAGTACTTCTGTCAAAGCAGCAAGAGGTAAGCAAAAGGACATGAGTGGAAATTTAGCCTTTGGTTTCAACATTAACAAAATATGCACCTTTTCAAGCTATCATATTGCTCTTGACTTACTATGGTAATTGCAATTTAATAATGTATTGTAATTTTTGCGCACAGTAAGATCTATAATTCAATATTATCTTCCAATTAACATGGCTCCTGATGTGATTTACTTTCCTGCTTAAGATGCCACAAATATACCATCATTTTTCTTTGATGCACACGGCTGAGGAACGTCCAATCAAATTGCATAATATTAGTCGGTCTTGATTTCATAAGCGCTTATTGCATAGAGCCACGGAGAATAAGAATCTGTGAATTTATTGATTTATAGAATTAAAATTAAAATGGTGTGTTTATATATGGTTTTGTTGCTTTAAATTTTAGACATTTAGCAAATTTTTGGCAATTTTTAATTTACCCATTTTTTCAAAGCAAATTAGCCTTTAAAATGGTTTGGATATTACAGTTTTAATTTATACAAGATGTAAAGTTTAATTTTTGACCACTATAACAGTAGAATTGAAATTATTTCTGCTTACCAGTGGTCTCCATTCTACCTTCTTTCCCCTCATTTTTACTTTTACTAATTCCTAATTCCGTTCAACTTCTTGATGTGTGTTTTGGTTACTTCTATTTTCTTTCATGTGCCTGCATTTTTGGAGATATTTAACATTGGACAGATTGCCCTATCGTTGGCTGAAAATCGACTACAAGGATAACTTTCAATGATAGAAAGCTGTTTCTTCAGTACAATTTGTCTTGCCTGGGGCTGGGACGGTGATATTGAAAATATTTTGCATGGATATAGTGCCTTTCATACTTCAGATTGTCGCAAAGTACTTCACGGCCAATGGATTACTTCTGGACAAGATAGCATGACCAAAGTCAAGCAATGATTAATTAAAAACTGATGTGCTGTGATGTGATAAGCAAAGCAAACAATTAAAAAATGTTAACGATGTTAGGATACAGCCAAAGGAGTGAGATGTGAAAGGGTCTTCCCCTTCCAAGGGGTTTAATTTTTTGTATTGTCTCAAATCTCTTCTAGAAAAATGCAACAGGAGGTGAAAGCCATTTGTCCCCTTGAGCCTGTCATTCTTAATGATTGTCTCTTCATCCCAACACAATGACTCCAATGGACCCAATATGTATTTTATCAAAACAAGCAAAACTCTGTGCACAAAATGTATAACGAGTATTGTAAGGCAGTACTGTATTGTAAACATATTGCATGTAATCTGTTGCCTAAAGGGAAATTAATGAAGGTTGCATAATGCAAGAATTGTAAGCATAAAATATCCATAAGGTAAAGATATCTTGAGCAAAATGTATTATTATCTGGATTCCATTAAGGGTTAAAAGAAAATATTTATGGTCATTAAACCTCAATTTTCTGCAAAGGTAAAAAATTAAAAGTTGAAGTTTAGTTTAGTTTATTGTCACGGGTACCGAGGTACAGTGAAAAGCTTTTGTTGCAGAAAGACAATACATGATTACAATCGAGCCTTTCACAGTGTACAGATACATGATAAAGGGAATGAAGTTGTGTGTTGTGTGACTCATACTTACTGAAGTGAAGAAACCTATTTCAGAAATGTTTCAGATTGGCTTAAATAAAGTAGCCTTATGCATCCAAAGGATCATCACTTGTTGGATGAGGGAGAACAAGGATTGGTTTGGTTGCGGCCTGCAGCTGCTTACATGGTAAGTGATTAAAAAAATTAAGTAGGGAGCACAAGAGCCAGGTTACTGCCAAAGTAATGCCCAACAGATCTGCAGAAGGCTAAAATGCCTCGAAGTTCACCAAGCAATCGGGATGTGCTGCTGGAAGAAGTCATGCAAAGGAAAGCTATGACTTTGATCAGTAATGCAGACATTATTGGCGCTTGACTCAGATGACAAAGGAAGAGAGTGAGAGTCAATGCCAATACCCATGGATTGCAATAAATGCAGGAAAAAACTTTAGCAGGCTTACCTGATGAAGCAAGGTAGGAAGACCAATTCTCACATTCTGAGATGATAATCATTCATGATAACCTCACCTCATACTGTGTTCCAAGTGCTTGAAATGCATTCCATTTGTGTCTTTGAAATAGCTTGGTTAATGTAGTTTACATTTCCAGCCTTCTCCAGAAAGTTGTTTTTTTTCCACACACTGTGTTACATACAATTACCATACCAAAAGCTTCACATGAAATCTACCTAGTTTGTGCAAACACTTGCCATTACAACTACAGTGGGCTGCATGCTAACATTTGGATTTACCTCAGGGTAATTCTTAACTTGTGTATTTTTTCTTAAAGAGAAGACAGTCATAATGCCAGTCAGAGAACTACATCAAATGATGAACCTTAAAACTATTTTCCATCAGTCCTTATGATGAAATACTGCTCCACGTTCAGGGGAGTGAAGCATTAGCAGTTGTTGGAGAAAGGGAAGTGCTATATACAGGTTTATGATGACATTTTGCATCTCTTCCTTCTCGCCTTCCTGCTCTCTGTGATATTTGTTTTCTCAAAAGGTATATCGCAAAATACTTGTATTATTCCTCTGTTAAAATGAAATGCAATATTTGGTCTTCTCTCCTTATTCTAACGCTCTTCCTCTTTTCATCCTTTAGCTGTGCCAGAAGAAGCAAAAACAGGAACTTGTCGCTCTGTTTCTGCAAAACATATCAACAATAGACAATAGACAATAGACAGTAGACAATAGGTGCAGGAGCAGGCCATTTGGCCCTTCGAGCCAGCACCACCATTCAATGTGATCATGGCTGATCATCCCCAATCAGTACCCCATTCCTGCCTTCTCCCCATATTCCCTGACTCTGCTATTTTTAAGAGCCCTATCTAGCTCTCTCTTGAAAGCATCCAGAGAACCGGCCTCCACCACCCTCAGAGAATTCCACAGACTCACCACTCTCTGTGAGAAAAAGTGTTTCCTCGTCTCCGTTCTAAATGGCTTACTCCTTATTCTTAAACTGTGGCCCCTGGTTCTGGACTCCCCCAACATCGGGAACATGTTTCCTGCCTCTAGTGTGTCCAAGCCCTTAACAACCTTATATGTTTCAATGAGATATCCTCTCATCCTTCTAAACTCCAGAGTGTACAAGCCCAGCTGCTCCATTCTCTCAGCATATGACAGTCCCGCCGTCCCGGGAATTAACCTTGTAAACTTATGCTGTACTCCCTCAATAGCAAGAATGTCCTTCCTCAAATTAAGCGACCAAAACTGCACACAATACTCCAGGTGTGGTCTCACTAGGGCTCTGTACAACTGCAGAAGGACCTCTTTGCTCCTATATTCGATTCCTCTTGTTATAAAGGCCAACATGCCATTCGCTTTCTTCACTGCCTGTTGTACCTGCATGCTTACTTTCATTGACTACTGTACAAGGATCCCCAGATTCCGTTGTACTTCTCCTTTTCCCAACGATGCCATTTAGATAGTAATCTGCCTTCCTGTTTTTGCTGCCAAAGTGGATAACCTCACATTTATCCGCATTAAACTTCATCTGCCATGCATCTGCCCACTCCCCCAACCTGTCCAAGTCACCCTGCATTCTCATAGCATCCTCCTCACAGTTCACACTGCCACCCAGCTTTGTGTCATCTGCAAATTTGCTAATGTTACTTTGAATCCCTTCATCCAAATCATTGATGTATATTGTAAATAGCTGCGGTCCCAGTACCGAGCCTTGCAGTACCCCACTAGTCACTGCCTGTCATTCTGAAAGGGACCCGTTAATCCCTACTCTTTGTTTCCTGTCTGCCAACCACTTCTCTATCCATGTCAGCACTCTACCCCCAATACCATGTGCCCTAATTTTTCCCACTAATCTCCTATGTGGGACCTTATCAAATCAAGCTCTCTTTGGGGACACAAGGAACTGCAGATGCTGGAATATTGAGCAAAACACAAAGTGCTGAAGTAATTTAGTGGGTTAGGCAGCTGTGGAGGGAATGGATAGATAACTTCTTCAGTGAAGAAAGGTGCCGACCCGAAACGTCGTCTGCCAATTCCTTCCATGGATGGTGCCATGTCTTCTGGGTTAATTCAGCACTTTGTGTTATGATCACTCACTCTTTGCAGGAGTGCATTGGATGACATATAGAGTAGCTAGTGGTAACACATAAAGAGGAACAGACTGGATGTTGAAGGTAAATTACAGGTAGCTGGAGAGCCTGGTTACTAATTTTAAGAGATGAACAAGACCGTCAATGATATATGCAGGCATTGATAGCAATGTCAAACGGTGTACTGCTCATGGATTGTGTGGAGAGTTCCCCCAAACTAAATATACAGTACAATACACGATAACATTGCATTATTCCTGTCCTTTCTGGATTATGGCCACTCCATGGTTACAGTAGAAACTTCCAGGAAAAAGCCATGAAGGTTGCTGAGCTTCATCTTCTGATGTTGAGAAGGCTTTCTGAGAAATGGCAAGGTACTAGTATGGATAGTGTGTGTAGGAAGGAACTACAGATGCTGGTTTAAACTGAAGATAGACACAAAATGCTGGAGTAACTCAGCAGGACAGGCAGCATCTCTGGAGACAATAGACAATAGACAATAGACAATAGGTGCAGAAGTAGGCCATTCGGCCCTTCGAGCCAGCACTGCCATTCAATGTGATCTTGGCTGATCATCCCCAATCAGTACCCCGTTCCTGCCTTTTCCCATATCCCCTGACTCCGCTATCTTTAAGAGCCCTATCCAGCTCTCTCTTGAAAGCATCCAGAGAACCTGCCTCCACTGCCCTCTGAGGCAGAGAATTCCACACATTCACAACTCTCTGTGAGAAAAAGTGTTTCCTCATCTCCGATCTAAATGGCTTACCCCTTATTCTTAAACTGTGGCGCCTGGTTCTGGACTCCCCCAACATCAGGAACATGTTTCCTGCCTCCAGCGTGTCCAAACCCTTAACAATCTTATATGTTTCAATAAGATACCCTCTCATCCTTCTAAACTCCCGAGTGTACAAGCCCAGCTGCTTCATTCTCTTGAAGGAACGGGTAATGTTTCAAACTGAAGAAGGGTCTCGACCCAAAACGTCACGCATTCCTTCTCATCAGAGATGCTGCCTTTCCCGCTGAGTTACTCCAGCATTTTGTGTCTAATTTGGATAGTGTGCTGTTGATACATTAAAAGAATTATGATGACAAACGTCACATGGGTTGCTCTCATCTAAACTGGTATTATTAAGTCAAATTTACTGCAGAAAAATGGCCATATGGAGAAGATAACTAAAATAATGGCCATATGACATGGATATGTGGTTGTACTATAACAAGAGGCCAGTACAAGTGAGTTCCATGGCAGCTTGTTACAATACTTGGACATGTGCTAAAGGAATACTAAGATAGGCTGTCTAATGGAAATTAAAACATGAGGCTCAATTTATAGCAGGTCAGTCTGCAGTCTTTGCTTCGAGCAGATGAAGACAACTCAGGTTCCAGAGCTTCTTCGTGGAACGTGGCAGCAAGGCATTGTGCTGATGCAGTGATGATTCTGGTGACATACAGGGACAGGTCTAGGACTTCACATGTGATGCAAGACACCAAGAGGAATTATGGTGGTATTGTGTCCCAGCACACCGTTACTGGAATACTACTATGCCAGAAATTCAACAGCAGGAACTTTTACCTGTTCAGCAAAAAAGGTGACACTGCCATAAATCCTCAGGTTTATTTTAATTGCCATTTAAATAATTTGGACAAGTGGACTGCAATTCAGTGGATCCCCCAAGGTGCCCCACTGTTGATATTGGTTTATTATTGTCATGCGTACTGAGATACAGTGAAAAACTTTTGTTTACATACAAGGTATATCCAATTTAATCGGATACGAGGCATAAATACAATCAAGCCATACACAAGTACAACAAGTATAGTAAAGAAAATAATATCAGAGTGCAGCCTATAGTTTTTCAGCCATGTAGCATTGCAGTTCCAGAGAAAAGGTCCAAACTCTGGAATGAGGTAGGTTGGAAGATTTGGACCACACCCGTGCTTATGGGAGGACCATTCAGAAGTCTAATAACAGAGGTGAAGAAGCTGTTCCTATGTCTGTTGATACAATACCTGCTTACAAGCTTCTATATTTCCTGCGCAATGGAAATGGGGAGCAAGGAAATGAGCGGGATGAAAAGGGTACGGATTATGTTGGCTGTTTTCCCAAGGTGGCGTAAAGTGCAGATGGAGTCGATGGTGAGGAGTTTAATCTGTGTGATAGACTCTCTGCAATTTTGCGGTCTTGGGCACAGCGGTTCCCAAACCGAGCTATGATGCAACCCAATAGTGTAACTGTAGAAGTTCACAAGTGTTGTGATGTTAAAAAAAAAGTGGCAAGAAATTGGGGCTTCACCCTCTTGCTCTGACTAAGGGAACTTGATTAGAGACTCTTAGTTGACAATTGAAGAATTAAAATAAAAAAACCCTACCCATCTAAAAGTTTAAAAAGTAACATATTTTGTTTCATTTGTTTGCAGCTCTTATCAGGCTTCCATTAGTTCTGTTAGGATGCACTGAGCACAACATGTCCTTGGGCTGTAGCCTTCACTGCAGATGCTTCTGCCCTTCTTTACCATCTCAGTTTCCTTGGTGTCCTTGAATCTTGCAGGTGATCTGAAGCACACCCCCACAAGCATTGGGTAAAACATAACATGCTGGAAACACTCAGCAGGCAGGCAACAACTGTAGAAAGAGACACAGTCCTGGACCTGAAACATGAACTATTTTTCTTCCTACAGACACTGCCTAACCTTTTGAATGTTTCCAGCAATTTTTTTAAATTCAGATTTCCAGCATTTGTGATATTTTTGATTTTCACATGTTGGGTCTCTTCCTGGCTGTATTGCCATCTATTTGCACATCAATATTATCATCGAAAGCAAATCTTCACCATTCCAGTGATGTATTCAGTGATTACCCTCTGTAAACCTCTGTGCCATTGCAATCTTCGGAGGGTGCTCAGACGTCAAGAAGGTCCAGCTGATAGACACTGAGAATCTGACCAGAGACTGCCTTTCACGGGTCACACATTATTAACTAAAATGCTGAGAAATTAATCCTCTGTCAGATTCATTCCACAATAATAATTGTCATGCATTTGTGCAGTTTTTCGTTTTTGGCACTGACCAGGGATCAATCTTTATGAATGGGAATGTGGGTCAAATCTGTGAGTTCCCAGACAATGGGAAACTGTCTACTCTGCGCTATATTGCTGGTATTACTAAGCCGCCTGTAATTTGCTTAAGTACATCTGTGAGCAGCTGTTTTGCTAATATTGCATATGTTCCTGGTTGCAGCCTAGAATGAGTCTGCACATTGAAATTAAATGTGTCTTTATAAGCACAGTGGGTGCAGCCCATAGAGCTGCTCCCACACAGCTCCAGTGGCTCGGGTTCGATCTTTACCTCCGGTGCCATATGGTTTGCATGTTCTCCCTGTGACTCCATGGGTTTCCTCCAGGTGCTCTGGTTTCCTACCACATCCCAAAAGGTATCATCCCAAACGGTTGGCAGGCCCTAGTGTGTAGTTGAGTGGTAGTACATATGTGGACTTGATGGGACTGCAGAGAGAATAAAATAGGATTAGTGGAGGATTAGTGTAAATGGATGCCAAATGTTTGGTGCAGACTCAGTGGATCAAAGAATCTGTTTTTGCGTTGACTGACTCTGTGCCTCTTTTGTTCATTGTTACTCAGCCAAAGGTAGCTGGAATTTCTTGTGCTTGCTTTGAGCGTTCCATTGGGTAGGTGGCATGCGCTCAGCCCAGCATCCTTCCATTGCTTATCCTTCTCTTCCAAGACTGAAAGGTAATGAGGAGCTCCTACATAATAACTGTTAGATATATTTTCCTTTCATCCACAATAATCATGCAGAGCAGATCACTGGCCCTTTAAAGAGCACACTCAATTTCCACTTATTTAGTTGTCAGGAAGTATAAGCGAGAACAATTTACAGTCCCCCACAACACAGAATTAAGGGAGAAGGTAAAGTACTTGACAGCAATGTAAACAATAAGAAGAAATCTTTAATTCTCTTAATTTTCTATGAACCTGGTAACTCAAGATGTGCATAAAACTGGGAAGATGATAAATTAAAATTGAGTGATCACATTAGCACTAATTCCTTGGTATGAAAAATAAATAGCAGATGGTCAAGCAAGTTTCAAGAATATCAGCAGAAAATGGGTCGGGTACAAAATTAGGTAAATGTACCGTATAATGAATCTGTATGTCATTCCACTCTGTAACCTGCCACAGAACAGAAAAATATGGTGAATGGTCAGCTACTAACTATTGGAGCAATGTGTGATAGTATTTAAAAAGCAGTGCATAAATATGGTAATTCAGTCTAATTGAACATACATGTTTGTTTTTTTAACCCTTACAGATTACTTTCAATGCAGAGAGGATATATATTTGTTTTTATCTGGGAGTACAAAGCATACAACCCGGCATTTTTGAAATGGAGTAATACCCTGCTTAGGATTTTGGCGATGCTGGATTGGCAGATTTTATGGATTCATTGATGCTATTCCAATTAATATTTGAACACTTAACTCTCTTTGCTTAGATGTTATACTGTAATATAACACATTTTCCAGTGAGCAGAGTAAATTTAAAGGGAACATTGTGCTCACATTATTCGTCAAGGGTAGAATTGGGAATAGATTTTAACGACCATGGCCCCGAGCATTTGCAGATCCCTGGGCTGGTGTGATATTAGGAGGCCTTGACACTGAACTGGCTGCCAAACTGGCAAGACCAGGGATGGGAGGAATGATCTTCACATGCTGGGAAACATACAGTATCGGTGTGGACCTTGAATGAGATTAGTTTAGTTTAGAGATAAAGCGCGGAAACAGGCCCTTCGGCCCACCGAGTCAGCGCCGACCAGCGATCCACGCACACCACACTATCCTACACACAATAGGGACAATTTACAATTTTACCAAGCCAATTAGCCTACAAACCTGTATATCTTTGGAGTGTGAGAGGAAACTGGAGCACCCGGAGAAAACCCACACAGGCCATGGGGAGAATGTACAAACTCCGTACAGACAGCACCTGTACACATTTTTTCACACAAAGAGTGGTGGGTGTATGGTGAACAAGCTGCCAGAGGAAGTAGTTGAGGCTAGGACTATCCCAACATTTAAGAAACAGTTAGACAGGTACATGGATAGGACAGGTTTGGAGGGATATGGACCAAGCGCAGGCAGGTGGGACTAGTGTAGCTGGGACATGTTGGCCGGTGTGGACAAGTTGGGCTGAAGGGCCTGTTTCCACACTCTATGACTATGACCCATAGCCAGGATCGAACGCGGGTCTCTGGCACTGTAATAAGGCAGCCATTCTACCGCTGCGCCACCAGGCCGCTCTGTTCTTCATAACCAAAGAACAATAATTTGTATTTCAGATTCCATTCTTCAGCCATGGGTTAAAGAAGAAGGAAGAACATTCAGTTCGCTGAAATACAAATAAATTAAGCCCCATGCTTCACCTCAGTTCTCAGAAGGTATGCAGTATTATAAGTCAGGAACATAGCTCTTACTCCAGAGAAAAGATCAGTGATTGGGGTTTTACCAAGAATTGAGTTTAGCTGCTACTGCTCTTCCAGGTTCCAACTGAAAAATCTTAAGGGAAAAAAAACCGTACCCTTTTGGATCTCTTATCACACCACCTCCACCTTGTTGGACCAACTGCAAATGATTGCTTCACAGGTGGGCATTATTTTTAAAATTTCAGCCTCAAACTAAACAAGGCAGAGAAACAGACAGAAGTCTAAGACTGTCAGATCCCAGTGACATAACGACAGGTAAGAATTGGTGGTGATTTCTACTGTTCTCTCAGCTGGTGTGGGCAGTGTTATATTTTGCCTCGAAATTAGTTTGCATGGAGAAAAGACTAAAGAGAGTCGTGAATAATCAAACGGTTTAATGTGGACAGTGTGAGCAAAGGATCACAGAACACATGCACAACATTCTCAAACGTTGAAATCTCTTATAAAATCTTGAGAGGCATAGATAAGGTGCATTGCCCAGTGTTTTCCCAGGGGAGTCTAAAATTAGATGAATAAGTTGGAGAAAGATTGGAGAAAGATTTTAAAGGAATCTGAGGGGCAACTTTTTCACAGAGAGTGGTGCCTATATGGAATGAGCTGCCAGAGGAAATGGTCAAGGTGACATTTAAAAGACACCTAGACAGACACATAGATGGGAAAAGTTTGAAGGGATATGGGTCAGGCAAGAGGAACGAGGTTGATTAGGCAACTTTGTCGGCAAGGATAAAGTTGGCCGATGGGCCAGTTTCCATGCTGTATCGCTCCATGACTCTATGTCTCTAATGTTACCTGTTCCCTTAATGGTGAACAACAGACCATGGTCTTGGATATGAGAGTTTATTGGTGTCTTTAATAGTGAACTTTTAATCAGTATCACTTAATAAAGGCACTTCAGGTGACAGCAAGCATTATAGCTAGAACGTGCTGTAAAACAATTTTTTTTAGCCCAACCAATAAGACCAAAATGATGTGAACTGGTCAAACAATTCATAACTATTTGTTAAAGTATAGTGCATGCAAAGAAGAGCTGCATTTCCTTGAATAACAATAGTAAAGACAAATTATCAGACACTACAATCTGATTTGGAAAAGATTAAACTGATTTTTCCAACTGTTCCACAGACTTCTGTATATTGAAATTGCCCTGTTTTTGGAGTTATAACAGCATTGTGTACCACCCAACCACAGTTTTTGGGGAATCCTACAAATAACACGGGCTGCAAGAATAGCATTATCGGGGTTCTCTATCTAATGCAGAAACTGTGGCCAGCTTCAGTGTGGTATTACTCTGCCGGTCTACTGCAAGATCTTGCAGCCGCCAGCATTCAGCCCAGCAGTAATGAGCCTGGCAATTGGTTCTTAAAGCGGCCTATTGCTAAACAAGAGGCCTTCTCTGAGTACTGGCTAAAGAAATGATGCTACAAAGGTGAAAGCTGATGGTGAGGAGGTGGGAGAGTGCCTCGTGTGATCAGAGAGACCTGGGCAGGCTGGTGAAGAACAGTGCCTGCAAGAAGCATCTTTGATTTGTGACAGGGAACCAAAAGAACCCTTCATGACTACGGCCAAGAGCTCTTGGCAGGACATTGCCAGAGAGGTCTCCAAGGAGCCTGCTCTTTGGGAAAGCCTACAATATATTTAAATCTGTGTACCTGCTCCTGAATGATAAGTAAATAACAACAATCTTCCGTCAGAGCAGTTAGTTTGAAAATCATATTGGAGATGAATATCACGTGTTCGACCATTGTTGACATTATTTGGAAAAGTTTTATTTTGGAAAAGATGCTGGCACAAAATAAAGTACTTTCGTAAAGTCTGGAATCAAATTTCTCAATGAGTGTTAAAATATTGCAGAAATGTGTGCAAAATTGTTGTTCAATTGATTTTCGACTGCATAGCACCATTTTCTTTGGAGACGTGCAAAGGAAGTTACAGCAATGAAGTTGTAATAAAATTAGTCCCTGCTCAATCGGAGATCTGAAAGTGGTGTAAATCTCATAAACTACAATAAACTACCAATCATCAGAAAATCCCTCTCCTCAAACTAGTCTGGGAGATTATATTACCTGTGACTGTGTTGAATATAACCACTGCATAGAAAATTGATTTTTATCCCCATGGAGTAACAGACTCTGCTCTCTCTTGAAGATGCACACTGAATGATTATTCACTGTCCCAGCTGAAAATCCAGTGCATTTGTCGACTATTCAAGAAGAAGTGAAGGAACATTCAGTTGGCTTGGTCCAGTTTGTCGCATACATACCACTGTGTCAAAAGGTCTTGGGCTCCAGAAACTTGAAAATAAATATGAGACTGACACTCCAGTGTAATGTTGAACGTGAATGTACTATCACAGGTGCCTTCTTTCATATTAAATGATCCGTTGAAAGGTGAATATGAAGGTTCTGTTGCCTTTGTGCGGCATGGTGGCGTAACGGTAACGTGGCTGCCTTAGCGCCAGAGACCCGGGTTCGATCCTGACAATGGTCGCTGTCTCTATGGAGTTTGTACATTCCCCGTGACAGTGTGGGTTTTCCCCGGGTGCTCCGGTTCCCTTCCACACTCCAAAGACGGACAGGTCTGTAAGTCGATTGGCTTTGGTAAAAGATTGTAAATTGTCCCTCATGTGTTGGATAGTGAGAGTGTACGGGGATTGCTGATCGGCGCAGACTTTGTGGGCTGACGGGCCTGTTTCTGCACTGTATCTCTGAAACTAATATCACCAGTCATTGTCGCACTGCTGTTTGTGGCTGCTTGCTGTGTCCAAATTGGCTGCCACATTTCCTATATTATAATGGTAATTATGCCTTAGAAGTAAGCTACTGGGTGCAAAACACTCTGATAGTTCCTGAGGTCATGAAAGGCACTATATTTCTTGAGAATTATCTCATCTGGCTATCCTTCATTAACTTGTAAGTAGGACCCCAGGTCCTCCATGGTTACTCTGTTTTATGTTAAAAGACTGCAATTCAGAATTGATTTCTTGTGATATCCTGATGGAGATGATAAGGCATTATAAGTTCATGGTTTTATTGTGACCCTGGCAAATTGTTTAGATTGATGATATCAACAACATCTCTGCTCAGATTTCAAGTTCATATTGCATTCATATGCTATCAACAAACTGGGGTTTGTCTATGTTTCCTCTGTTTCGAAAATTCCTAGGATTCATCACCTTTCATGTGAAAGTTCCTCATAACCTCAATACATTCTATTCAAGCTTACTTCATAGGTAAAATCCTCTAAGTACATTAACAGACCAGATCGTGGGAGGGTGAGAGGTTGACCATCAATGGTGTTTTTTTTCCAAGATCAATCAAACTCTTAGAAATCAACAACAGTTTTATCTTTTTGGAAGAGACCGCTCAAGGTCCCTTCGAAGCTGGACCTGGAACATTGCAATGTGGAAGCAAGAATAGGACACCCCATTACTTCAACCTCCCAACTTTTATCTAGATTGTTGCTGAAGGTATCTAGGATTCATTTTACTGTTATATCTTCATATACTTTGTGACCTTTACCTTGTGAGAATTTTGATCTCAGTGCATGTAGTGAGAATTGATTCAGTAATTGGAGGCTTTTGGAAAAGAGGGCCCCTGATTTTCACCACTCTTTTCAATTCCCAGTTTCAGTCTTCAATGGCTGGCCTGTAGTCTTAAGGTAATGTCCCTGTATTCTGGACTCACACTATTAATATCTCACCAAGTTCATCTACTTCCTCTAGAAGTTGCCTCTAGAATTGACGAACTCTGATGAAAAATGAATGATGTGAAACGATAGCTCTGTGCCTTTTTTTGTTCATGGTCTGTCAACCTGCTGAATAGTGTTGGCATTTGCTGTTGGATTGGAGACATGCTCCATATTTGGCTTCTTTATCTGGCTCTCTTCCCATGTCTTGCATTAACAAGCAATCCAAAGCTTTTGACCATGAATTTGCTCTTATCGAGCCCATTAACTCATATTTCCTGTGCTTTCAAAAGTTCAATCGACCTTAAATTTTCTTTACGGATTCAAATCACTCAACGTTGTTCTTCACTCTATCCTATTCTTTTCTATGTTGCCTCAATCAGTCCTGTAATCTTCTTCTGTCTTGCAATTTTGGCCATGTGCACAACTTCAATTTTAATCTTTCACCATCAGAACATGTGAAGTGGAATAAGAGGCCCACATTTCACAAAATAATTACTGATCTTCCTCAACTTAATTTCACTCAATCTCCATACTTCTTTTCTCTTTGAGTCCAAAAATCTATCGATCCTTTAGTAGGTTCAACAATTAAATGTCCATTTTCCTCTGTTTCAAAAATTCCTAGGATTCATCCCCTTCATGTGAAAGTTCCTCATAACCTCAATCCTAAATACATTCTATTCAAGCTTACTTCATAGACAACCCTCTTATCACAATAATTTGTTACACTACATCCAAGGTAGGCATATCCTTCTTGAGATAAAGAGACCAACCCTCTACATAGGAATAACCCTGTACACACTTCCTATGTTACATTAGCCCTTTTACAACAAGGTTATTCACCAACAATTAACGATTGCTTGTTAATGTCCTGTGATTTTTGTATAAGCACGACTCGATCACTCTGAGATCTAGGGTTCGAACATAACTTTGGATGTTATCTGTGTAAAGTCTGCATGTCTTCTGCGATTCCATGGGTCTCTCCTGGGTGCTCGGGTTTCTTGAATACCAATGTTACATTTGATATTTTTCTATACACTGAGGCCATTCTAAAATCCAGACAGCCAACCATTGACATTTAGATACATTACGTTATCTAGAAATGTTTCTTGATTGACATTAAGTTCTTCATATTTATTGTGTCTTATTTCCACTTTGTTATCTATAAAGCTTTTCTATCCTCTATAGTGTGGATAGATGTACGTAAAGCAATTAAATTCTCCTCTTGAGTATCCATTTCACCCTCTCAGGTAGCCATTAAAATTTACTAAAGATCTACCCTCATAAGTTCATATGTATTACGGCCAAATTTTGTTCAATAGTTATCCTGTGAAGAACTGTGGGGTGCTATATTTCTTTGGAGGTCTATATAAATAAAAGTTGTTTCCTTGCTTTACTTTATAACCTCCGATTCGAGCGTCCCAACCTTCTACATTCAAGGCATTTAAGTCATGGTTCTGCAAATGTTTTTTATTAATTCATATTTTTATCCAAACACTTAAATAGAATTTTGACTTAATTCTCCTTACAGAAATTGTGTAGTCTGATTCTAGTTCCACCTGATATGCCTGAAACAAAGGTGATTTCAGAAGTTATCAGGATTCATTTCAGAAGTTATATGGATTCATTGTAAACCTATACCATTGCTCTCTGGCATGGGGTAGCTTAAACAATGGTCATTAAGTGTATTGCTACAAGCTTTTCTGGCACAAAAACAGGATTGCCAATCTGCCATCTGCCCATCTTGAAGGGAGTACTTTCCTCTGCACCTTCATTGATCACATAGCCATGACCACCAAATGGAAGCTCTCGGTTCATTGGCTGCATTGTAACAAGGCCAACTATATTCAGCTTTGGTTTGGGCAGAAGTTAGTGAAATTGCAGCTTGTCATATGCCCTACTCAACCATGATTTAAAGTCATATACCAGGCCAACGATTGGCAAATATCTAAAGGGGTAATTGGAATAGTTGTGATCAGGATGGCAACAAGAGAGCAACGTCGGTGACCTTCTCACTCATTAACATGCTAATCTAATATGTTGCACTCTCCGTATGATGGGATACACATTTTTGTCAAGCTCTGTAACTATGTTGTAATTTTTTTTGTAAAACACCTTCTCTCATTTGGATAGATTCATCGCGGCATGAAAAGAAAGAAAGCAAGTGCCCCACGCCCGGATGTGATGGAACTGGACACGTCACAGGCCTTTATCCTCACCATCGTAGTCTGTCAGGCTGTCCACACAAAGACAGGGTTCCTCCAGAAAGTAAGTGAACAGCAAGTTCAAAGCGCAAAGGTAAACGTACTTGTAATTACCTAAAATTTGCAGCTTGCCATATCTCTCGACGGAATGTCATTTTCTATCAGTTTCGGTGCAGTATCGACACATCACCAAGGTGTACCATGAGGGGAGGGAGAGGTGGAATGCAAATGATGATTCATGTCAGTTAATCGACATACTATTTTATATTCATCCCAATTGACTTACATGGGTAACAAAATCTGTCATAGTGTCAGCCAAGTTGTCATAGTGTCAGCTAAGTTCTGAACAATTCTGCACTGCTGGCAATTCCAGTTTCACTTTATACAACTTCTCTCTTGTAATCAATAGATATGTAAACAACTGAAGGAAATGACAGATGAATATCAAGCTTGTTGCAGTGCTAAAATCTTTTAAACAAAAATTATTTATGGAAGGATACATCAGTAAATGCATAATGTGCGCATGTTGCATATTAACACAATATACATAAGGCAATCTGCTTTGAAGGATGATGTTTTCAATTTTGGGGGTGTAAAAAGGCAATGGTGAATCACCAATCTCTGGTATGCCTTGTCCAATTTTCTTTTCCATTGAAGTCAGTGGAGAGCAGAATTAGACAACTTGTAAAACAGACTGTTGCGTATTTTCTACCTCCGAACTTTATTAATCAGTGTTTTGTCAAGTGGTGTGGATCCCAACTGCAATTGGAAATTTTCAGGAAGTTCATGGAGTAACTGGCCAATCCAAAAATAGTGAGGAAAGATTTCTTGATGATATTTTTGCCATGAGAAGTTGAGAATTTCTTCACAGTATGATTGATGCTGGACCAGGCTTGTGCCCACCACTGAAGCTTATGTTCACTCTTTCTCTCCACTGCCTTTCATCCATAACAAATCTGTGGATTGACATTGTATTTTCCACAGTGAAGTACATGGCAAAACATACTGAATAGTGAAAGGCCTGGATAGAATGAACGTGGAGAGGATGTTTCCACTGGTGGGTGAGTCTAGGAGCAGAGGCTATAGCCTCAGAATAAAAGGATGTACCTTTAGAAAGATGAGAAGGAATTTCTTTAGTCAGTGGGTGGTAAATCTGCGGAATTCATTGCCACAGACAGCTGTGGAGGCCAAGTCAGTGGATATTTTTAAGGCAGAGATTGACTGATTTTTGATTAGTACAGGTGTCAGGGGTTATGGAGCGAAGGCAGGAGAATGGGGTTGAGTGGTTGCATTGTGAAGCAATTGGAAGGGGCAGAGGGGGGAGGGGATAAATGGATGTGGATCCAAGAGAGGCATAGAGAAGAGAGGGGAAAAAGGGGGGGGGGGCAGATTGTGCATGGCAGCACTCTGGCAAAGGAGTAGGCCCAGGACAGAAAGATCAGTATGGGATTGGGAAGGGAAATGAACAGGGTAAGCAACTGGGGGATCAAGCAGGCCTTGGCAGATTGAGTTGATCAGCTACATAATCTACGCTTGGTCTCGTTGATGTAAAGAATAAATACCACATCGGGAACACCAAATGCCGCAAAGGTTTCAAAGGTTTTCAAATGTTAGATTAGGTTAGAAGAGGTGCACGTGAACCTCTCTCTCATGTGAAAGGTCTGCTGGGGTCCCTGGATAGATGTGATGGAGGAGGTGTAGGGACATGTGTTGCATCTCCTGCGATTTCAGGGAAAGGTACCTGGGGTGGGTACTTTCCCCTTCCACCCCATCCCCTTCCCATTTGTCTCCTTCCTCTTATGTTCCTTCCAATGGCTTCACAATGTGGACCACTTCTATTCTTATGTCCTTATCTAACTGTATTTTCATCCCTGGCCAATCAAATAGGTGTGGACCTCTATTTCAGCTTTCTAAACTACCGCATGGTACGTGGACAGGGTAGGTTTAGAGGGATATGGGCCAAAAGCAGGCAGGTGGGACTAGTTTAGATGGGGCTTGATGTCAGTGTGGGCAAGTTGTGCCGAAGGGCCTGTTTCTACACTGCATGACTCTATGACACAAATAGTTTTCTCTTTTCCTATTTTTCCATTGGAGCATAATTCATCTAATATTCATCATTGTTCATATGCTGGTCGGCCGTGAAACTGTGTTGATCCCAGGTGCCATATGATCTACGCTGATCAACACAGTGACACTTGCCCGTTGTCTCACAATGTGTTGTCTTTTTATCAACTTCAAATAGTTTTCAACTTCAGATGTGGAAATGGGCAAACCACATATTTGATTCGGGGTTAAGTTAATAGAAAATAGAATTGTTTTGAGTGCATAACTGTATCCCAGTACATCCAGACCCACTTTGCAACCCCTGGTTGAACAAAATTGGACATAGAAATAAATTAGAGTGGCTTGTATCAACTTAATGAACACTTCAATTAAAAAGTAGTTGCAAGAGCAAACTGGTGAAGATATGAGGCATGGCAGTCCTATCTGTTCTTTGTCGAATTTTAAGATGCAAAAGGGGAAAGCCTTGACTATTCCAAATCAGAAAAGACAGAAAAATAACAGCTCACTTAAAAGTATAAGCCCAGATTTTGATGTTTATTTTGAACAGAGTTGCTGGCAAGTCTGGAACTTCTGCTCATGCATAGTCTGATGCAGAAGTCTGGAGTGCTTTAAGGGCCTGTCCCACTTGGGCATCAAATGTGCGTCACGCAGATGGCACGTGAAGATTTTGTACATCCCAAAATCCTGGGGCGCCGTGCGCGACCACGCGTCACTGCCTATGTCACCACGTACCATGCGCGAGTAATGCGCACCATGCACGCATCACGTGCGCGTCACAACGCATGCGTCGTGCGTCGTGACGCGTAAATGAAGCCGCGTAAATGACGCGCAAATGACGCCCAAGTGGGACAGGCCCTTTACTCTTCAATAGCACAGGCACTGTGTTTCAATACACTCCGCTTCTGGGCAGGTCACGGAATTTACATAGGAATCAGCTTTCAGATCCTGTAGCTCGACTCAAAATGCTGGAGTAACTCAGGTCCTGTGCCAGGTTTAAACTGGCACAGTATTTGCTAGCTCATTGCTTGCAGTTATGATTGAAAATAGCCAAGAGGAAGAAAGGAAAGTTTTTTTTAAACTATTTGTGAGGTTTATTGTGAATTATTGTTTTTTATTATGAATCAAATATCTTGTCTTTTAGTTAAATTTATTAGTATTAAAAATAAAAGCTTTTAATTCTTTCACTAGAAACATTGATTAATTGTAACAGTCTTGACTGTTGGTGGAAGCAAGAACAGGACTTTGTTGGATAATGTCTGGTCCGGCCACATCACTTTCATATGAAGCCTTGACACTGAGCAGAGCATCATTTCTCCACTCCAGGATGCTGTGGATCAACAAGATAGGCCGTCCACAGCTGGCGTGCAGAGAGCTGTGTTTGTGGGCACAACCCAGGCCACATGGTTATTTAAAATTGGAGCAAGATTGAGCAAGAATACAAGTGCTCCTGTTTCATAATAAGAACATTGAAGATATATTAGAAAAAGTTGCTTATTTGTGTTTTTTTATAAATGGAAATAGATGATAGAATTAAGAAATTACTTGCAATCATTTCAGAAACTGAGAAAAATTAAACTATGCTTTGTACTGAAGCAATTAATGAACAAATAAAATACACAATATAACCATATAACCATATAACCATTACAGCACGGAAACAGGCCATCTCGGCCCTTCAAGTCCGTGCCGAATAGTCAATAATACAATAAATTAATAATCAGTAATACTGAGTAGCCAGACTATAATAGCACAAAACTGAACTTTACATATTGCAACCAAAATAAAGTCCATAATAGATCATAGTTACTGAGATAGAGTTGTAGTCATTCAATATGGAGTTAGTGCTGAATGAATTTTACCCTATCACTAATCATTTTAAACAGATTTATTCCATTGATTTGCCTCTATTCCTATTTTTCCCCTTTATTTATTATTCTCAAGTACTTCATTGCAATTAGAGATGTTAGGTTGTGTTGTCCATCTACCTGTCCCACAAATGATTTGGCTTCAGCATGAATGGAAGTATCCGGTCCAAACATTAATGCTACCTCGGCCAGTCACCGAAATAAACATTTAACAGATATTAGGTGATATTCAGGGTTAGGGAAAGTTCAATTATTCAGTAGACATCAATATGTTCACTGGACTACTTTTGCAGATTTAATGGAAGTTGTTAACCCTTGTGAGAGCCTGTTGAAAGGTGCATCTCTAAGACTGATAATAATTTAAATAAAATTCTTCTTTGCATATTAAATCACCTGTTATGCATCTTATGATCCCTCATTGGCATGTTCCCTGTTGCCTCTTTAATCATCTTCATTTTCCGTTTGCTCATTTTGGGCACCGCATGTTGTAAGTGATCAATTAAAATGCGTATCCATTGAAACCACCAAATGCTGTTACATCTAGTTCAATTTTTCCTGTAACCATGAGTCTTAAACTCATCTCATCTAAGAATTTGTCTGAAACTTTGTTCTGTGTTATCACCAACAGATGCTTTCCCAAATTCTGCAGCTCAATGCAAGAGTGCTTTGAGTCTTTTCCTAAGAAGTTCAGGGTTTATATATTCTTATACAAGCTCAAAGTCATTTGGTACAGAGCAGGTATCTCATAACTTATTTACTGTAGTGGGCAAATCACTTGCTTATGTGTATTTAATGCACGTAGTGATGACACAGGATTAGTTTGGTTCATGTGGATTTAAGACAAAGCCAATAAGAGATTTATAATTATTTCGGAAATAATTCCAATTACTTTTTCATTTTGGGACAGTTTTGATATTTTCATATAAATTAACAGAACAAATGTTCAACTTTGGGTTAATATCCACAATATTCATTGTGCTCTGGTCACAAAATCATTGCTTTTGGTTTGGCTAATAGCTAAGCACTATTGAGCGCCAGCTAATTCTTTATCATGATGACAAGAATAAATACTTGAGCCCTACCCATAGGTACTGCAATGGGTGGAATTCAAGAACTGGTTGGCAGTTCAGTGTTGCAGTGTATTAAGATAGGTGAGATAGTCCAGTATTGAAGTCTTGTGCAATAACTGGATATTAAATTACTGTCATCATCTTCATTTACATACACATTCGTTTAATCTTTTGAGTTGCCTCACTCCAAAGACGTACATGTTTGCAGGTTAATTGGCTTGGTGAATGTAAAAATTGTCTCTAGTGTTAATGTGCGGGGATCGCTGGTTGGCGTAGACCCGGTGGGCCGAAGGGCCTGTTTCTGCACCATATCTCTAAACTAAACTAAACTAAGCACTATAGCCTCACCTTCCATCTTCCATTGTTGGTTACTTATTTAAGCAAACTCATCTTAACATTTGATTCATAGCACATGTTATGCTGCTGACACTGGCATCGAGAAAAAGGATCTACATTTTTTACCTGACTGTGGATCTACCCAGCTTTGAATAACATGCCAATGGAATTCTTTCTATCTACTTAATTGTTTCCCAACATAGTTTCCAGTACCTCTTATCCCTGGAGGCAAATTAATTCTTATTTTGCTATCTTTCCCACATATTTAACAGGAATGGAGTGCTATTTTTATTTTATTAAATGGCGTTATAACTTCAGAAGTCAGGGACTCTGGTATATCAAAACAGCGAACTTCTTTTTGAGGGACAATGAGGTCAAACAACTGGCAGGGGAAAGGGATCTTGAATAATTAATTATCCATTCTCCGTTCTATTAGTGTTTCTTTGGTTAATCTCAAGGATAATGGGCTGAAGCTCGCTGACTACTGCTCACAGTTCTGAACGGAAGCACCAGCAATCAGCTATATCAACGGCAGCAAGTCCCAAATTTCCGTGGGCAGATTCAAAAGGCCATGTGTGTCAGTTTACTCTGCCGGTAGACTCCACATGGAGCCCAAACTTGCTGGGATTCCTCAACATTGCACCTGGGATTCATCTTTTGTGTCCTATGCAATGTCTTAAGATTGAGAGGCAAAGGAGAAGGCAAGTTACTTCTTTAAATTATTTTTCTTTGCTTTGATATTTTTCAGCTATTTATGTCATAGAGTTGTGGAGTTATACTGCATGAAAAGAGGCCGTTCAGCCCAACTTGTCCATGCCAACCAAGGCATCAACCTAAGTTGCTCCCATTTGGCTCATATTCCTCTCAACCTTTCCTATCCATGTACCTGTCTAAATGTATTTTAAATGTAATGAGGAAATCGAGGATCCAATTGCAAAGGGATGTGCAGAGACCCAGTTCCCTGAGCTTAGTAACCAGGTTGAAGGGGATGATGGTGATGAATGCCGAGCTGTAGTCTATCAACAACAGCCTGACGTATGCATTTTTATTGCACAATTATTGCCCACAAAGCTGAGGCAGGGCTTGGCTAGCCGCCAAGGACTTTTAGAGTGGGGCTACTTCATTATGTTTCCATAGGAACTGTCTTTGATCAAACTACCCGACTGAAATGTTGGATTTTGTCCTCCACACCCAGACCAGGGATGTACAGACACAGACTGTAGATATATATTCTAGGTGAGGGTTATTAGGTTAGCGGGTTGTGCCTTATGAACATGCAAGGTAACAAACAACTTCTGGATATGAGTAAGAGTGATCACAATAATAGTGCACTACAGAAATATACTATGAGTAGTCCATTTAGCTTGGCACGTTCAATCACTAATCCTGGGTCTTCATGCAATCCCAGGTTTTAGAAAATGTGTATTCAAAGACCAATTAATATTTACATGTGTATTTAATTGTTAGTACTTTTTAATTTAAGAGTTTGAGAACTTGCAAGAATGTTTTAAATACACCGTGCATTAGCACATCATAACTCAGCCGTGAATTATGAATTTTGAACATTATGAATGTGTGGTAATGTGGGTAACAGACAAAAGTTTGTATGTACATGATACAGACCAGTTGTGAGTGATTCAATTTTCTGCATTTAACATAGATATTAGGAATTACCTCGTGCATCTAACTTCTTCATGGGTGAAGCAACTGTAATGAAATTGAAATTCTGGTAGAAGGCACAAATTATGAGGAAAACAAATAATGTTTTTGTGATAGTAAAGGCGACCCTCTTGTTAATGTGCTGTGTTGCAATTGTCTATAACATAAAGCCACATCATTTGTACATGCCTCAAGAAATGCAAGTTAAAATTATTTTGTGTTGAATTATTTACAGTAGTTCGCTTCACTGAAACTCCTTGTCTCAGGTTTATGGGGTTGTGATTTGTGAATTCTGTAAGGGCGAATTTTGGTAACCCAAACAGCCACTATGCGGGGGTCACCTGTATATTTACTGATCATCAAGCTGAGCCGTACAAACCAGGAAGGTGCCAGGTGTGTGCCAAATCATTGACAGTAGATGGCCACAAAAGGTGGGCCAAAAGTTGGTATCAAGGTTTATTTGTAAAGAATGGCAAAGTGGGTGACCTGTGCTCACTGAACTGTATCAGCTACAATCTTCATTATAGAAAAGCAAAAAAAGAACAAAGGGGTACAATTTCCTCGTGAATTTCCCACAATTTTGTAATATTTGCAAAAGATCAGTGCATGAAATTTAAAAAATTCCCTTGTGCTCCCTTTGTTAAGGGACTTCTGTTGCACTTGGGATGAAGGGTCAGGAGGGCCCATGTTAAAATTACTTCCTACCTGTGTTCAATTACAAACCATCTACCATGTTCTGTGCAGCCTATAAACTATTAGTATTTATCTGTTTATCAGTTCTCATTTTTTCTTGTGCTCAATGAATTTTTGTTTAATTATGAAGTGCTTTACTTCCCCTGAAGTAGATCTAGGTGCCCAGTTGAGGCGCATCTTAAATATAATGAAAGATAAAGTGGTGAGATCAACATCTTTAACGTACATGTAATGGTTTTGCTTTTGATGTTCCTTCTTGAAAACTTGGATTTACCCAAGCAGCATGATAATGCTCGAACAATGAAGGATGCTGTCATATAGAGATATTTGACATGAAATGTCCTCAAGGTATTCATTAATAGGTACCTGGGGAATAAATTTCCCTCTTGGGATAAATAAAGTTCTATCGTGTGGTATGATATTGATCAGAATTTGTTTCATTATGATTCCACTTTATAATTATATTAGAGTCACAGTCACCGATTATATTTCAACTAATTTCAAGTAACAATTTGCACTTCAAAATAATACATTTTGTTTTATTGTAGGTATGTTGTGGCACCTTTGAGAAAATCGTTTCATAAAGAGCTAACAATTAGGAATAGCATCTTTCATAATGAATAGATCTCTTCTATCTTTTGGCTTGTTTCAGCCTGATGCTGTTATTTTATAGTAAATAAAATATCTATTGGAAACCGAAATGTGATCTTCTATCTGATAAAGGCAAATTTAAACAAATTGGGTTAGGAGTCTAAACTTATTTCCTCTCTTGCCTGTGTTTTTCTTCTATGATCATTCTTTACTAATAGCTTCCAATCTTTTTTCTGTCAAGTTCTTGCCATGCATGAAAATGTGCTTAAGTGTCCTACACACGGCTGCACTGGGCGAGGCCATGTAAATAGCAACAGGAATTCTCATAGAAGGTAAGCAAGGATTTTACTTTACTTTAGTAACAGCAGAACAAAGGTCATGGAAAAGTTAGATCCGTAGATTAATAAAATGGGTATCTGTCATTTCCTGCCCATCACATCATTAGCTGGAATTGTCATCAACTCATCAAAGAATAGAAACACTGACTTCTTAGTGCAGGGCATTAAAAATGTTTGCAGGAATCCCAAACTAATGTTTTGCCAACTTAAATATTATTCCATAGATCCATACGTCCTCTTCCACCTTTGAGATCAGTACTGAAAATGGGTAGAGTAGGCTCTGTACCAGTTCACAGAATGGAGTACAGGCAGATTACCCTATCAGTGCATTTGTGTGGGAGGAAGAAGCATTGGAGCAAAAATCTGTTCACTAGAGAGGTATTTTATTGGAGCCTTTTCAAACAAGCCTGTAATTTTGACTGAATTGTATGATCACTCACCTAGACTGTTTTAAAAGCACTGGATCGGAATGAGGATGACCAACCCGATAACTGAGATAACTTTTTCCACGGATCACATACAATATGTGCTGTTCAAGAATTAACACCAGTTGCTTAAATACTTGTTAAGTTAAGTCAGTTGATCATGTACACTGTTGGATTCCAGAAATAATCAAATAATACTTCAGAATGCTGAAGTATTCTTCATTCTCAAATATCCTTGACTGACTCCAAGTTAACCACATCCAAAATAAAGCATGTGCTCCTTTTCCAATTTAAGCCCTTCTACCCCCCCCCCCCCCCAGCTCCTTCAACCTCCAACCCACCTTGCCGCTCCACACAAACGCTGCAGTAGGAAACATTGTATTCTGCAGCACAATTAATAGCTAATCGTAACATAGAACTTTATAATAGGAATGCATTTTCCATCTAGAATTTTCTTTTCATGCATCTGTTTAGTTAGTGCATGATAAGCATCTCTCCTAACTTGACTTTATCAGTTCTTTCCATTCACTTTATCTTTCACCTCACTTTCTTTCTAAATCAAATGGTTCCTAACATAGCCTGAAATTTTCCAAAAAGCTTTACTTCAAGTAATGGATGATATTCAAAGTAATGTTCTCAGGCTGATGTTTCACAAAACCTAAGAACATCATGATGAACAAAATCTTTACCGTACATTGAAGAAAACAATGAATTATCTTACAATAACTCAGCAAAAAATTGCATTGTTGCATGCAGTAATCAGAAATGAGCCTGCATGATTTTTTGAAGAAATGTAATACTTTTATTTTCTGCTCTAAGGTCTTGATATGTTGACAAAAACTGTAGTGTTTAATTACTTCTCTGAAATTTGCAACTGCTCAGATGCAATTAGCCATATGTTTTAACTGCTGTACATTTGACTTTGAGCTGCCTTTCCTACTGATTCATTGTTTCTCTTTTCCCGCAGTCTCTCTGGATGTCCCATTGCTGCTGCAGAGAAGTTGGCCAAAGCTCAAGAAAAGCATCATAGCAGTGAGGCAACAAAATCAAACCAGGGTTCAGATCGTGTATTAAGGTAGGGAAAAGAAGTATGTTAACTTGTGATAACTACTTTCAGCAAATTTATACTTTTCTTCATACAATATAGTTCTATGTTAATGTAACAAAGCTCTGCATCAGTCCAAAGTGAATTATTTGTATTCATTTTTATTGCCATGAGATTTCTCTAACTTTTTCAGAAAATTATCTTGTATGAAATGCACAGTACCATTTTTGCCCTTCTCCAAAGCTGAACTAATTCACACTCAGCGTCTACCTTATTTGTATCAGAGATAGATGCTGATAAATATTCAGAGATGTATTGTAAAAGGGTCTAGAACATTTATTCCAATCCATATTTTAAAACAATGCAGGCTTGCTTAAATAAAGGTGTTTCTGATTTCACTAAAATTGGAATGGAGAACAGTTTCAGAAACACATTTGTGATGTCAATGCACACGGCAATGAGAGTTTTGCTCCTTGAGTGAATCATATTTGGGATATTCTCAGGTCTTTCAATCATCAATGCCTATTAGATTATTGCTATTAAAAGCCTTGTCCCACGGTACGAGTTCATTCCAAGAGCTCTCTCGAGTTTAAAAAAAATCAAACTCGTGGTAAGCACGGAGAATGAACATAGCGGGTGCGTCGGAGCTCGGGGACGTCTCTTAGCGCTAACGGCAGGTACTCGGGAAGACTCGCTAACGGCAGGTAAGCACGGGAAGACTCGTGAAGATTTTTCAACATGTTGAAAAATGTCCACGAGAGCCCCGAGTACCGACGAGTGGCCATTACCGTAAATCTCCGATTTTGAATCAGGGCAAACTCGGGAGAGCTCTTGGAATGAACTCGTACCGTGGGACAGGGGTTATACAGTTTTCTCATACAGTTTTTAACTTTATAGCTATATTAATGAATGCTAAAAATCGAGATGATTTTAACTTGTCATAAATTAAATAATGTAATTGTCATCAGCAGCTTTCAAATATATAGTTCCAACAAAAGAAAGGAAAAGAACAACTAATAAAACACAATTTTATTTTATTAAAAAACTCTTTTCAATACAGACTAGTGGTACTCGGCTATCTTGATTAAATTTCCATTGATATTGATGGCTTCACTTGTAAGAAGAGTCTTTGGCAGTGGTGCATAACTTTTGTTGTGGGGTGGATCAGATTTATGGTCCACCTCAGAGCTCCAGATATTGGTATGTAGTTATGCATAGATTATTTTAATCGTGTACAAGCAGAGAACAATATACACAGACATCTTTAGAAACACACATTCTGTATGTATTGCTGCTCCACTCTCTGCCTCCTGTGTCCAGTTGCTGCCTTCGTGCTGGTCCTTCACCATGAAGCCTGTACTCCTTACCACCTTTCCAATCATCTCAATCAACCCTGTTCTTTTTTTAAAGCACATCGGCTTCGCTGTGACTTCTGAGGGGAAGGATTTTTTAAATAATTGAATTGGAAAGTTAACAATAAGAGCATGAGGACCTTGGGAGACATGGGCCAACCACAAACACAGGACACAGAAGCAGAATGACCAGGACCAGCAGTGTGGTCAGTTCAGGCAGGTAACTTGAAGAGAAAGAAGCAGATCTCATAAGGTTGTGGAATTGGTATTGGTTTATGATTGTCACATGCACTATCAAATCATACTGCACATGAGTATGATGAAGCTGCAGGCCAGTATAACAGGCAGCGCAAAGAGGAGGAAAAAAAACAGCCTGCAGAATATAGTGTTAGAGCATTATATCATAATGATGCAAGGGCCACAATGTGATAAGTTGGGATATCAGGACTACACCCTTAGTTTATGAGAGGGTTGTTCAGTTGTCTAATTACAGCAGGGAAGAAGCTATTCTTTAAATTGGTGGTCTGTACTTTCAAGCTTTTGTATCTTCTGTCCAATTGGAGAAGCAGGGAATGACCGGGGTGTGAATGGTCCGTCATTATGTTGACAGCTTTCCCAAGGCAGAGTGAAGTGTATTTCTGAAGATAAGGGATGAGTGCAAAAATGCTGTAGAAACCAATCCTCTGAGCTGTATGTAACCTGTATGTTGTGTACCAAGGGTCCATGATTATCTTACAGCACCAATTGCAGATCATGGGAGTGCAGTCAGGTTCATTCACATTTGTTCTACAAAACAATATGTAAAGATGTTGAAAACTGCAGTAACTTAGCAGGAGGTCAGAAATTCAAAGGAGATATATGAGGCAAGTTGTTTTTTTCAGGCTAGTGAGTGCCTGCAATGTGCTGCTGAGTGTGATGGTTGGGATAGTGACATTCAAGAGACACTTGGATAGGCATATGACAATAGACAATAGACAATAGGTGCAGGAGTAGGCCATTCGGCCCATCGAGCCAGCACCGCTATTCAATGTGATCATGGCTGATCATCCCCAATCAGTACCCCGTTCCTGCCTTCTCCCCAAATCCCCTGACTCCGCTATTTTTAAGAGCCCTGTCTAACTCTCTCTTGAAAGCACCCAGAGAACCTGCCTCCACTGCCCTCTGAGGCAGAGAATTCCACAGACACACAACTCTCTGTGAGAAAAAGTGTTTTGCATATGCAGAGAATGGAGGGATATGGATCATGTGCAGGCAATAGGAGTTGACCTTGTCATCATGTTTGGTACAGATATTGTCAGCTGAAGGGCCTGTTCTTGTACTCTACTATTCTATGTTCTAAATTTAGACTGTACATGTATTTGTATGAAGTATCAAGGCCATTATATAAGCTATTTCACTTTGGCTCGCAATAGGCAAAATCTGATTTCAAATTAGGTCAGGAAATCCAGATTGGATAAAAATCATAATTTCAGCTTTCAGGTAGACAGAGTAAGTAATGAAAAGTGTCAGCACTTTGGTGCCATAAATGACCTTTCAGTCTATTCCTGTCTCTGAAGCCACTAATCCCATTGCCAGTCGGATACTTATCTGGTTACTTTGTGAAAAGATTAATCAATGCAGCATTGGCAGTTTTTGATTCTCATTTCTCCCCACGGTTACACAGCTAAAATTAGAATTTACTGGGGAATGTCTTCCACTTTAAAAATAAAGAGGCTGGAAATCTTAGCATCAACGAATAGAGATGGGAGTTTCAAAGCCCGAGAAATTTGGACTGTTAGTGCTGTTTCTTTCAATGTTATGGGTGTGAACATTAATTTTTGTTTCTATTGCATGGTTGTAGGTCAAGTTGTATCATTTCAGAAATTTGACTGGGCAATTCTGGTCAAAAGTCAAATTACGTAATGATCATTGAAACACTTCTTTTGCAGGAGCAATTTGGCTCGATTGTTCTGTTTTTAGGCACCCTCAGAACTACCATAATTTCAAAACTATTGCGAGCTAGAACCCTACTCGGGTAATTCCTGACACTTAAAAGGGCTGTCTCACTGTGCGAGTTGACCCACGAGTGACCCCGAGTGAAAGACTCGTGGTTGCGTACGATACTACAAGTTTATGATCCCGAGTTTAACCGAGTTCCCACGGGTATGTCTAAGTTTCCCGTTTACTTCTCATTTCTGCGATGTTCCAAGTTCGTCTCCCGAGTGTACCAAGTTCCTCTCCCGTTAATCTTGAGGCAACAATGTATATCGAAGTGTTTAAAAATCATCACATGTTAAAAAAACTGAGTGGTGATGGGTGGTGTAAAAGATTGTGATTATGGTCATGTTAAGAATTAAAAGTCATAAAATCAATGTGTGAAATGTGATTCTTATTTTTCAAAGTCTCTCATAGGAAACAATGAGCATATAGAGCCCAGGGAGAGGGGGAGAAAGGGACGTACACTCACAGAGGCAGAGTCTCTCAGCCTGTGTGAGAGGGAGGGAGGGAGAGAGAGACACACACACACAAGGTGGATGTGAAATCTCACCTACCTGTTTCAGTGACAGGCACCCGCAGCCAGTGAATGAAGCCACCCCCATCTGTCTCCCCCTCCTCTCCCTCCACTCTCCACCCCCTCTCCTCCACCCCACCCCCCTCACCCCCCCTCCCCCAATTTGGAAATGTCATCCCATCACCCATTCCTTCTCTCCAGAGATGCTGCCTGCCCTCTGAGTTAAAGAGTTCCCACTTGCAGCAGCAAAACAGGCCAGTAAACACAATACTCATAGATAATATACTAAACAAAGAAAATATATATTAAAAAATCCAGTATTATTGCAAAAATCCCAAAGTCCTTAGTGCAAACAAGGCAGTTCGTAGTTCATAGTTTAGTTAGCATTTGTTGCGTTCAAAAGCCCGATGGTTGTTGGGAAGAAGCTGTTCTTGAACCTGGAGGTCATGGTTTTCAGATTCTTATACCTTCTGCTCAGCAGGAATGAAATGAGAGCATGGCCAGGGTAGTGTGGGTCCATGACAATGCTGGCTGCCTTTTTGAGGCAGCACCTCATATAGAACCCTTTGATTCAGTAAAGTTCAGTAAAGAGATCGGGAATCTGGCATCATGGCTTGAGAATAAAACCCAGCCTTTAACATCCGCATAATGAAAGAGTTGGTGTTGTCCTACGGAACAGGGGTGCAGGAGAGGTGAACACAACCCTGTCTTCTTCAACAGCACTGGTAGAGATGGCTTCTGGACGTGACTGGCAAACCTCAGATTAGGCTGCCATGAAGTGTCATAAAATGTTCTCACGCTGTTCCTCAAAACTGGTTTGTCTTAAGGTTGTGAGCTCACTCCCAAATACACAAAATTTATATATAAACTTCAAGCAATTTTTTCTTTTCTACCCACTCTGTCACCTTATCAATAACTTACTTAACTTTGTTAAGCAGAATTTGTCTTTAAAAAGTCTAAGTAACTGATATTTCTGTCCCTGATTATTGTTTCTAAAAAGAGTTCCCACGGTAGACTCACAAGTCACAAAGTTAAACGCACGGGCCACTACGTTCTTACAACGAGTTTAAAATGTTTCAAATTTTAACCTCAAGAGTACATTTTACTCGTGGAAAAGTTCAAACATGTTTGAACTTTTGCAAGAGAACAAGTTTCACGTGTACCTGCCGTTAGCGCCACGAGTCGCTAAGTTGCGTCCACGAGTTCAGACGTTTCCGCTACGTTAATTGTACGTGATTACCACGAGTTAAATTTGTTTTAAACTCGGGGTCACTCGTGGGTCAACTCGCACAGTGAGACAGACCTTTTACTTCTCGCCCCAAATGATCATGCTCTGGTAGGTTTTGATATCTTTTGATATATTTGCTTCCTCGCTGTATTCTCCTTCCCACACATCTCCCACGCAGGTTCCCTTCGCTGACCATCACAATCGAGCTGTATGTGCAAATCCAGGAAAGAGCTCCTTTCAATGCCTCTACGCCTTCATTGAGTTACATATTGTGGAACACTTGTGTGAAACTTCCTGATACTTGTATCTGGCAGGTGAACATTTCTGGCAGGTGAAAACTTGTTGAAGTAACTTTCCTTCAGCTGACATCTTTCTTCCTCATCTACTACACTTACTGTAGGGATAGGTGACACTTTTTTATGGTTTCACCCATCTCTACTGGCTCACTCTCCAGACTGAAAAAGGTGATTCATCTTAACACCTGTTTCTTTAGTTCTTGCTCATTATTATTCTGGTCACCCCCCCTTGTTTATCCATCCTCACCCATCCGAAAGTGTTATCTTCTCTGTGCGCATGGTATCTCTTCAGCAACCCCATTCACTAATGAGCAATTCCTCAATGGGATCAAAATAAATGTATCTCATTCAGGGCGGAAATTAGATTTATGCAATATATTCTATCTTTTTATTGAAAAGGAACTATTTCATTCTAAATCTCTTCGTCAAAACCATGTCTTTAAATGTCGTTTCCTCTTCTTTGGAGAAACCAAACACAAACTTTGGAATAGATCAGGTAGACATACAGAGTCTCTTGCCCTGAGTAGGGAAATCAAGAAACAGAGTACATAGGTTTAAGGTGAAGGGGGAAACATTTAATAGGAACCTGAGGGGTAACCTTTTTAAACAGAGGGTGATGGGTGTATGGAACGAGCTTCCGGAGGAAGTAGTTGAGGCAGGCAGTATCACAAGGTTTAAAAGAACATTTGGACAGGTACACTAATAGGACAGGTTTAGAGGGATATAAGCCAAACACAGGCAGGTGGGACTAGTGTAGATGAGACATGTTGGCCGATGTGGGCAATTTAGGCACAAGGGCCTGTTTCCACACTGTATGACTGTCTTTATAACTGGATAGTAGTTTGCGGAGCAAATGCATTCAGTCTGCAGGAGTGACCCTGACCATCAGGTTGCCTGCCACTGTAATTCACCATTTCACTCTCATTTGACCTAAATGTTAATTGCCTCCTGCCCTGTTACAATGAGGTCAAATGCAAGCTTGAGGAACAATACTTGGGCATGTTGTAGCCATCCTGACTCAATATTGAATTATTTAACTTTGGGAAATTTATGCTTTCTTTCTATGTATTGGAGAACTGGCTATTCTGCCTGTGATCGTTCTTGTTCCATTTTCTTTCTTTATGTATAGTTTTGCCTGTTGGCATCTCACAGCCTTACTGTTAAATTACACTATTTAAAAGACATGTGGACAGGTACGTGGATAGGAAAGGTTGAGAGGGATATGTACCAAATGTGGGCAAATGGGATTATTGGTTAAAATAATGTTATAAAGATCATCACACACGTCACCTGCTATGATTGACCAGCTGGCCTATGTTCTACACTATATCCTAAGCTTGGATTGTTGGAATGGAGGGCTTTGGATATTTTTAAACACACAGCCATAATCATCCTTGACTATGTTCATCATACATGGGATTAAACTTGAGAACACATGTCCCTCCTGCCAGCATTTGGCCCATATCCCTGCCCACATCATGGCATCCACGATGAAAAGCAGCCAGCAAAGGCTGATCTATTTGATTATCAGCAGTCATCTGCACTTAGATGTGAAGACATGACTATTTAAAGGTAGGAGAGACCAAACACTTGCACCATCAACATAATGGTCCAGACACTCAAGCTCTCAAGCCCATGGCACTCCTCTGCATAGTTAGAGAAAGAGGGAAATTCTCAGAGGAATTCTCAAGTTTTAAAACATTGGTAGCACTTAAGGGCCTGTCCCACTTGGCGATTTTTGATCCCGGCAGTCGCTGAAAAAATCGCCAAGTGGGACAGGCCCTTTACTTAAAGTTAATCTCCCAAATAGAAGATAAAAAAATAAGTGCTACCAATAGAATAAGTTTAAATATATCTTGCATCACTTGCATCACTTAACCTATTAAAGGTCAAAATGTGCATTTGTAGCTTTGGGCATTTTACAATATCTTGATCACCCCACAGTATATTACCAGCAAGAAAATTATATCTTTCACCTTAAAGGAATTCCAATATACACTAATTTTCATACCTTAATGAGCTCTTGCGCATCTCAAGTGGCAATAGTTCTTACGCTGTACATATGTCAGGTGCCAGTGAAAGCAGCATTCATTGTATTTAACACTAAAAGCAGGCTACTGGAGGAATTAAGCAGGTCGGGCAGCATCTGTGGAGGCAAATGGACAATCAACAATTTGGGTCGAGATCCTCTGGATTGGTTTGTGTGCTCATTCCATTTAGTTGGGTTAAGGGCAAAAGGGGATCCTGGCCTTGTTCTCCAAACTACTGTTGCAACTTTTGTGCTGGTTGAACTCCGTCCGTCAATTGGAAAATCTGCCTGAAAATATCTCTTTGAACAGTGGAGTGCATTTGCAAACTTATATTTTAATAAAAACCTTTTGGGCGAGGATCACACTTGGCTAAAGAGTTTCAATACTGACCTTTTTCTACAGAGGAGGTCAAAGTCTCAAGTGTCCCTCAGTATTTTCCCGATCTTAAGAACTCTTTCAATCTGGGACTTTGTTCTCGAAGTTATAATTCTCACAGCTAAAGAGGGAGAAAAGGGAAACATTTCAGTTTAATGTTGACAGGCATGGGAGACCAAGACATCATCAGATTAAGTTTGGATGTTTAAGAAGGAACTGCAGATGCTGGAAAATTGAAGGTAGACAAAAATGCTGGAGAAACTCAGCGGGTGCAGCAGCATCTATGGAGCGAAGGAAATGGGCAACGTTTCGGGCCGAAACCCTTCTTCACACTGATGTGAGGGGGGGGGGGGGGGGGGGAAACGGGAAGAAGAAAGGAAGAGGAGGAGCCAGAGGGCTGAGGGAGAGCTGAGAAGGGGGGGAGACAGTTGGGACTACCTGAAATTAGAGAAGTCAATGTTCATACCGCTGGGGTACAAACTGCCCAAGCGAAATATGAGGTGCTGCTCCTCCAATTTCCAGTGGTCCTCACTCTGGCCGTGGAGGAGGCCCAGGACAGAAAGGTCGAATTCGGAATGGGAGGGGAAGTTGAAGTGCTGAACCACCAGGAGATCAGGTTGGTTATTGCGAACCAAGCCGAGGTGTTCGGCGAAGCGATCGCCAAGCCTACGCTTGGTCTCACCGATGTAGATCAGCTGACATCTAGAGCAGCGGATGCAATAGATGAGGTTGGAGGAGGTGCAGGTGAACCTCTGTCGCACCTGGAACAACTGCTTGGGTCCTTGAAAGGAGTCAAGGGGGGAGGTAAAGCGACAAGTGTAGCATTTCCTGCGGTTGCAAGGGAAAGTGCCCGAGAGAGGGGGTGGTTCGGGTGGGAAGATCCGAATTGATCAGGGAGTTTCGGAGGGACCGGTCTCTGCGGAAAGCAGACAGGGGAGGAGATGGGAAGATGTGGCAAGTGGTGGGGTCACGTTGGAGGTGGCGAAAATGACGGAGGATTATTTGTTGTACATGACGGCTGGTAGGGTGAAAGGTGAGGACTAGGGGGACTCTGCCCTTGTTACGAGTGGGGGGATGGGGAGAGAGAGCAGTGTTGCGGGGTGTGGCAGAGACCCTGGTGCGAGCCTGATCTATGGTAGGAGAGGGGAACCCCCATTCCCTGAAAAATAAGGACATCTCCGATGCCCTGGTGTGGAACACCTCATCCTGGGAGCAGATGCGGCGTAGACGGAGGAATTGGGTGTAGGGGATGGAGTCCTTACAGGAAGCAGGGTGGGAAGAAATATAGTCCAGATAGCCATGGGAGTCAGTAGGTTTATAGTGGATGTCGGTCAGAAGCTCCCAAAAATATGATCAATTGGGTCAAACTAAAATAAAGGGTTACCTGTATTTACAGGAAGTTGCTGAATTTGATTTGTTCTGAGAGCTCACTTTCTCGACCCAAGAATGTGTGGAGATGTTGACAAATTCCAAGATAATTTTGGAAGGCATCCTGATGTTTGTTTCAGAGGGTAAGAGGCCCTGGCAGTGGGCGCCTCTCTCTCCTCATTGAACTTCAACCCTTTCGTTCTCAGCAAAACTGCAGTTCCCTTATGATTTTCATGACTTTTGTGCCCCCATTTAACTTGTCCCATCTCTCTTGGCACTGCAGCAATGTTTCTCTCTCAAGATTGCTAGACCGTTCTTCAAAGACAAGATAGAAATAGAATTCTGGAAATGGAATCAAGCAAACTTCAAAGCATGGCTTGGAGCAAACAAAGGCAAACATTTCTATCTTGGTCTCTGTAAATCGCATCAAACTGTATAAGATTTACACACATCTTTAATCAGCACAGTAACTTGGCAGCATTACAAAACGAGATGTTGTCAGTACATCCTGGCTGCTTCAACTAACGGTGCTGGGAATGGGCGTTAGTATAAATGTTATAATGGGGTGGAGTTAGTGATGCTGGCTAAGTGTGATTGATTCACATGCATCATCAATCTACATCCTTCCCCCTAAAGATTAAATGTGGAAAGGAAGTGTATTAAACATACTCGCCATACCTGTCTGGTGGTCTACTAACACGGCCCGAGCGCAGTGCGGACCCAACCATACCCCTCCCTCAACTGAAGGATTAGGAGGAGAGGCTGAAGGTGAAAATCGCACGGGAGAGGATTGTGGTGACCGAGGGGGGAAACATGCGGTGGGTGTAACCCCGTGGTTACTGGAGATAGAAGGATGTGGGGGGATGCAAGGCATGCGGGGATGGGCGGGGAGACATTGTGAAAGGCGGCTGGAACTGGAGCGGCAGAGCATAGGGATCAGCAGGCGGTGGTCGGGGCTCCTTCCCAGCAAGCAGGTGTTGTCGACTTCTCCGGTATACCGCTCCCTCACAGTCCACAAGGTACGATCGCGGCTCATCAGTCGGGCGTACAAACAACGCCCAGACGAGAATGTCCAGTTGGAGTTCGTAGACGGACGACCTGACCCGGCAGTAGAGGCTGGAGTGGTCTGCTGGAACTGTCGTATGACCGGTTTCTGGATGTCGTGCTTCTCTTGGAGACGTTGCTGGATAGTGGCGGGCTTCAACACCCGAGGAACCAACTGCTGTTTTGCGATGGGGACCGGAGACCTCGTCACCTCTCGACAGCAGCCCGCTGTGCTGGTGACCCCAAGGTTCCGTCTCTTGCGATGTTTCTGAGATTCAGGAGATCGAGATAGACGTCTGACTTTGAAATGCGCGCTCCCTCCAGCAAGTGCTTGGCGCTTCTGACAGCGCGTTCAGCGAGTCCATTACTCTGTGGATACTCGGGACTGCTTGTGACGTGCTGGAAGTTCCATCGGTCTGCGAAAAGCTTGAACAAGTGGCTGGTGAACTGTGGACCATTGTTGGTTCTCAGAATGACAGGAGCGCCATAGGCTGAGAATTGTCTTTTCAGCTTCTTGATGACCATCTCAGACGTGAGGGAGGTCAGTTGGTCAAGTTCAAACCTGTTGGAAAATGAGTCGACCAGAACGAGGTAGTGCTTACCGCACCATTCGAAAATGTCCGCAGCCAGCGACGACCAAGGCAGTGCTGGTGGAGGTTGTTGCAGAAGGGGTTGCCGTTGTTGATGAGGCGCAAGATTGTTGCAAGTGGGGCAGGAGGCTACGCGGTCCCGGATGTACGTGGCCATTCCGGGCCAGTAGAACAGATCCCGGGCGCGTGCCAGTGTGGAGTCGGCTCCTGGGTGACCACTGTGTACCTCTTTGAAGTACTCGTCTTGTAGCGATGAAGGTACCACTACCTTGTGACCCTTCCCCCACATCAAAATATCTGATGGTCTTCAATGAGCCCACACAGAGAATGCAAACAATTTCTCAGATTTGGTGTCACTACTTATTGCCTCCCAGCTTCTGTTACTATCTCCACCCTTCTTCCCATCCCCCCCCACCCCCCCACCTCCTTAACCCCCATATGACTCTTATCTGCCAATCAACCTCCCCTCTCACCTGCATTTGGCCTTGCTAACTCATGTCCCACCCCACTCCACTTCTTTACGCTAGCTATCTCCCCATTACTTTCAAAGTAGATGGAGGATGTCGACCCAAAATATCCGACTGTCCATTTCCGCCCACAGATGCTACCTGACCCATTGAGTTCACCCAGCAGCTCTCCTTTCTCTGCTCTCAGCTGCCTTCATGCTCGCAATTTTGTACTTGTTTTCTTTCAGTTTGAAATATCTTTTCCACACTTTCACTCTACACTTTGGCTGCTTTCCTATAACTCTTTCTGTTTTATTCCTGCCACCATCAATTTAGCAATCCTGTCCCTGTAAAATAGGAAAGGATGGGCGGAACATGTCGAAATAACCGCACAACAGCTCCAGTCTACATTTGAATGTAGGTGTGGTGAAGGTGGTTTTTAATCAACCAATTCTTATCCCCTCTCTTCATCCCTTCTACTGCTCCAGTCTCTTGCTTTGTCTTGTGTTCTTTGTCCATTGACTTTTTCATCATCCTGTTTCCCCTCCTTCTACACTTTTTGCTTCAGATTACAACCCTGGGCTTCTCCTCTGCTGTCAATAGCTCAACATTGGCCCTGCACCTATTCCAGCTCTTTCAATGGTTGGTGAGGTAGGAGAGCCCTATTTCTCATTCCCTCCCATCTTTATTAAACTTTGGCTGTCAAAACTCATGTTTATTGAAATAAAAAATAGAATGATGGTAGGCTCTGTATGTCTCAATCAATACCCTTCCATCTATTCTCTCAAATAGCTCCAACTTCTAAACCTGGACCATGAGACCCTCTTCCTTGTTGCCACACCATTCTCTATCGTGATATTCCTATCCCTTTATATTTTCCATTCATTTTCTCTTTAAAACAATCAGATTTGCATTTTGACCTGATTCCCTGTTGTTAAGTATCTGCATTTCCTTGTTTCAACATCTAAAAACATAATTTAGCTCAAGGAATAGGGAAAATGCTTAATTTACTCCCCACACCAACCAGAACCAAAATGAATACTATTGCAGGAAGCTGATAACATAAATCTGTTTGGCAGACTAATTTAAGGTCCATTTTCCATGACCAGTCCAGCAGTGTTCAATTTAAGTGTCACGCTTTTTGCTTTTCTTCATTTGTATCTGTGTATGCATGGGGGGTTGGGAAGTGGGAGGTGGGGCAGATAAGGTAGTGTGTTGGTACACAAAAATGCTGGAGAAACTCAGCGGGTGCAAGGTAGTGTGTTGCTTTGTATAATATTTTTTTCTCATTCATTTTCTCTCCCTCTGTCTTTCTTATTGTCTCTCTCTTTCTATATTCATTCTCTCATCTCTGATCTCTCTCTCTCAGCTTACCCTCTCTTGTCTCTCAGACATCTTTGATTTCCCACTTTTGTCCTACAGTTCTCTCACTGCCTCTCGACTTTTTCTGTCTTATCTTGGTCTTTCATTTTCCCTTCTCATTTTACCACTTCCCTCTCTGTGGTCTCTCCTTTTTCTCTTTTGTTTAATTTCTTTCCCTTTTCCCTCCTTTTCTTGTGCCTCATCTCCCACTTCCTTCATCTTTTTCACCTGCTCAGCCCCTTCCCCTCCAACCGATCTCCACCCCTCTCCCTCCTCCTCACTCTACCTCACCCCCCCCTTTCCTCTCCCTCTTCCTCACTCATTATCTTCCATTCTCTCTCCCCTCCTCCTCCCCTTCCCTCCTTCCCTCTTCTCCCACTCCATCCTTCACTCTCTCTACATCCTTCATCCTCCCTCCCCTTCGCCTTCCTCTTATCTTCCCTCCCCTCATCTCTCCATCTCCCCCTCTCCCCCTCAGTTCCCC